>CM064896.1:32230842-32727101 GCA_030347415.2 Decapterus maruadsi | reverse complement strand
TCCGTGGGGCAAATGCAGAATTTGACTTTGTTATGATCCAAGCCCGGCCCGGCGCCTGCTGCGTTCAATTGCACTCAGAATACAGAAAACCAAACTCCGAATCGGAAAAATGCAATAGTAAATAGTAATGTAGCAGCGCTGAGCTGCTAACAGTCACTGAATGGCTCGGTAGAACACTTCTCTCCACGCTCCGGTGTCTTTCTTCAGTTGTCCTCTCGCTAAAATGATTGTAACGGCACATTGGCGTGAGCCACTCTGTGGTTTTGGAAAACAGAGAGGCTGCTTCTCTCAAAGAACATGTGTGTGTGTGGGGGTTGCTACGATTCTGGATATTTCTGCAGCTGGATTACACATGATCCGGTCTGAGACATGAAACTCATGGACTGAGGAGTCGTCCACTGCGGTCTGCACGTACTCAGTCGTGCATTTGTAGGAGGAGATTGTAGTTGTTGTCACTGGCGTGCACGCGGGGGGGCAGGGGGCGGCCCAATTGTTGAAAAACGCGCGCTAAAGTGCTTAACTCTCGGAAGCCAAGCGCGTGCTAAGATGCCTTTTTGGAAACCAAACGCGTGCTTAAGTGCCCTTTTGGAAGCCAAAGCGTGTAGCATAGTGCCCTCTTGGAAGCCAAAACGTGTGCTTAGGTGCCCTCTTGGAAGCCAAAACGTGTGCTTAAGTGCCCTCTTGGAAGCCAACGTGTGCTTAAGTGCCCTCTTGGAAGCCAAACGTGTGCTAAAGTGCCCTCTAAGAGCCAAAACGCGTGCTTAAGTGCCCTCATGGAGCCAAAAATGTGTGCTAAAGTGCCCTCCTAGGAGCCAAAATGCGTGCTTAAGTGCCCTCATGGAGCCAAAATGTGTGCTAAAGTGCCCTCTAGGAGCCAAAACACATGCTTAAGTGCCACTCATGGAGCCAAAATGTGTGCTAAAGTGCCCTCTTGTAAGCCAAAATGTGTGCTAAAGTGCCCTCTAGGAGCCAAAAATGCGTGCTAAAAGTGCCCTCATGGAGCCAAAACGTGTGCTAAAGTGCCCTCTAGGAGCCAAAATGCGTGCTTAAGTGCCCTCATGGAGCCAAAACGTGTGCTAGAAAAGTGCCCTCATGGAGCCAAAATGTGTGCTAAAGTGCCCTCTAGGAGCCAAAACACATGCTTAAGTGCCCTCATGGAGCCAAAATGTGTGCTAAAGTGCCCTCTAGGAGCCATAATGTGTGCTGAAGTGCCCTCTTTTGAGTCAAAACATGTGCTAAAGTGCCCTCTTGGGGGCCAAAACACATGTTAAAACCAAATCGATGCTTTTATAGTTTTAAGGTATCGATAACTGGCCAAATCAACATTAAAAAAGGCCAATTTTTTTTCGCCGTCGACCTATGGTCTCACTCTCCTCATTTTCTGAAACTGAGCAGCACTGAGAGTGCCCTCTAGGAGCCACATCTAGGAGCTGAAAACATGTGCTAAAGTGCCCTCTTCAGTGGCGAGGACACGCTATTATGTGCCCTTTTTTTCCTTTCCGCCCCTGCCCTTCAAAAAGTCTGTGCACGCCACTGGTTGTTGTGGTTGTGCGCGACGTAGAGCTGCTGCTTCGACTAGGGAGGGTTTTTTTCCTTTCCCAATCGCACAGTGAGAGTGGCCTAATTCTAATTCAAAAATGTCAGATTCAATGTAACTTGTGCTGTTCACACTGTCAAAAGCAAATCAGATGTGGGTCACATGTGAGCGAAAAGATCAGATTCAGGTCACTTCTAATAACTGTGAACGTAGAGTATTTACAGCAGCAACAAGTGAAATGCACAGTCGGGTCCTAAACCACCAGATGCCCAGGGTGTAAATACAGGATGATTCTCGTTTGAAGTGGCGATCCACCCTGTGACAGCTGTCTACCTGTGTATCCACTGCTGACTGGCCATAAACGTGACCTCATCTGAGAACTGTACTGCATCAAAAGGTTGACCATGAGGGTGTAATGTTTCCAACATGCTTTTACCAGCTGTTAATAAACTCAATACTGAGTAACCAGACCTGTAGCGTGGCCTCTGCTTTATGGTGTTACTCCACACATCCTCCTGTCACTCTGCAGGTGTCTCAACTTCCATGTTTTCAATGGTAATGACACTTGAGATATTGTTCTTCTTATTCTATTGTAATCAGTGTTAAAAAAACTAAACAAATGCTGAAACAAGTTTGTTTTTCCCAGCGAGCCTTCTCTGGCCTCAAGTACACTCAGACAGCAGAAGTTATATTTAGAAAGGCTTAAAGCACATAGTGACCAACCACTCAGAGGCAATCTGTGACCTTCCACCGCTGACAGCTCATCTCTCCATTCAGGCATATCCAAACCATTAACAGCCTTTTAGACACAGTTCCCCAATTCACTGACTTTAGATATGGCTGCGTACACTGCTGCATGAGTCACTTTCATCTTTTGTTTTTACTGCCAGCTAAAGCCACTGGATTGCAAACGTATACAAAGGATTTGTTTGCTCTTATCTCTTTCTATTATGATCTGTCGCTTACGTTTTATGTTCTGAGACTTAAAGGTACATTGTGTACAAATTTCTCCCATCTAGCGTTGTGGTTGTAGGTCGTAAGCAACTCAATCGTATTTTTCATGCTGCATTCACGTGAAATTGGGCAGACGGCAGACGGACAGTCGCTGTTGTAGGGCAGTGTTCTGCAGTCTACAGCGCCTCTGGCCCTATGTAAACAAGTGGTCCGTTAGCACGAGGCGATGTCGTATTGTTTACCTGACCCACGTTTTACAGTCAGACGCCATCTGGACCTGAGCCGACAGCTCCGGTGTCTCCGCTGAGTTTCCGTGGTTTCTAGGGTTGTAAACGATACCGATGCGACCGGATATTCGTTTTAACAAGTGAGAGATTCGGCTGTATCGGTAGCAGCCTCCTGAATCGATACAAATTAGCCATGAATTCTTAGATGAATCGGTTGTAGAGTCATGAATCGGTTATCGCTATGGGCTAGAGTGCCTAGCCGTTAGCGGTCTCTTTAATAACTCATAAATCAATCAGCAGGCCAAATAAAAACTATTTTTTTCAGCGAATATCTTAGTTACAACACGATTCGCTAACTGGAGTAGTTTCATGTTGTGTCTGATAACAGGAGGGAGGGAGGGTTAACAGATGACGTCCTGATGTTAGCTTAGCTGCTGCTGTTAGTTAGGTTAGCACACTCCCCATCCAGGAGCTGCTCCTGTGTCTGCTGCTGCTACAGTCAGAAAACCTGCTCCAAACTGCGGCTGTTGAACACCGGACCCGACGTGGAAGCATAGACTTTTGATAACTCTAAACCCGGCTGAAAAAAAGCAGCCGTGATCGCCGTGACGATGACCGACAACTACGTTTTGACGGCAATGTTGTGAGACGAGCGTTAGCTGCTGTTAGCCACTGCCTGTAGCTCAGCTTGTTAGCTTCATCAGAGACATGGCTTCATTGATAAACAAACGGAGCGATAATCTTTTATACAGTCTATGCTCTGTATGCGCTGGTCTTGTTGCTAAGGTAACCCCGACTCAGCAAGGAGTTGGTGCTGAACCTAGAACTGGTGCTAAGCAGCACTGGCTCCGAACCAGCACCTGAACCAGCTGGGTGGAAAAGGGGTCGCATGGTTAATTTACATAAACGTTCTCACAGAAACTGGTCCATGTCTAAATATAAATACACTGACATGTGATCTTGTTATTCTTTTTTTCCTTTTTTTATTTCTTTTTTGCCTGATTTAAAGCAACAATGCTTGGAGATATGTGTGGTCTTTTATATATTTGAAAAGAAAATATTGTACTGTAGACTGTAAGATAGTCACTTTCATAGAATTGGCTTCTTTATTTTATAAAATATCTACAACAGATATTAACCATAGAATCGAATCGTCCTACACTGAATCGATTCGGTCTGTAATAAAAGGGTATCGTTTTTTGAATTGAATCGTAATCTGTGTATCTAGATTCAAATCGTTTATCACAAAGAGATGTGCAACCCTAGTGGTTTCCTACCGTCACGCTGCCACTGAAGGTAAAAACATGGAGACACAACATGGCAGCCAGCAGCGAGCTGACCGTCTCCATGGAGATATGAAGGATATGAACAGCTCATTCAGAGCTGAAAGGAACACTTCACTTTGTTGATGGGGGGGGATTATTGATTCATGAAAAAGAGACTGAAGAACCAAATAATCGATTTTCATGAATAGACAACAAGATAAGTTACACAATGTCCCTTTAACCTGTCATGTACACCAGTGTGACCCCCGCTAGCTCTAGCACTCGAGCGCGACGTCCCACACAAGAATCAAACCCACTAATTTTAAAAACACACCGGCAACAGCGCCCACTGATCTGTACTGAGACTGTTGTTATTCTGTCACCTGAGTTCAATGATGAAAACACGCTGTGGTCTGTCATCGAGGTGCAGACAAGGTGCAAAGAGTAGATACTAAGCAAGATAGTTATCTGTAGTTTACCTGAGTACTCGCCAGTGCAGGGCTCTGCTGTGAAGGTGGAGACATGCGGTGGTGGTGGATTTGCGACAATTAAAAAAAGAAAGAAATTTGAAGGAGCAGCAGCTTGGATTTAGTAATGGTGACCCGCCACTCCTATACTGTACTAAATGAATGTAGAGGAAACACTGTACACAACAACTGCATCCTCATTTCTGTTAAAAGGGTTTTCCATGTAGTTTTTCCTCAGTGGATGTGAGGGTCTAAGGACAGAGGATGTTGTTATGATGTCATGTGAAGCCCTTTGAAACAAACTGTTTGTGAAAAACGGGCTATACTAATAAATTTGCCTTGCCTTCTGCCTACTAAAGCTGGCTAATTTCTTGCCACTCTGCCTCTGCATTCATTGTCAGCCATCACCTGGGCTGTCGCCAATGATTCATCAATTCATTAAAAAATAATAAGGTCTAAAATAATAGTTTAAAGGGATATTTCAACATTTTGGCAAATCTATCAGCAGTTATTGTCGGTGCAAGCTGTTTTTAGATTGGCGGGGCAGAGACGTGAGCTCTGCACAGTGCTCTGTATTTCCACCTTTTCCTTATCAAACTCAACAAACACACAATCCAACAACTCCAAGTTGTGACCTGCACATTCACCATGCCATGAGATAATAACGGAACATTACGAGACAGAGTTTTTTCATTACGAGGCAAATTTGCAGGTCACAACTTGTCCACCAGAGCGTTTTGGAGTTGTTGGAGTGTATTTGATGATTTTCATGAGGGAAACTTGGAAATACCATATGCCTCCATTGCGTTAGCTGAGCAGCTCACGTCTCTGCCCCACCGATCTAAAAACAGCTTGCGCCGACAATTAAAGGTAATGAACCTACTGCTATGACCCTATAGAGATCATGGCAATATTTTTGAATTTTACAGCCCTATTCAATATCACTGAAATTCCACATCACCCTGATCCTCAGTAAAAACCTTTTAGGATCTGGACCAGCTGAGCCTCACCTTGTCCGGCTCCTCGGTGGAGTGGTACCCAGAGGTCAGCAGCATGTCAGCCAGGGCCGGGCTGCTGGGTGTGTCCGTGGTGGACGAGGAGCGCGGCCGTCCGGACTGCAGCAGGGCTTCATGGGTGCTACGCCTGTGGATCTGGGGGCTTCCTTTCTGCGGGGGGTCCCCAGTGCCCCCCGCCTTGCTGCGGCGGCTCTGCAGGCTGGTGCCTCGCTTCATTGGTGGACCGCCTCGGATCTGTTGCAGAACTCGGCTCAGAGCTGCAGGGGGGGCGGAAGCGGCAGGGTTGTCAGAATCCAAAGGGGGGGCCGAGGAGGCGGGAGCGTCCCCTGCATCTGACCCTACGTCAGGGGGCTCAGAGGGAGGGGCGCCCGCGCAGGACGAGGCGGAGTCATGCGGGGAGACGGAGGAGCGTCGGCGCTGTGGCTGGAAGAGCTGCTTCAGGCCATGGCCCAACGCTCCCATGTTCTCCAGGGCATTATGGGTGATTTTGGACAATCCGTGGTCCGACTCCGACGCCCTCCTGCCGGCCTCGGGCTCCGCTCGGCCCCCTGAGTCCGGCTCCTCTGGACTCTGCTCACTACTACCCTGATCCATCAGAGACCTCCAGTTTCACAGTGAGGTTCTACGAGGGGCGTGCAGGGCCTAGCTACGCCCCGTCCACACCGCCCCCCCCCCTCAGAGGCTGATGAGAGCCAGGGAGCAGAGGGGATGGCGCTCAGTTGGGCCTTTTGAGTGGGCATGCATCTGTAGCTTGGCTCAATGTCATGCTTGTCTACCACAAAAGGAAAATAAAATGATTACGACATGCAGCAGTGAATGATGAACATAACAAGCAGCAGCAGAATATAAACCAACACCAAGCAGCAAATACTGGGTTGACACAGACCTGGCCACTGATCAAACTATGACTTTCAATCAGTTGTTCATTCTAGGTTGTCTTTTTGCAAATAAATCATGACTATGACATTTTCTTTGTGGAAAGTAGACCAATGTCAACCCAGTAGTGCAGAAAACTAAATTTACAAAATAAACAACTTTTTGAGAACAGTTTCTGAAATGTTTTGCACTGTTAAAGGTTGATGCCTGTGGCTGTTTGTCAAAGGCATTCAAGACCAACCAAAACTACATTTCAGAAAGTATTCATACATAAAAGATAATTTAGAATGCTTGGATGATGCTAACAAAAACTACAGTGTGGAAAAGGTAAATAAAATTCTAAATGAACAGTGACTGTGATCTGGTTCTGATCTAATCAGGGGTTTTTTTTTCCTGTCCCCTTTTCATTTCTAACAAGTACTGTGAAGGACCATCCCATGTTTTTGGCTCTCAGATGACAGCTCATAAAAATAACCCTCTGGGTTCACCCACATGTTATGAGACAGTGAGAAAGAAAGAGAGGTGATAGAGTGTGACATAGCGCTTACCATCAGCCCAGCCTCTCCTCTTCTGACTCACAACTCACCACTGGCTAAATGAAGCAGAAACAAACAAAAACATCAATGATATACTCCATACAAAACAAAAGGGAAAAGGTCCTGAAATAGACACAACTATAACAAGATACAAAAATGAACAGACAACACAAACCTTAATAACAAAGGAGTTCTTAAACACTTCTAATGTACTGACATCAGTGACTAACTGGAGCCTTGGAAAATGAAACTGAACATTACAGCACAGGATGTTTATATAAGCATCTGACTACACCAACATGACATCAGCTGTAGATCATGTTGAAGTCATAATATTAGTTGTACATAGAAGCAAACTTCAAATCATTGCATTCAACAATGCTTTTAAAGGTGTCACTACACATGGAGTTATTATATAATTGTATTTTTTATTGTAACCATGGGTCATTGGCAGCCAAAATATTCCATTGTTCATAATAACCCTTTTATTTGTTTATTTTTAATCAAAATGTCCTCGCTCATCACTCATTTCTGGAAAAGTAGTACCTTAAAGGGATACGCCAACATTTTTTTTGTTGTGTCTTGCCTCACTCCTGAGTCCATGACCAGCAGATAGACACCATCCTTTCCACTATGCGTGCAGTAACGAGTATCGCCCGTAATTAGCTTAGCTCAAACGCTGGAAGTGTATAGTTAGCGTTAGCCTCCCTCCACCTAAAGTCATCAGAGACACTCTTCAGCAACTCTAAACGGACCGATCTTCGTCTCAGAGCTGACAAAACTCTCCGGTAAGACATCTTGAGTGGTCAAATGCCGGTAACAGGACGAGATCGGTCAAAACGGAGGGTTCAAGCAAAGGCGGTTTATTTTGGTTCAAGCTAGCTACATCGAGGGTAGGTTAGCTTCCTGTTTCACAGTAAAAGTACTTCTGTATGTAAAGGGCAACGGGTGTTTTATTTTATGAAAGTAACCGGAAGTGTGTTGGTCACAACGGCTAGCTTGAGTAGCGCCAAATTCATCCGAACAAAATTGTAAACAACTGGTATTTAGACAAATTAACGACACACTGCTGATCTAAACGGATAGCCTACTTTCTCACCTAAAAGTGTTTGAAATGTTGATAAAGTGATATATAGAGTTTAGAGCTAAAATGAAATCAGCTTCTGATGCTGATTTCAGCTCAGGTAGGAGGCAGGCTAACACTACCCATACACTTCCAGTGTTTGAGCTAAGCTAATTACGGGCGATACGGCTCTATCTCCATGGTTACTGCACGCACAGTTGAAAGGATGGTATCTATCTGCTGGTCATGGACTCAGGAGTGAGGTAAGACATGGGAAAAAAATGTTGCCGTATCACTTTAACCTGGATTATAGCCATTTTTAAATATTAGTAAATGCAGAGCTCTAATCTCATTGTATGCCTCCCATTCACTGCATTAAATCTAAAGCACTGGCTGTACTGGGTTCATTACTGTAATATGGTGATTTACAGTCCAAGAATACTATATATTGGCAGACAACAATATACTGAAACATTACTTTTAGCATGGGAAACTAATTCTAATTCTAAATTCTGATATTTCATAGTACATTATCACATGAGCACTTTTCACAAAGGCTGGAATATTTCTTCAGCATTACATTTCTGATGACCCCCCCACACACACACACACACCAGTCCTTGAGCACCCAGCTGGCTCTTTTACAACGATAAGACCTAAAGAAAAGGTCTCAGTCAAAGTTTATATATGGTCCGTATGATACACCATTACTGAGATCATCTGTGCAGACAAACAGAAAACTGATTCCATGAGTCAGCAGAGCTACTACACATTGTTTAACCACACAGCAGCAAAGTCTCCACAATAACACAGTGAAATACTCCATTAGTGGAACAGTGATAAGAAAGTAGTTGGGTGAAAGGTAGGTGGAGGGAAATACATCAATAACAAAATAATCAACATGCTTGAACAAGAGGGATTTTATTCTTCACTACCATTACTCATTTGAGTCATCAGTCAAAAGAAATGAAACCATCAATAAACTGTTTGTCTGATTCAGCCCTCCCCCCTGTAAGGTCCATACTGTCAAAATGAAACAGGCTGCTGGTAAGCTATTATGGAATGGAAATGAAAATCATCTTCATTAACTAAACACCAGATCTATGAACACACCACCACCACGCCACACACACTTGGAACTCCATCCTCCATCTATGAAAATACAACCATGTCCAACTCCTCCTGGCTGAGGGCAAAGTGTTCCCTTTGAAGTGGGTCAGCCAACAGTCGCCTATCACTCTGCAGTGCTCCAAGGTCACACCATCTACACAGTGCTGTGCATGTCTACAAGCACTTACTGTAAGCTACGCCTTGCCTTTAAAGACACAGCATAGACCTTTTACTCCAATATTCAATCAAGAGTAGAACTGCTTCAGAAAATACAGTAAGTAATAATTGTATTAAAGTGTCCTGCACAACAAGGTGCCCAGCCCACACAGGCTTCACGTAAATCATGTATAATAACATCTAAGACAGTCATAAAAAGAAAGTACAATTAATATTATATGATTACAGATTAGATTACAGATAAATTACAAAAGTTCTCCTGCAGCCAACTACTATGCCTTCTCCAAGAACTTACTGAAAGTAAATACAGCCAACATCACGACATCATTCAGAGATCCAAAACAAATCAGGATTCTTTTCTTGGATTTATTCAAATAAAATATTTCTTAAATTGTGATAAAGTGGACAGTGAAACACAAAGTGATATTCATCCTCCACAACTCCTAATGGTCTGTTCCTCAGTAATACCTTTATACCCACCCTCATCTGCCCAGGGTAAAACACCCTGAGCACAGAGGGACTTCTGTACTTCATACTTCCCATGGGTGAAAACTCACCAAACGGTCCAACCCCATGCCAGATTTACTCAACTCCAAGGACTCCAAGATGCAATTCATGTATTATCAGATATTTGTTTAGATAACAGAATTTCTGACATTTTGACCATTTTTGAAATCTGCCTTAACTGCTGCCTGGTCTCTGAGTCCCTGAATCCGTTTGAGAAGTCACACATCATGTCTCACTTCCAGACAGTTGGCTTAGTGAGTAAGGAGCTGGTTCTTGATGTCTGAGGATGTGGCTCCAAGACCCAGCAAGTGAGATAATGACACTACATCAAAATACCAGCTGTTCTTTGTGAAACAAATGTACAACATTTTTAGAGTCATGGTAGATGATGTTTGACAAAAACATATTTGAATTTTACCTCAAAAACAGATTTTTATTTTTTTTTTTTTTTTTTTTTTTTACAGCGGTTTCAAATCTGCCTGCACGACAGTGAATGAAGCCACTGTTGAAACCTTCTGACTGACGAGCCAATCAGCTTCGCTGCTGTGACTGACACAGCACGTTGGCCAATCAGGGACCGACTGGTGCAAAGCCCCGGATGATAACGTCACTACACTGCGCGACTGGACTCACCTACAACAAACATGGCGGAGCGTCAAACAGCGGTGTAAAAACAGCAGTAAGGGAAGTTCTAAATGAAATACCATCAATTACAGAACTTAAACTAGAGCAAGAGTCGGCGCTTGTTGAGTTTCTTGGAGGAAAAGACGTTATCGCTGTTCTTCCCACTGGATTCGGCAAGAGTTTGTAGTGTAGTGTAGTGACGTTATCATCCGGGGCTTTGCACCAGTCGGTCCCTGATTGGTCAACGTGGTGTGTCAATCACAGCGGCGACGCTGCGGCGACGCTGATTGGCTCGTCAGTCGGAGGGTTTCAAGTGAAACGGTTACAACGGAGATGAGGCCAGACTCCCCCTCTGAAATGAAAGGAATTGCTTTTCCGGGGGAGGCTGGTTTACGAGGCTAGCCCATCCCTCTGCAGCAGCTATAATGTTAATTTCAGTTTTATTGTCTGTTGGTTTCTGTTTGGATACGTTCTAATGTGTGTGCTGACCATTGTGTTTCCTGTGTTTTCTAGTTTTTATGAATCATGTTCCTTATGTCCTTGTTCATTTTAATGGTTTTTAACACCTTGCCAGGAGGACTACTGTCAAAAATTAGCCTTTGGCTAACACTGGCACTTTTACGCTGAAGTTCATTAATGTGCACTGTCCCCCTCAATTCAATAAATAAATAAAAGAGAATAGATGCAATCATAAAGTGAGTCATATCATTTAGTATTATTCTCTGTTTTCTTTTCTCAAACTGTTTTCTTGTCTGTAACAACATCTATGTCCCGTCTGTCCGTCCTGAGGGATCCTCCTCTGTTGCTCACCCTGAGCTTTCTCCTTTCTATGGAGTTTTTCCTGAGTGGATGTGAGTGTCTAAGGACAGAGGATGTTGTTATGATGTCATGTTAAGCCCTTTGAGACAAACTGGTGGTAAAAACGGGCTCTACAAAAAAAATTGCCTTGCCTTGTCCTAGTGTAAGTAGCAAAACCTAGATCAGGACATGGTTTCATTTGACCTAATATGGCACCCACAGCTCTACCTGCTGAGTCAGCCAACATTTTCCTTCCCTCTGAAAAATTCATAAATTCATGGAAAACAAAGCCTAAATATTTATACCAGGGAGTATAACTCAGGTTCATTGACCGAAAAAGAAAGTGAAAATTGTTCAAAACTTATATATTTTATGGTGAGGTGTGCACACAAAAGCAATAATGTTGTTTGGCATCATTTGTTCCAAGTGCTCAGAAGGAACCTGACTTTGGTCTCAGCCTACGTATGCACATACATTTGGAAGAAGTGTCCTGACTTCAGATAAACATACCTTCAGTTGTGGTCATCAGCAGATGATTTGTGGGTCTGTCAATAAAAGAAAAAGGCTTAATAATCCAAGTGAATGTCCTCCTCCACTCTCTCTGGGTAACTCTTCCACGTGAAATGTAGTGAGATAGCTGTCAAGCTTTAGTCAGCTGTTTCCAAGGACATTTAGAAAAATCACATGCTGCAAAGAAACAGAAACACAAGCAAGAGTATGAGACATCTATGGAGTGCTGACATTTTGATGTAACTGTGGCTCTGCAGATGCTGCACGTTGCACAACAAATGCCAAAAGAGAAAGACACCATGAGCCATTTTTGTCCACTTATGGAACAGTAAATAAATGTTGGTGGACACGGGCAGAGTATGTAATAGCTAATCAAACATACTGTACATGTTTTGATGCAGTGTTGATGACATTATATTGTTAGATCTTGCAAATCCTACTCTGTGGTCAGCAGCAGGAGGCAGCAAAGCCAACAGACAAAACAGACAAAACAGATATTAGTGGGTGATATGGATATTAGTTCAGCATCCTGAGAATGACAACCCTAATATTATCATTTGTTCAGGCTCAGCAGAGGCCAGTGGCGTGTTCAGGGAGTGGCCTTGGGTGGCACAGGCCCAGTCAGAGGCATTCTATACATAGTTTTATACTGACTTTTGTCAAGTAATTTTTTTCCCCAAGAACTAAATATTGAGGTTTTCTTCACAACTGTATGTTGCCACTCCTGTATTTTGACAAGTAGGTCTAGTTTTTCTTGCAGTCTTAGTAACAGAACTAGATGTGGGTTTGCAGACGGCCAAAACCTGTGTAGATGTGTTTACGTGTGCACATACATGAGTAGGACATAATGTGTGTGCACAGACGCGCAGGCTCACGCTCCATGCCACCCCACCATAAGTCAGTGCCCCTCTTGGGCCACCCCTATCAACAAATGTCTGGACACGCCCCTGGCAGAGGCCAAACTTAAAGCAGATATCAGTGGAATGTTTTTGTTAATTAATGTCCTAAATAGTCCTATTTTCCGTCAGCAATCACTTACATGGAGTGTTTCAGCCGTAACACGAGTCTCTCCGTCACTCTGCTCTGCTGTAAACCAGGAGAAAACTTTCCTTGTGGGATACAAGTGTTATCCAATGAGGAGAGAGAACGGCATGAAGGGCTGTGTGTGCAGCCAAGGGATGCGCGTGAATGTGGTGACGTAGCACGAGGACCAATAGATGCCTGACGAGGGCGGGGGCTGCTAACTCATGGTGCGTTCAAGGAAACTCGTACTTTGTGTTTTTCCTTCCTGTGAAGTCATACCAGTTCGATCTGGTACGAGTTCACGGGTCGGAAGTTACGAGTGGCCGTTATAGTGACTTTCACAGACAACAGGACGGTAAAAACACGAGTTACAGGTTACCTGGAACGCTACAAAGTCGTAGTTGTTACTTGAAGCTGTAACTTACGGTTTCAAAAGCCTGCCTTGAACGCAGCATTAGCGAAAACGGCCGAACCGCTGATATCTGCTTTAAGCTAAATTGGAGAGATCATTACATTGACTGAGAGTACAAGTGCATAGAAATCAAAACAAGTGATTATTCCTGTTTGCTAAATATGTGCAATTAGGTAACTGTTCACACATTTACTTTACTAATTCTACACTACAACGTAGTGTGGGAGAAAAGAGCAGTGTAGTTTTATGGTAAATAATACTCAACACAGTAGGCTACCTCATGTGTGACACAGGTTCACACACAGCATACTGATGTTCCCCATCTGGAATACTCCAACTCATCAAGCCACAGGTTCTAAATGTATTTATGCCCGTTGTATGATCTGACATTTGTAACAAAGTAGTGAAAGATTTGAATCTCATACAAGGGTGTAAGTCTCATAACATAATGAAGGTGTGTTTTCATTCTGCTGTGTTTTATGCCATTGTGTAATGTTTATAAAGTATGGCTGCAGGACATGAACCATTTCCCTGTCTTTTAGAACCACAAGGAGGATAAGATGACTCAGCATGACAGTAAAACAGTTATTGATAAACACAACAACAAACACCTCGCCTATCACAACACAAACATCTCTGTGTTTCACCAGTGGAGGTGCTTCCTGAGAATCACAACCACCACACCCACTGTTGTTACCCGCAATAGTTTCCTTTTGATTCGATTATCACGTAAAGCTCTGGTGAAGGCACGCCACGCCACACGTTCCTCAGTTTACTATGAGCACACAGCTTAAGGCTGGCTAATTACTCAATTGGTAACAGGTGCATTCGCTGCCATTACATGTAACTCTACTGTAATAATGCTCAGCGACCAATGAGCAGACCGTGCGATGAGGTCATCATGTGCACAGATGCGAGACTGCATAGAAGAGTAAAGGTGTTAACTGTTACTGCAAATAGTCTGAGCCCAGCGGTTTAACATTAGCTACAGATAAGAAGAGGATGACATTAGCAACTCGCTAGCCCACATTCGCAGGCCCCGGTATTAAATTCACACAACATAAAAGAATATTTTCTAAAACCGCCAATGCAGTTCATGGTTCCATTGCATGCTGTTGCAAACCGCTGCGTTAGGTGAAGTAAAAAGCCTTCTCTGTCCCTGTTCTGGTGGCCTGTCTACTCCTCTAGCAGCTAGCAGCACAAGCTAACGTGCAGCACCGGAGAGCGTTCATTTCACTTTACGGTGCACACCGGTGTTACTGTGCGGGGCGAGCTCGTAAACGTCCTGTTATTTTTACGTGGATGGGAGATCACACGGTGTTGCCAGTACTACACACTCTGCAAATCCAAAGGCTGCACTGACGGCAGCAGTTTGTGTAGCCGAGGTGATCTCACCTGCACACAGACCTGCTAATGGAATATCAGTGTCCTGCTTTGAAGAGCTATTAGAGCAGAGCATTTAAAGTGCTCATAAAATGATTTTGTTGTTTTTAAATCAAACATTGATTAACGAGTTTTGATTAGAGGCAAATCATAACAGAGAGGAGAGCTGTAATGTGGTCAACGGAAGGAAACTAACTGTTAGTAAACATCTGTGTTCATGTGCTTTTACATTCACGTTTTCAGTGTAATCTAGTCAATGAATTCATATGAATGTCAGATTCCCCTCCAGTGTAGAAAATGAAGCAGACTCAATGGCCATCAACTGTCACAACTACATGCAGTAATGGGAATAACAGCGTTACTAACGTTACTATTTTTCAGTAACGAGTAATCAAAAAAAGTTACTGTTTTCCCGTTATAACGCCGTCCATCAACTAGTCATAAACTAACTAACTTATTTATGAAATAGTTACTTTTCTTTTCTTGGTTATTAGTCACTTACGTCACCTTGGGGGAAAGTAACTACTTTTTAAGGGTAACGTGCCTAACACTGACTACACGTCACATAATCATAAATATTGTGTGTGGGGAATTTATTTTTTCTCTTACCCAGCTCTACATCTAATATGTAATAATTAAAAGCACCACCAATCCCCAGCGTTCTCCGGGGATGCAGCAGCAGTCCCGCATCAACACAGCTCACAGGTGTGAATGGCTCAGACACGGTGAGTTGTAGGCTATGTGAGGTGCAGCTGGCCGGCCATCTGTCACACGCACCTTCTAGGCTTTCTTAATCACACCTTAGCAGTCTTGTATTTCATGGTGGCGGATTGCTACGGTCCGTCCAGTACATCTTTGAATTAGCGAAGAGTCTCGTGTTTAAAATGGTAATATTATCCGGTGCTTATTGAGGACAAAGTCCGGACTGTTCAGTCAGCTGAATGTAACGCCAGTGGTTATAATCTAGCACTTACTGGTCTGACTGCTGTGGGCAAAATCACTGATATCAGGCCTCGTATTGTCCCCAAAGTTCAATCTTTATATATTTTGTCTCTAGAACGCAGAAATCACCCGCTCACGTCTAGATAGTAGGTTAACATCGCCCACCCCGACTGCCCAAGGTTGCAAAACAGGTGCTTACTCGCAGCCTGTCAGTTAGCAAGGCTGGCTAGGCTCTCAGCTAGAAAGAAAAAAAAAAATCGCTTCAGCTCCAGCCACGGTTAGCTACAGGCGAACAGGGCACCGCGCCAGGCGCCACTAACAAAAGGATAAATGACGTAAACCGACCGAGAGCCTTCAACAGGCCGGGTAAAAGCATATGGAAACGCATTTCATTCATAGAGCAGTTGGTAAAACAAGTGTTTTGCTGGCTTGGACTTACATGAGCGCTGAGAGGATTGTGTTGATGACCGTTCATTTCTCCCGACGGTGGAACACTCCCACGGTGACGTCAAATAGCGTGCTCAACGTCAGAACAGCTGAGCTGTAGAGACAGGCAGCTCACCGACACCGTCCCACATCATGGGCGTGCGAGACCAGGACCCAGCCAGCCAGGACCGTGTGTAGGACCAGGATCCAGTCAGGACCGTGTGTAGGACCAGGATCCAGTCAGGACCGTGTGTAGGACCAGGACGGAGCTACAACCACATCAGCTTAGCCAACCTGCTGAGAGCGGCTGTTCATAGGCTGTAGGTGCACTGAACACACTGACTGGGGCTGGTCCATGTCCGCAGTCATCTATCTAGGAATGTGGAGGTTCAGATTTATTAGTCTATGAAAGAAACAGCAACAGAGTTTTCATGATTCAGCGTTTTCAACCTCCATGCAGTGTGCAATAGGTTTTGGAATCAACCAGAGTAATCCATTATTGGACCTAAATAATAGCCTATCAAAATAATATTTTTTACACTATTTTGATGGCATAGAATTAAAACAAATATTAAATGTTACTGCTTATAGACTCTGAAATCATTTGCTGTTTTGTTTGGCTGTCTAATAGGAAATTGGATATTTGATTTATTATTAATTTGCTCGAGTTTTCTGGAAAAAAAAAATACCATCAGTCACCCCTGGGCTCTAGGAAACTGATTTAACAAATTCTGACATTCTGGACATCCAACAATCGTCAGCATTATTATTATTAAAGATCATGTCAAAATTATGAATCTAGACTACAACAGGCCTTGTCTTAACCAAGGCATCAAACAAGATACAATCAGATATGATTCAGTGAAGCAACCTTGCACTTTATCCACTCCCACATGAAAAATTTACATAACTGTATCTCTCTTGATAAATGCTTGACAAGAAACTCAATTACTTGTAAAGGATCCAGAGAGTTTCACAGCTTCGCTTGCAAAATCTGTGAGGTAAATGAAATTGTGTGAAGGAGAGTGTGTGATGGGGCCATCAGCAGCTGTCCTCTGGTGAGAAGGAAATGGACAGAATGGTGACATGGCATGATAGATAGGTTGATGTTTATCCTGGTCAAACAGAGCCGGGTTTGTACGAGGTGTGGTTGGAGAATGGGTAACTGAAGCCACAGGGGCCTGCTGAGGAATATACGGGTATAAAGGGCGTGGATAGTGAAATAGCGTTTGAGCAGCAGGTTTTAGAGCAGTGGCTGTGCTGGTTGTTGACATAGGAGAAGCAGACAATTGAGTATTTTGTCATTGTGAGGGAATAGGTCTAATAGTACATGGATGTTTGGGCAATTTGGGATTTAAAAGAGTTTGGGACTTGCACAGGGTTCTTAGAACTAGGTTGGACCTAGTCTGGGGCCGTTGACTCGCTGTTTTGGTAAGCAACCGGATCCAGGGCGAGAGGGACAGGCCTTTCTGTCAAAACAAAAGCACCAAGCTAATAAAATACGGTGAAATTCCTTAAAGGGCCAACGAGGAGTTTCTATTCGGTTATAAAACAGTCTCACGTTAATGTGGATGAATCTACGCTACCCGCACTTGTTAATGGCTCCATTTTCGATCAATATATCGTTTTGTCTCTATCGTTATTTTGTTATTATTAGTGGTGGCGGAAATGCTGGTCGAGCCGACCAGCACTTATTGCTTTCGGTTTCGCGGACGCAAATGAGAATAACGGCGATTCGGGCGGCGTTATGGTCGGAACTACGACGGTAACTGAACCTCTTTGAACCTCTGACTTTAATCCTTGATGAATGAAAACATGAGTCCGTCTTGCGCCGGTGGAGGAATTCTACGGTGCGCGCGGAGGCAGCGTGAAAACACTTCGCTTCTCCAAAACTCCTCGTTGTCCCTTTAATTTAAGGAATATAATTTACAAGAAAGTCCCCGAGCCATTAAGTTAACATTTTGCTTTTATTGTATTACAAGTAAATGTCTATTTTATAAGTTTTATGTTGGTGAACACTTTTATTTTGGTGAATTTCCGTCTTCACTAGAAGATGGGAACCAGAATGCAGACAAAATTCAGCGTTAACAGACACCAGGCTAAGTTGGACCTGAGGAAACTGGAAAATGGATGAACTGCACTTACTGCCAGACCCAACCACTGTCACTGGGAACAGTTGTTCACATAGTTGTTGCTGTGGTGGTAGGCTTAATGTCTGGTAATGAAGAACATGTGATCAGGAGCTCGACACCGTCTGAGGAAGAGTAAATACTCCTCAGCCTACTGTGAATTAAAAGCACGTGCACATTTCAGCTATCACCCGCGGGAGGGTTCACAGTATCCTGAGCTCTGTGTACAAGCTGTTGTAGCGTGCAGTCAGTCCAGTGAGTGTCAATCCTCCACAAAACACTTCAACAGGAAAGCAATAATTGACATCAACTGATGAAAGTGACTTCCACTCACCAGACACCAGGGCCGTTGGATAGGGGAGAAAGGTGATGATAATTCTAGGGGCCCAGCACCCTGTAGGGCCCCCAAAGTAAGTATTCTTTCAGGGGGCCCAGAATTCCTAGGAACGGCCCTGCCAGACACTGCTACAGTTTTAACTGAGAAATAGACTACGGCCATTTGCTTGAGTCAGTGAAACATTGATATGTTTGATAATTTTGCTTGAAATTAATTTGGCACAATATGCCGAATTGTGAAACAAATTGTCAATGCCCCCACATGCAGCGGTAGGGCATACACAAGGGCATACACTAAGGTATGGAAAAGACGGATGAGAGAAGGATAACCTGGAATTTAGGACTGTTCATCAGATAATGAGGTGACCTGTGTGGTTATCAGTTGTCATTACATTGTACTGATTGATTCAGGCACTTGACTTTTGGAAACCCAAATTCAATTTCACAACTGAAACTCATCTATTCAGTCCCTCGCTCTCAAGATTCATATATTCGAACATGATTAAACTGAGTTTTTGACCAGCTGTGTTGTACCTGAACCTTCTGAGGAGTCAGGACCGTGTTCCTTTGCTCTGCCAGAATGTACACAAGTACAAACACATGATGTTCATGACAATTTACACTCTTCTGTCCACTCCAGAGGCCCACACACATCAGGTCTCAACATCCCCTGAGCACTTGAATGGGTATTATGCCACCCCCAGTGCTTGTGATGTGCATGTGTGTCCACATGTGCATAGGAGTGATTCACACGTCAAAAACCATCCATCAGCATCATATGAGGCCAACATGTGCATGAAAAATCACATGACCCCAAGATTTGTAGGTTTTATAATGAAAAAATGTGTTCATAGTTTGAGGTCAGTTGGTATTAATGAGTATCAGCAGCTTTTACAGGCTGGAACTAGAAAAGTATTGGATCCTGGAATTTCATGAGCTTTGGAGAACAAATAATTGTTAGTGGACAGGTAGGCACTGCTTGATTAATCTAGCTTTTCAATTAGTAGCCACAAAAAGCAAAAATACAGATTTGATAGCAATGCTGATTCATATTATGACCCATACAATATGATTTTTCCATTCTTAATTACAGCTGTGGGTTGACATAGTAGCTTATTGTCCATATCAATTAGTGGCATAATAATGGATTATTTGATCAGGAGAAGAAGTGGAACCTACATGAAAGACAAACGGTCATGACAAGAACTTATTAAAGGGATATTTCACCATGTGAACCAACACTCTGACTGGACGGAAGGAAGATGAGGTAAGCAGGTAAGATTGCCTTGTCTTTTAAAAACACATTTCAAGCAAATTATAGACGATTCCTATAAAATTTCCTTTATTTACAAACAAGAAAATGAAAACACCAAATCATGGCTTCACACATTTTAGATATCATGACAAACAGATAGATAACAAGTGTTCAATTCCAACGTGACTTCTAACCAGTGTGGTTGCTACACTCATCTGATGAAAACAGTGAAGCTGTTGACTTGATTTGAATTTGAAGCACATGACTGAAAACGTATATGTCCTGCATAACATGACAATTTAAACAAACATTATAAAACTCTCATGTTGGGATGCTCAATTCTTCCACTAGGAATCAAATGTCATTTGAACCTTGCTCCTGCCAAATGTAACACAGTAACATGAAAATAGATTAAAAAAAATCTTTTCCAAAGCAGACATATGTTAGAAAATGTTACAGGGGCTTTGAATAACTTTCAAGATTAGATAATGGCAGTTTTTATTAAAGGAATAGTTCACCAAAAAAATGTGTGCAGTAGTTTTTTTATTCCTCAAAAGTGCATCTGGAGACCCAGGAGGCTGGTTCATAGTCCAATGAAAACTTCATATGAGAATAATATGGCCTGACACAAAAACGTCCATAAAACTACACAAAAAACTGTTACTATTCCTCCACACTGCTCGTCCACTGCAATCCAAGTGTCCTGAGGGGATATAGTCCAGAGTTTACTGGAAACAATGTCCCCTCAGGACACTTGGATTGCAGTGGACCAGCAGTGTGGAGGAATATTAAATGGTTTTTGTGTAGTTTTATGGACGTTTTTGTGTCAGGCCATATTATTCTCATATGAAGTTTTCATTGGACTATGAACCAGCCTCCTGGGTCTCCAGATGCACTTTGAGGAATAAAAAACTAGCTTTCATTTTTTGGTGAACTATTCCTTTAAGTTGACCCAAATAGAAGACCAATACTGTCCAATGTGGCATTATACCTTTACATCAAGGTTAAAGGATTGAAATAGTAAGCAGAATACTAAGTACAGGTTACCATCAATTACCTTAACCTTAGAGGTCTGTGACATCATCATCAGACCAGTTGTGCTGATGCATCACTGCGGAGAGCGCAGCGTTTAACTCTTCTCCCTGATGAGCAGCGGCTGGTGACCCAGCACTGCTGTTAGAAACCGCTGTAGCACTGGGCGACTGTGTCGGCTCTTTGGCCTGGAAGTGGTCAAGAGATGGAGAAATGGACTCCGTATCCAACATCCACCCATAGCCGATGTAAGACGGAGAGAGTATTGTTGTGCCACCTTCTCCACTACCGGTGTCTGTGACCACGGTGTGAGGCCAGGGGGGAGGTGGAGGTGTGAACAGACCGCCTGCCACAAGCTGTCCATGAAGGGCGTTGTCAATGCTGCGCCGGAGGTTAATAGGAGACAGGGGCTGCATGTCGAATTCTATAAGTGAAAGAATACATTCACGCTCCCCGACTTTTTGCCACAGCATCGCGGCCTGAGGGTCAGAGCTGCTACTGCTAGGTTGATCGGGCTTGTATTCTGTCACAATGGCAGATGGCTGATCATCATACCGGCACATTGCGTTGTTGCTGATAGCCGCTGTGGACAGGCTGTATCTTGCCCAGTTATTTGGCATCAGGTCTTCCCAGGTTTTTTCTGATTTTCTTAGTGGCCCTTTTTGCACAGTGGCCAAGACCCTACCACACAAACTTCTCTCTTCCACCCCTTTAGACACCTCACTTTTGCCCTGTCCATGATCACCCCTTGAATGACCCCTGGAGGGCATCCAGAAGAGCCAAGATCCCAGGACAAGCAAAGAGAATCCCCAGGCTAACTCGAGGATTCTGGCCCAAAACTGACTGAGCCACCAGCCCCAGCCAAAGCGCCTCCAGTTCCCCAGTAACCCATAGAGCCAGAGGAGGCTGTACATCTGAAGGCTGCAGCAGAGCATCCCAAAGAAGGCACACAATGCTGTAACCCGCTTTGCTCGCTTCTCAACCATCTGTGAAGGACTCCACTGAGGTACGGACGACCTGCGAAAGCGATGTAGGTGAGAAAGAGATTTGGCGATGATTCCCACACAGAATGGGAGGCCCCAGCAGAGGGAGAGGGTCTGGAGCAACGGAGGGAGAGGAGAGGATAAAACTGAGGAGTGAAGGTCTGCTACAAGCAATGCAGTGCAATGTGACACAGCCAGCCCTGCAACCATCCATGGGAACCGCAGCTTTGGGGGTAAAAGTAATAATTTCAACCCTCTGAGTGTGACCAGAGTAAGGGCAACCTGTGCCCACAGAAGAAGCTGGAGAGGAACGTTATGGAGTGCAGCCAGGGTGGCATGAGACAGGATCTGACGGGTGCCGTAAGGATCAAGCAGAAGGAAGCCGCCGCGCAGAGAACCGGCCATGATAATGAGACTATTCGCCAGCATCAGAGCATAATTCAGGGGATTAGGAAGAGTGTATGCACCAGCCATTCCCAGAACCGCCAAGACTGCCATGAGTATGAAAAGGCTGGCAGATCCGAACACATGTATTTCCCAGGCAAATGCCAGTGTACGACTCATGTCATCCCAGAGCAGACTGGTGCCATTAAAGGTTTTTAGAGCAACACAAGGTCTCAGACCAAGCACACATGGACCTACAGGTCCTGACAGGTCCTGGTTGGTCACAGAAGTAAACACATTGGTTTGGACAGGGACTTCAGAGACCTTCCCACCTGAAAGAGAGAGAGAGAAAAAGAGGTAAAGGAGAAGAATGCAAATGACATTAATGGTAATGGTTCATCATCAGGAACTGACTACTTTTAAGGGACAGTTCAACATTTTGGCAAATTGGCTGTTTGCCATAATCTGTATAGTCATAGCAGTAGGTTCATTACCTTTTATCAGTGCATGTTGTTTTGAGATCAGCGGGGCAGAGACGTGAGCGAACACAATGGAGGTGAACGGTACAGGCCCCCTGTCCCTCAGAAGTCATCAAATAAACAATCCAACAACTCCAAAACGCTCTGGTGGACAAGTTGTGACCCGCACATTCACCACGCTATGAAATAATCGAGGTAAATGCAGCTGGAACTACATTCCAGACATTTATGCGGGGTGGCGTGATTTCAAAAGTACAAGTAGTTCTGAGTATTTTTCTTCATGTGACGTAATGTTACATAATTATACATGATTATTTCAAAGTGTGGCGAATGTGCAGGGCACAACTTGTCCACCAGAGCGTTGTGGAGTTGTTGGACTGTGTATTTGTATTTCTCAAAACAACAAGCATCAGTAAAGGTAATGAAGCTCCTGCTATTGACAAATTTGCCAAAATGTTGAATGTTGAGATTAATCTGAACTATGACTGTATGTTTGATAACTATCACATGTTTGCTCATTCCCCCCATAGTATAAAAATATGTGCAGTAGGTGCATGTAACTCTAAATTGCCCCCCAACCCCGCAACCCTGCATGGATAAGCAGTGCAGACAATGCTTGGATTGATGTTCACTCACCATCCAGAGAGTCATCTTTCAGTATTGATGCATGACTCTGCTTGGATTGTTCCTCAGCGTGGCTTCCCTCTGAGACGATGTGTACACTGGACTGAGTTTGTTCTGGAATTGATGTATTAGCTTTGTCAGCTCCCTGGTCATCGTGAGCCTGCAAGTGGTACACAGTAAGCTCCAGTGCTGCAGTCAAAGTTCTCCCAGGCCCAGAAAGGCTTTCATTGCTGCCGTGCTCAGTCTTACTGGTGACTTTCTGTGATTTTGTCCTGTCAACATTATGTCCACTGCCTTCCACAGAGTGGCCGGTGCTCTCTGGATAGAAGATTACTTCTCCAGCCAAGCTGTCTCTGGTATTGTTGCCCTGATCTGTACTTCGAGTCACACGGCCTGAATCAGAGTGGTCCAGTGAATGGGAAGTTTTGTGAAGATTTCCCAGTGGAAAGACAGACAAGGTTAATGTAACGAGGAGCAAAGATGAACACTCCATTTTTTGTCAGCAAAATCAAAATCCCTGGACCTGTAGATCAACCAAAAAAGAGAAAGAGTTAACATGTGATTCAAGATCTATATGAAAACACTTTGATCTACACACTAACTGGACTAACAAAGGCTAATGAGATTATATTAAAGGGATAGTTCACCCAAAATTCTAATTTCACTCATACTCCCCTCATGTCGACTATAAGGGCTGGGAGAATTTTCAGAGTCCTCCATGCAGCACTACATGTAGCAAATACCAAATAGCTCCATACTGCTCGTCTGTAATGTCCCTCTTGTATTGAAGCCCCCACATGAGAAATTGTTCTGAAAAAAATTAAATAAGTCTATATTTTAAGCTTGTTTGGAGTGGAAGCTCCTAGTGTTCTTCCTGGTCTGTCAGTGCGATTTGCACAGACGCCGGCGCAAATCGCTATAGACTTTTTTTTCGGAACAATTTCTCATGTCGGGGCTTCAGTACAAGAGGGACATTACAGACGAGCAGTATGGAGGTATTTGGATGTTTTTTGGTGTGTCTTTTTGGACCAAGAAAAGTGGTATCCATTCACAACCATTATATGGACAAATAGCTACTGCTGCACGAAATTTGAATTTTGGGTGAACTATCACTTTAATATAGGCTTTATATAGACTAATTGTGAAACTGTAGAAAGACTCAAGATGTTAGGTAGAGTTAGAGAGACCAGATGGCAGATCATTTATTTTGATATCAGTCATTCAATACAATGCGAAACAATGACTGTGTAAGTAATCCAGTGAGGCTTCAGCAAAAATACAGCACAGCTTGGCAGAAACACAGCATGCAGACGGGTTTATGCTGAGTGTCAGCCAAGCTGCTTGTGCCCTTTGGGTCGCAAATGTCAAGTGGCCATAATTTCACTCAGAAATAAAATTATACATGATACTAAAAACTGTGGGACAATGACAACAACAACAACAACAAAATCAGTAGAGCCCAAGTAGCATGAATATTATGTGATGTTCAGCCTGACATAAACATTTTTTGCAATTGACCTACAGTAATTTGAAACCTCGGATGATGAAAGAGTATATTTTTTTCTGTTTTCACACTTAAAATGTGAACCATAAAGTCAAGAAATGCCTGTTACTGCTAAGGAACTCTACTGGCTATCCGTTTTTTAAAGTGCACACTGACCGAAAAGACAAACAGAAGCATTGAAAAAGCTTTACATGAAATTGCATTTGTATGGATTTCCCCACTACTGCATGTCAAAACACAACCGAAACATATCATCACTCTAATTTCTGCTGAACAACCACCCACACACAACACTCAAAATACTGGGTAAATCAATCCTGAGCTCAGTTGTACCTGTGATTCCTCGTGTCCAGCTCCCTGTCAATGCTTCATGGGCTGCACAGCATCTCTCGCTGCAGTAAGAGTGCATGTAACAGTTGATTTATGATGTGGAACATGAAGCGAGGGTTGATCACACTGGATTTACAGGAAAGCTCACAGCCACCAAGCTGACGTCTTATTGGCATTACTGCACCGGCTGGTGACTTGGCAGCCTCCCATCACAATGTCACCTGCAGAGACAAGAGCAGGACCTGAATGTTAGCGGGGGTCATTTAAAAAAAATGCATGCATGAATATTGTCGTCACTTTCTGAATGGAAACAGAAATGGAAAATGTTCTTGTAGCCTAAATAACTGACTATTAATAAAAGTCCACATGTCTTAGGGTTACCTCTTTCTACAACAGTTGTGTGAAGCCAAATCCAATCTAAAAAGGATTACAATAAGATTCTTACAGTGGCACAAAGTCACATGAAGTGATAATGTGCAGCCAACTAGACATGAGCACTCTAGTATTGTTTTGTTTGTTTGTTTGTTTTGCACATGTTAATTGCTTCATCACACACAATTTCAGTTACATAATACAAGCACATGACCGAAAGGGAAAACGGGAGAAGCATAAAGCTTATCAGGTCCCGCCCCAGTTACCGTTCAGAATACATTAATTTCATCACATCATCATCATCATTGTTTCGTGCCATAATAGTTTGAGTATATTAGAAAGGTGTTACGTTCATCAATACATAAAACATGGACAGCAAATGTCGGGCTTATATCCTTATATGATAAATGCATTGAATACAACAAATTAGTTCCCTCAGTCATTGAGATCTAAACAATTTCATTAAAGAAACATATTTATATACAAATACAACAACCAGTCTGCAGTGAGTGTGGGAATTAACTCTTTCACATCCAGTGAGTAGGGGACATAGTGTATGCCATTGTACATCTGTCTTGGTCCACCTTAAGAGGGGTGAGAGGCAGTTTGTTGTGGAGCAAACAGGGGGAGGCCCTCAGTGGCACACGCCTGGCTCTTTAAGGCAGACTGGGGAAGTTAGATTTTTTGTTAAAGGCACATGCATTCAAATGTTTACGAGACTCTGGCACAACTCTGCAGGAAAACCATTTGAATTCTATCTATCTATCTATCTATCTATCTATCTATCTATCTATCTATCTATCTATCTATCTATCTATCTATCTATCTATCTATCTATCTGTCTATCTGTCTATCTGTCTATCTATCTATAGGTCCATCTATCTGCATAGTTTTCCTCAGAATTCATAATTTCATTATAAATTCCTGCAGCTTTTCAGTGCAATGATGCATAAACGATGATGCATAAAGATAATGTTTAGTCCCAGTCTATGGTCCCAGACGAGAGTACAAACTGGATGATCTGATCCATAATAAACAATAATAATGAAATATGATGAAGGATCATTATAGCTTGTGGCTCCCTGTGTGTTGACTTGTGCACACATATGCATATATGTAGAATTAAAGTGTAATTGTAGTTTTGGTCTAACAGTTGCAGGGAGCCTGGTCATGCTGTGGGATGGGACTCTCGTTAACAGGACAGCGCGGCAGGCCCGTCGCCTGGCAGAGCAACCTGGGAAGGAGTCGCGTTTTTCCTGGGCCTATACTTCCGTCATTTTATACCGCACTGGATAAACACTGTGGAGCCGCCTCTGCCTGTGTGGTAGTGTGGTGCAGGCCGTGGTAATACTATCGGCGATCCTGCTGGATAAATCAATCTGCTTGGGGGAAACTTGTTTTGTATGGACAGCAGCCTGGATCTCACCCTGGAACCAGCAGACGTCAGAGACCTCGCCTGCTCGCTGCCGCCGCCGCTGTTTAATTTGAACTAATCACGGCATTGTTTGTGGGATAACACCGCTACCACATGCACTATGTAGAGGAGTGAATGGCATGCTGCTGGTAGCTGTTAGACGTTTATCGGCTTTTTAGTTTTAAACACCGTGCCTTGGCGGAAAGGAGAGGATTTCGTTTTATTTAAGGTAGCATGACAGGATCCGGAGCCGTGGAGCTAGCTAACCAGCTAACATTAGCACAATGGTTAGCTAGCTAGGTACTTAGCTACATGTCATTTTAATGAATGGACTGTTGCTTTAAATGTGTGTTAACTTATCCTACCGTACACACTAGGTGTGTAAACATAGACACACCGCTGGTATCTGACGGTGTTAAATACAGTTGGCTAGCTAGCTACATGTCCATGTGAGTTGTGGCAAAACAGTGTCTTGCTAACAGTGTGAAGCTAGCTTGCTAACCAGTAGCTAAAACGTAGATACTATGAATTGACTCTCGAAATCATAATGTTTGTGTTGTAACCAGAGGCTTATGAACATTAATTAATAACTTTATAAAAATAAAAAAAATAATAAATTAAAAAAGACCCGGCTTTGACACATAACTGTGACTGTAATTTTAAATGACAAGTCAAAGTTGATTGAAGCGCACCAGACTTTACAAGTAAATGCACTTTGTCCCTGTGTGCTATTCCAATGCCCCCTATCTAATTAGTAACTTCATACTCTTTAGCTTAGTGTATGGAAGAGTGCACCACCGCCTCTTCTGCATTAGACTATTCTCTATATCAGTAAAACATGTCAACAGTTTGAAAACATAACTACAATCTCCAATGTTTACAGTATCCCATTCTGTCTAGGTCAACGTGAGGATGAATGAGCAGGAGAGTGGGGTGGTTTCCTTTGATGAGTATGTGCGGCAGAAGGCCCGCACCGTGCCTCAGCACAGGATGAAGGAGTTCCTGGAGTGTCTTGCCAAGGGCCCAGAGGTGCTGCAGGAGTTCAGCCAGCAGGAAGGGGCAGCCACCACCACAACCATGGTGTACCAGCAGCAGGGCGCCAACTGTGTGTACACTGACAGCACCGAGGTGGCTGGCTCGCTCCTAGAACTGGCTTGCCCGGTAAAAACCTTTTATTAGCATGTTTATTGTCATTGAATGATAGTATTGCTATTGTCAGTGTGTAAATATATGTCTTTAAATTATGTATGTATGTGTTCATGACAGGTACAGGTAACCTCAGCAGAGATTTCACCACAACTCTCTGTGCACCAAGGGTCTGAGCAGCAGCTTCAAGTGCAGGTTAGCTTATATGGCAGTATCAGGTATCTCATACTATGTTTAAACCTTTCAAAACAGATGGGTCTGGATTGGCCCAGCCCCAGAAACACTATCAAACTAGATGACAGTGTGGCGTATGATCCCAGAACAAGTTCAAATCATTGTAGCTGGAGGAAAGTAGCTTTGCTCTACCAGCACTGACAGCCATGTGAGTCCTTTGGAATTTCTTAGTTTACTGCATAAATTGGTCGTTTAATATGATCTGATCTACATCTAAGTATAAACAAACACAATGTGCTGAACCTAATACCACACAAACAATTATATTATGTATATAATAATATAATAATAATAATAATTATATTATGTCTTTATTGAACATATCCATTCAACACTCACAGTGCAGGTGGACAAAGGCAAATCACAACTGATCAACACTCAGGATGAATTCTGGACCGTTGGTCTTGACAGAACTGCTTCAGCTCAGCCATGTTATTATAGGATGTCTGCTGTGAACGGCTCTCTGGAGGTTATTCCATAGCATCCCTATTGGATTCAGGTCTGGGCTCTGACTGGGCCAAAGGTAAAAGCTACTCTACAAGATCTAGATAGTAGATTTACTTCAGTGTTTAGGGTCGTTGTCCTGCTGCATCACACAACTTGTACTGAGTTTGGTCTGGTGGAGCCACCCTGACATTATCCTGTAGGAAGCCTGGAGAAACTCTGGATGATGGCAAACTGTCCAGGCCGTGAGCCCCAAACCAAGATTACTTAGAAAAAATATAAAAACATGTCAGTCCACAAAACATTTTCTCAAACTTCAGGCCTGCAATGGAAAGCAAAACAATCAATGTGGAAAACCTGGAAATTCCAAACAGTTCACATACTTTTTCTTGTAGCTGTATATTTACTTTATCATCAAAATTCAGTTACTCACTTAACAGAAAAGAGTATTCAGTAATTAGTCAGTGAACAGTAAAGTAAGTCAGAGCTTGCTGTTGAGCCTGTTTTTTTTTATGCTCCTATTGTTATGCCAGGTTCAGATCCAGGAACAGCAGGGTCACACAGTTGGCCAGGTTCTTCAGGTGGCCTCTCCCTCCCAGCAGGACCTGCAGGGTCTCTCCACAGCCCAGCTCGTCCAGCAAGGAGAACTCACAGAGGAGCAGCAGCAGCAGGTACGCTGTTCAGTTCCACCAGCCATATCAAGTGAATCCACATGACAAATTTCTGCTTAGATTTTTTTCTCATAATGCTGACTATATTTTTTTTTTACAGATTCAGGCTCAGCTGGTTGCAGCTGTAGCTGGAGGACAGCAAATCCAGTTACAAGGAGCACAGCATATTCAGCTGCCAGGGGGTCAGCAAATTCAGCTACAGGCTGGCCAACACATTCAACTGCAGGGTGGACAACACATTCAACTGCAGGGTGGACAACAGATCCAACTACAGGGTGGACAACAGATCCAACTACAGGGTGGACAACAGATCCAACTACAGGGTGGACAACAGATTCAGCTACAAGGTGGCCAACAAATTCAGCTACAAGGGGGCCAACAGATCCAGATTCAGACCATAGAGGCCGTGTCTCCTTCCCAGCAACAGGACTCTTCCAGGGAGGCAGAGAGGAGACCCGGCACTGTCTCGACTGTTCTCCAACCTGCCAAGAAGCGCAAGGTGGACGTCCCTCTGGCTGTATCCTATGCTGTTCCACAAGGTCAGCAGGTGGCTACAGTCCTGGCAATCCCTCAAGGGCAGCAGCAAAGTTATGTTTCCCTACGACCAGATCTGCTCACCGTTGACAGCGCTCAACTATACAGCACGACCGGAACAATCACAGGTCCCACGGGTGAGACCTGGACCATCCCCGTGTATTCTGCTCCTCAACAGCAGGGCGTGACTCACATCGCCATACCGCAGGAGACGTACAGCACGGTGCAAGTGACCACCAACGGTAAAGACAAGATGTCCCCCAGCACCGCGTCCAGGTCCGCAGACGGGCAGTTGGCCTCCGCAGGAACGCAGGAAGAAATAGTACAGACTCTGTTCCCAGCACAGTTCATGAATGGGAACATTCACATCCCTGTGGCAGTGCAGACCGTAGGAGGGACTTACAACACTACACAGTCGGTACACATATGGGACCCAAGTCAGCAGCAGAACCAGGGAGAAGAAGGACAGGAGCAGCAGCTCCATCTGCAGGTTAGAGGACACATTTTCTTTTCCCAGCAGCCACACTGTAGATTCACTACACATCTGAATGGCTGCAATTATAGCCTGTTCTCCTGTAGCCCAATGAAAACAATGTTCAGTTTATTCAATTAGCATTTAACCCCTTCTCAGCAAATGAGATTTGCTACTGATAAAAACTGATTACAATGAGGAATGGAGTTAATTGAAAAGGTGTAGGCTGAAGCTCATGCTTATTATGCCTACACTTTTACAAAAAAAAGAGAAGAGAGTTAGGCTGTTTACATCCCTCAAAGGCTACGTTCACACTGCAGGTCTTAATGCACAATTCCGATTTATTGCTCAAATCCAATTTTTTGTTTGGCTGTTCACATTACGTCTTTAAATGTGGCCTGTCTATGAATTGCTGTGTGAGTAGTTCAAGCTCCTGAAGTGACCCGCATGCGCAGTTGATCATACAGGCTAACATATGTCTGACTTTTGATGCAGTCTGCCTGCCCGGCTCATCATCTGACAGCTCAGGATGACAGCTATGGCTACGGCCGACGGCCTTATTTCTAAATCCCTGTTTATTTTTACACATTGGCAACCAAGCTCATTGTTCATTAGTTCATCTTCCTCACGTAGGCTACTGTTCTCCTCGCTGCGCTGTCGGACCTGCATGGGTCTCTGTCACCGTTGCGCTGTAGCGCTTCACTCCCACTCTCTGTGTCCAGAGCCCGTTCAGGTCTGGAGCCCGTTCGGGACCGGAGACGAGCAGAGACCCAGGTCCGACAGTGCAATGTGTCCCTCTCTGAAGCAGAGGATGAGGTCGGCTTTACTCCAGTCAGTCTTCACATGCAGACGGTCTACAAACTTGAAAGAGTATCGTTGTCATTTTTTTTCCAGGCAACAGAGTTTGTTTTTTTTGTCGGCTTGTATTTAGGGCCAGCCTTTGTTTGTGTAAACAAATGAATACCGGCTATTATTTGAGGAAATTCGATGCGACCTGGCTGTTCAGACCGCGGTCGCATTCAAAAAAATCAGATGCGTATCTGATTCAGTACCACATTTGAAAGTGGCCTGAATCTGATTTGAAAAAGTCAGATTCAATGCGCCTTGTGCTGTTCACACTGTCAAAAGCAAATCAGTTATGTGTCACATATGAGCCAAAAAATCAGATTCAGGTCACTTGTAACTGCAGTGTGAACGTAGCCAAAGTTTACATCCCTCAAAGCCACAGACAGCGTCAGATGGCGACTCAAACATGCACCCAGAAGTTTATTTACTTCAAGCAAGCTGACATGTTTGAAAAAGTAGATCTAATTCAAAGTCTGGAACAAGACCCAAGTTGCCGTGCTGGTGTATTCAGGTGCAGTGGGAAAGCTACTGTTTACCAAGGAATATCAATAGGAATATCACAGGAATATCATCTCTTGACTTGCTTTAAGTAAAATAAACTTCTGGGTGCATGTTTGAGTCGCCATCTGACGCTGTCTGTGGCTTTGAGGGATGTAAACAGTAGGGCTGACCCAAAAACATCGAAGCTTCGTTCCGTGATCGATTGTTTCTTTTTTCTTCCTTTTCCCCTATTTGATTACATTAAAATGAGTATGCGACTCTGCACCTGCCTGATTTTGGAGATATGCCGTATTTTTTGCCATTGCTTTCATTACATTTCATTTCACATCTGGTCCCGGTCCTGGTGCAGGGTCAGGTACAGGCTGAGTCCCATGCCGAACCACCCACTGAGATTCTGGTCCCTGCCTGTCTAAAGCCAGAGGAGGGCTTGGAGGTCTGGCGCCTGTGGGCGAAGCGGAAAAACGAAGAGATGAACAAGCAAGAAAAGACGAAGCTGGCTCCCATTGGACGTAGGTCAACTTCTGATCATTAATTGAGTGGAACATCATTATACCACAGATTACAGTAGGTCTACTGTATGGGCTTATATTTGTCTCAGTAATACCTGTAAACGCACAGAGGGTGATCTACAAATATTCCTTGATTTGCACGTATTTTGCTGTCCACAAATACACATTTCTAATTTGTAACTTGTATTTTGGTTTTTCCAAATACATGTGGATACACTGAGGAAAGAGATAAAGAGATGCATGTGTGTGATTGGTGATTCACAAATGCTGACTCACACTTCACAAACAGAATTTCCAGTTTTACAAATGGCTTTTTTGTTTTTACAAATGAAAAATGATATATTTACAAATACACATGTATTTGTAAAAGGAGTTACAAATGAGAAATTTGTATTTGTGAATAGCAAAACATGTTCAAACCAAGCAACATTTGTAGATCACCCTCTGTGCGTTTATAGCTATTAAAAGGATAGTTCACCCAAAATTCAAATTTCTAATATTTTTTCTAAGGGCTAGGAGAAGGATACAGCAGTTGCAGCACTGCATGTCCAAAATTCAAATTTCCGTCATATGGACATGCAGTGCTGCACGGAGCCCCGCTGTAACTCCAAGAAGGCACGGAGGACTCTGAAACTTCTCCCAGCCCTTAGTCGACATGATTGTGAGTTGATAATGAGTGAAATTTGAATTTTGGGTGAACTATCCCTTTAATGAGACAACTATAAGCCCATACTACTGAACCACTGGAAGCTATAGAAGTTGATGTATTTTAAATTTCCGACGTAGTTTCCGAGTAGTCTCACAAATGTATATTCTGCTTGAAACTGGGAGTAAGTAAACTTTGCCAGCAGTAATAATAAAACATGTTTGCATCTGGTCCTCTCTCTGGTGCTGCGTCCAGGTCGTCAACCTCTGCGGTTTCAAGAAGACTTGCTGTCCAGTGCGGTAGCTGAGCTAAACCTGGCTCTGTCCCTGATGACGCAGGAGGCTCGAGGATCAGAGGAAGAACAGTTTACACCCGATGTTCTCTACTATGTCTTCTTGTGCATACAAAAGGTAAGTATATCTCCCTGAAGATTTTGCAGTGTGCCAGAAGGCTGTGTGAAGTTAATCACGTGTGCTTTCTTTTTATAGTATCTCTCTGAAAATGGACGTGTGGATGATATTTTCTCTGATCCATATTACACACGATTCTGTGGGTCTTTACACAACATCTTGGATGGTTGGAAACCAAGTGTACACCCATTAGGTAAGGGTGAATAAACATCTACTTATTGACTTAGTTACAGTATGTATTTATGTATCAAAATGACTGGTTGTGTTTTGTCCTAGGTTACATCATTCAGAGTCACGTGACAGAGGAGATGCTGTGGGAGTGTAAACAGCTTGGTGCACATTCACCGGCCACACTGCTCACGACTCTAATGTACTTCAACACAAAGTGAGTAACCAACCACTCAGCACCAAATGACCTGAATCGACTCTCTTCAGTGTGGGTAACAATGTGTGTCTGTCCCAGGTACTTCCGCCTGATGACACCTGAACAGCACATGAAAGTAGCTTTCTCCAAGGTCCTGAGACACACGAGGAAGAACCCCACCAATGCCAAGGACAAAGCAACCAGTATCCGCCTTCTGAAGGGACAGGGTCCACACAGTGCTGCACAGAAAGGTCCTCATTACAGTCCAGCTTGATTTATGCTTCTGCATCAAGTCCAGATCCCTGGGTATCCCACGTGCATCCCCCCAAACATAGCATCGTCACAACCAAGGGGGCAGTTGCTTCCGGTTTTCTTTGAGAAGTGAAGGTTTAATCAGAGAAAACTGCAATCCCCGATCCGATTCCTGTGGGGGCTGGTCACGTGATTTCGGACTCGATCGGAATCGGACGTTACATGAGCAACGGATCCCCATGTAGACCCCCATGTTAAAATCGCACTCTCAAACCCATTACTTGTACTTACGTGCCTCAGCTTTCAAAAACATTTAAATTTACAGCCTGGTACCACAACGTGTTTTTGTTTCACTGTCTCAATCTGTTGTTGTTGATGTCTACCCTGCAGCAACAACACTCGGGGGGTGAATTTTTTTTAACTCTCACACTTTTGCTGTTATTCAGATAAGATTTTGGCCAATCAGAGGGAGAAGAAACGAACTGGGTCAGCTGAGGGGGGAGGGAGAAGGAGCAGGTGAGGTGAGGGTGGGATCAGGGGAGACAGGCTGGTGATTGAGAAAGGCATGATAAGGCTTTTGATCAAATGTTCCTGTTGACTTATGGATAATGGAATTAATATTATACTATGGAGCTACGTGCCATATCCAGTTTGATATCATGACGCTTGTTCAATAAATGTCATGGGCTTGTTATTGAGGTGAGTAGGCTATTATTGTGAGATTGTGATATTGTTACATAGTTCAAAGAACAGAAAAATAGTGGGATTTCTACATTAAAAGCTTTTGCATTGCCAAAGTTTTTCAGAATCAGGGTCAAAATTAATCGGAGCAAAAAAAGAATGATCACTAATTAGACAGACGTCGGGTCAGGTCTTCAACACCCACGGGTTGGACCAGGTTTTAATTTCCAGGTCCGTTAGCTGTAGTTAGCAGCAGCAGAGGCAGCAACAGCTGCTGTATGGGGAGTCTGACCTAACGTTAGCTCCTTAGCAGTGGAAAAGCAAACACAGAAAACTGAGATATTCTACAGTGAATAACAAAAAAACAAACAGAATATTGCAACGGATGAGTAGATATTCTCCCACAAGTTCCCACAAGTTTCATAAGTGACCCCTCTGAAACCACTCACCCCGTCATTCAGACACATTCCCTCGTTCAGGATTTTGTGGTTACAGCGTGGAGTTGACACAGAAGCATAACCCAGGCTTTAGCTTCACAGTTCCATCTTGTTATCACTGCCAGCCTCTGACAGCAGCTGCTGACACTGTGACATGTTTCAGGAACAGACGACATGTATGAAGAGCAGATCGAGGATCCAGAGAATCCGCTCCGTTGTCCCATTAAACTTTACGACTTTTACCTCTTCAAGTGGTGAGTGATTCTCAGTCGCACAACTTCAACCTAAATGTATTGTATAAGTATTTACAAGCTGAAATTGACTCCCTTTCTTTTCTCTTCCAGTCCTCAAAGCGTAAAAGGACGTAACGATGCATATTACATGACTCCTGAGCCGGTGGTTGCACCCAACAGCCCCATGTGGTACTCGTCGCAGCCCCTCAGCAGTCAGCAAGTGGAGCACATCCTAGCTCGCATCATCGCGGTCCGGGAGATCCAGGACATCGTCGGCCCGGAGACCATGAGTTAAACCGAGAGGACTGTCGGGACCTAGTTCTCCAGTCGCTGATTGTTGACTATGCAGTACCTTCCTGACTTACAGCATCACTCACCATCTCAAATAAAATGGATCAACTTCTGAAACAATCACTATTTTCTTCTGAGGAGTGTATCATGAATGCACTTGCGTGAATTTCTCCTCTTCCATTCTCTGTTTTCAGCAATCACCTCTGAAACCTTTTAACCTGTCTTTCAAAAGAGGCTTCAGTCTCACCACTGCTGGATTATGGTCTGTCTCTGGAGCTGCTGCTCTGAGCAGAGCTGGTACATTTTCCTCTAAAAGTCTGTCCTCTCAAACACATGAAGATGTTTAACCCTTCACTTCGTAACCTCAGAGACCATTAACCATGTCTTACTTCCAAGTCCCACTATGACACATCACATCTAAACGGACAATTTAAGGGACCACCGCTCATAACTTTTTGGATACTGACTGCATTTTGGATCATATGTGTTGATATGTTCAAACCTGAAGAACTTGTGCCTGTTTTTTCTTTTCTTTTTTTCAGAAATTTCATGATAATTTATGCTTGTGGATCTTTGAGTTGAACTTCAGATATTCTCACAGTCAAGTGCTATATTGTAGTCATGCAGGTGGCTGGAAACATTTTTCTCAGGTCAAAGCTATCCATTTACCCCAACACCTGTCAAGGATTTTTGCCTACTTGTTCCTGTCTGTATGTACAGTAGGTTATTAAACAGGATATGCAGATGGAACCATCTTTGTTTAGCTAATGTAGTACTAATCCTCTGTCAAACCACTCACCAATGAAACAAGTATTCAGCACTGTGTTGATTGTGGAAATGCAACTCTGTTGACATTTGAAAGACGGATGAACTGTGGGCCTTTTACAAATGACTTCTTACACCAACAGCATCCACAGCCTGGTTTTACCTCCAGGGAAATATGTAAATGTAGATGAACACGTCGACAGCAGGTTTTAATACAGTTCTGCTTCATTTATTACTAAAATGCGTTGTAAAGTACTGTACAGTCCTTTTTTACACAGTTTCTTCTGTGGTTGATATTTTACAAAAGCAGCTTTACAAGAAACCCAGCTTGATATAAGTTAATATCTTTTTGGTTCCTGTGTAGGAGTCTATGCTTCACACCTGACGGCCAGTCCCTGCAGACGTCAGCTGGACTGCAACCACCTCAACCAGAAGTAGGAATGTCACTTATCAGTGAGGTTCAAATGCAGTTGTTTTAACGTTTGCGAGAAGTATTTAGGCAGGGGACAGGACACGTCCACGTCTGCTTGACCGGCTCCCGTCAGTGTCAGCTGGCGAGCGTGCAGATGAAGAGGAAGATGGCGGATCTTGCTCTGCTCCAGTCCCAGCTTTCCCAACAGGCGCTCGGGTAATTTCTGTTGGGACAAAATGTACCTTTATAAATTCCAGCTAACAAGTCAACGTAAGCCTATGCAGAAATGTGGGTCCTCTTCTTCTATATGATATAAAAATAACAGTGTGCCTTAAAGGGACATTTCAACATTTTGACAATTTCGCCTATTGCCATAATCCCAGGTTCATTACATTTAAGTCAGTGCAAGCTGTTTTTAGATCAGCGGGGCAGTGATGGGAGCTCTGCACGGCACACAGTATTAATGAGCTTTCCCTTATCAAATACACAATCCAACAACTCCAAAACGCTCTGGTGGACAAGTTGTGACCTGAACATTCACCACACTATGAGATAATCATGTAACATTACAAGACGGAGTTGTTTACAAGGTAACTACATAACCGGAATTACATTCCCAACAAGGCTGCTGGGGCTTCAAAAGCACAAGTAGTTCTGAGTTTTTGCTTCATGTGTCGTAATGTTACATAATTAGGGTCCGGGCAAATTGTATTCCTAGGAATTCTTCTTTCTTTCAAGGAAGTCATACTTCCAAGGAGCTCACCAAACTTTACAGAAACGTCCGACCCCATGCCAGATTTACTCAACTCCAAGGACATTGGAGTTTATTTCATAGCGTGGCGAGCAAAATAAAAACTGCTTGCAGCGACAGTTAAAGGTAATGAACCTGCTCCTAAAACCATAGCAATTCTATCGGGAGGCCAATTTGCCAAAATGTTGAAATGTCCCTTTAAAAAGTAATTAGTTAGTAGTTACACCCAAAAAGTAACTGAATTACTACATTACAGAAAGTAACTAATTACCAGGAAAAGTACTACTTGTACTAGTACTAGTGAGTTGGTTAGTTCTAGATGAATGTTTTTTTCCCCGACAAATTGTTGGGCTGAAAAAAAAGTTACAAAAGTTACGTACACTTTAATGGATATCTTATTTTGTGATGGGACTTCTTGAGTCGTGTAGCAGTGCTTTTTTATTAAGTTATAAGTTTTAAGTTATAAAGGGGAAAACAGTAACTTTTTGGATGATCCATTACTGAAAAGTAGCGCTGTTATTTTATAACGACTTTATTCACATCATCCTGTTCATTGTGGTACGTCGAGAACAGAGTTTACCTGGGGGGCCAGTTTGCTCCAATGGGAATATTTATGGTCGCCGAGAATGGGACATGCCAGCGCCAACGCCATGTGAACCCTCATCTGGTGCTTCACCCCTGTGATCACAAGCAGAAAACACTGATTTACCACCGTCAGTAATTCACTATAATTGTCCACAAACAAGAGCCTCCTCCGTACCAGTAAAAGGCTGGAGCTCCACGAGGCTGCAGCCACCGCTGCTGTCCACCACTCTGTACTTGGTCACTGCAGGCTGAGCTTGCCGATTGGCTCGCACTTTGGTCACACCATCGCCTTCATCATTCATTCTGAAAAGAGGACTTAATGCCATCTGAAATTTAAAAAAAAAAGATGTGATGAGATCAGATGAATAGTTCTACCATAATAAAATTAACCCTCCTGGGTCAAGGAAGGAAGGACAAAGGGAACGATAGAAAGAGGGAGGGAACTGATTGGGTGAAAAAGGAAGGATGAAGGGAAGGAAGGGAAGGGAAAAGGACAGTGTGAAAGAAGGAAAGAAAGATGGAGGGAGGGAACAGATTCGTTCATGGAAGAAGAAAGGAAGGACGGGAGGGAAAAAGGATTGTAGAGCAAGGAAGTAAAGATGGATGAAGGGTGCAGATTCGTTCAAGGAAAGAAGAAGGGAAAGAAGGATGGGAAAAGGGAAGGAAAGAAAGATGGAGGTATAGAGAACAGATCAAGTCATTTGGATCAAAAGAGGAAGGAAGACAAAGTAAGGACGAAGGGAAGTAAGGAAGGAAAGAAGGAAGGAAACAGATTGGGTGAATTTGACCCAGAAGGACGACAGGAGTTGTTTTAATCAGTGACTAGCTCCTGATAGCATGATGATCAAGTTCAGTATTCATTCTGTGTCTGTTGACTTTGTCAGATGGTTGTCATGGCACCAGGACCAGAGAAGAAGAGACACCTTGTAGTGTGGCTGAGGGCCTGTGACCTCTCGCTCTATGATGGGGATGTCGATCACTCCTTCAGAAGGAACAGGAACACCTACTGTGATGACCCTGCAGAGGAGGACAGACACACACCACACTGAGAAATGTTGTGTAAAGTAAGAACAAAAACACATATATCACCATGTTTTATTATTATTACCAATATTTCCTGTGTACTTGGTTATTTCTGTGCAGGTTGAGTATGTGCTCCACTGCCGCTTCACTCCTGGCCAGCAGCAGAACTCCTGTCGCCTCCTTCTCCAGCCCCAGACAGGGCAACAACTGAGAGTCAGATCTGACCTTCAACCCATCCATCATTTTAGAGAGAACAGGAAGCACAGAGGAGATGGATGTGACCCTGGAGTCATCTGCAACACAGGAACCAGCCAATCATGCATCCAGGTCCATCATATCACATCACATACAGCATGAAAATGTTTTGGGCACCTGGTCAAAAAATTGATGTTACCGCGAACAGTTAAAGCAAAGGGAAGATGTTTTTTTCCCTTCAAAAGGCATGATGATGGGAAAACCAACACCCTGCAAAAGAATGGGGTGCCCAAACGTTTTCACACCACTGTATAAAGGCCTTTTCAGTCCACTGACAGCCAGCTGATGACCCTGACTTGTTGAATTATCTCAGATATGGACTTTTTTTTTTTAACTTTTCATTATTCACTTTCATATTCGAGTCAATTCTGTTATCAGTCACCTATGTTGAACAATTACAGATTAACACAAACTCTTGAACTGCAGTCAGTCACAGTGTTAGTGAGTCAGTCCAGTTGTTTACCTCTGACAGGGACGCCATAGGGTTTGTTGATCACCACTACGTGTTTATCCTGGTACAGCAGGCTTCTGTGGAGGTGTTTGGCCAGCACGTTGGGATGCACATTCTGAAGCTGCAGACTGAACCGTTTCAGCTCCATCACCCTCCTCTGCTGGCCGGACACCGGAGCCTCTGCCGCCGCCGGCGCCGTCCCTGTCCCTCTCTCCTGCTGGACTTTACGGGCCAGGTCCATCGCTGTCCTCCGAGGTTTGTGTCCGGCCGCGGTGTCCTGGCTCCCCCAGCGGCACGGCGCCGCCCCCGGGCTCCGGCGACAGCTTGGCCGCGGTTTGAGCCGACACAAGCCGGTGATGAGGCCGGAGGTCCAGTCACCTCTACGGGCTAACGTTATCACTCTACAGCTGCTCATTGTGGCACAGTGGTAAATACTGAACCTGCTGGCGGAGGAACCATGCTCTGTCACCACTCAATTACTTCCGGTGCTACCTTTCACAATAAAAGCATACAACGGGTTTTTTTTTTCTTCCAGCAAGACACTTTAACTTGGCTCGGGTCTACCAGTTTACTTTAATTGAAATAGACAGAGAAGAATTTCAAGTTGTTTTTTAACACATCTATGTAGGTTTTTTTTTTATTTACTTACATCAGTAGAACTATAAAAGCAACACAAAATATTAATTAATTTGCAAATTCAATACGAACACTCACAGCTTATTTTTTATTGATCCAATGCTGTTAAAATAATTTGTACCATAATTTAGACAAAAAGCACAAATTATTTCAGTTAGCCCATCACAGTAGTCAAGAATTATTGTGGAGTTGACCCGGTCTGTAAACACATCAACTTCCTGTGGTGTGTTGTCATTTCCTTTAACTGACCCTGGGTGTGCTCGTTTCATATCACTGCCTGAACCGTTGTCACCATTGAACATAATGTGATTGTAGAACACCGCCTGTCTGGACGATGATGAAAAACCAACCGAGTGAATCTTTGCTAGCTGTCTTTATGTGTAGACTGCATGGTGGACTGTCATGTTTTCATAGTGGTTTGTGGTTTTAACAGACAGTGTTAGAGGCTCTGTAGAGAAAAACTCACTGCTCCAACACAACTAGACGATGAGCCGCGGGCTTTGAGCAGAGCTCTTCACCTGCAGGTTGTATACGCTGCATTCATTACTAAAGTGCATGTATAGCTGTAGCAGCAGACATGAAGATCACAGACAGCGCGCTGCGGAGCTTCAGGGTGGCCCGGACTTACAGAGAAAACTCCCAGAAAGTCAACTGTGTTGACTACAGCCCCAATGGAGAAAGTGCCGTATCAAGCAGCGACGACGACTGCATTGTGTTGTATGACATCCGGGAGGGAAGGTAACGATCCAGTGTGTGTGTGACATGAACAGTGACAGGAAGGCACATAGTTCATAGCCCATGACACAAAAATAAAAGACAAAGAAATGGGAGGCAGTCCTTTGTGCAGTAGATAATGACATTTTCATTGGACCCACGTTCTGTTAAATAGAATAGAAATACAATTTAATAAATAATAGCCTAGTGTGGAACCATCTTTTATCAAGAATACAGGCAATCCATACATGAATGAAGCACATGTGACAGCATTTAAGACCTTTTTCAGTTACTTCTTGGGGAAAGTAAATATAACTATTTGTGAAAAGATGCCATGCATGTCCAACACTGGATATTTAGAAACAACTGGCCACTGAGTTGCAGTTCATCTCATGACCAAGCTCAAACTGGAAAGTCAGGACTTGTCTCTGTGTGAGACCCACTGTCTTATATATCATAAAGCAGTGGTTCTCATCAAGGACCCTAAATTGACACAAATTACACCAGGGATCCCCATTGGACAAATAAACACCAGAAATACACAAATATTTGTTCTGAGACTGAATAGGCTAATGTTACTTTTTTGTACAGATTACGGCCAATGGCGTGAATTTCTCCAGAAATATTTGAACATTTGTAGGAAGAAGTGGTTTTAAAATCTCAAAGAAAAAAATGTAATATTTTCTACAAAAAAGTGGTAAAATTCTTAAAACGAACAAACAAAAAATAATAATGATAATTAAAATTCACTTTAATTCAATTTTTTTTTTAAAAAAAGGTAGAATTTCAAGAAAAAGTTGGGGACCTCTCAAGGACCCCTGGGGGTCCCCGGACCCCATGTTGAGAACCACTGGCATAAAGGACTGTGTGAGTGTGTGTTGATGGATGGTGTGTGCTCTCAGATGAAATCATTGTTGTTTCCTCTCTCAGACCTGAAAGCACTCTGTTCAGCAAGAAGTATGGAGTAGACCTGATCCGCTACACACACGGAGACACACACACGGTGGTCTACAGCTCCAACAAACTGGATGGTAAGAAGATGTTTATTTGCTATTCATTTTTGTTATTTGTCATTGTCGTCAGGGAAGGTGTTAGTGGATGGAATTGACATTATTTTTCTTACTTTAAGCACAAAACACATAAGGAAACATAACTGTTAATTGTTAATTTCTCTGTTAGTCGTTTGGTTTCTCAATAAACATATTTGACAGAAGAAGTCGGTGCTGAGGGTCAGCTGTTGGCACAAAGCTCCATCTAAGAACCTCTTGTAGTTTGGGGAAGTGAAATGCTTTATGTTTTGTAGATACCATACGATACCTGTCTCTGACTGACAACAAGTACATCCGCTACTTCCCCGGTCACACTGCCAGGTGAGTAACGTTACATCTGGAGCTGAAGGAGGAACACAAGTCAAGTGTTGTGCATTAGTCTCCACCATTCTTTAAGTATTCTTAAAGGGACATTGTGTAACTTCTCCTGTTATCTACTCACAAAAATCAATTATTTGGTTCAAAAGTCATATCATTCATATCTCCATGGAGACGGTCAGCTGGCTGCTGGCTGCCATGTCCTGTCTCCATGTTTTTACCTTCAGTGGCAGCGTGACGGTAGCCAGGCTAGCGCCGCCTACTGGTTCCGGCAAATTTCATTTGCCTCAACCATGTAGTCAGGAAACTAGCAATGCGTTTCGGTTTGCTCCGTCCGCCAGAACGGTAGGACCAATCAGCGAACAGATGGGTAAGTGAAGGCGATGACGTTGAACTCAAGGGCTCAAGATTAACCTATGAGCTTCACCGGTGTGTAGCACACGTGACCACCAAGCAGCAGCGATTAGTTGAAGCAAATGTAAGCAACCGCCTCTCGGAAGCAAACGAATCCCTATGGCTCGTGTTCAGACGCTCTATGAAATGTAATGAAATTAGCGGCTGATGCATCAGGCTAGCGTGACGGTAGGAAACCACGGAAACTCAGCGGAGACACCGGAGCTGTCGGCTCAGGTCCAGGTGGCGTCTGGGAAAAGTCACCGTGGTAACGCAGTGAGGACTGTGAGGACTGCACGTGAATGTTGCATTCAGGTGCAGTTGGGCAGACGGCCGTCGGTAACAAACCAGATCATTTTAGTCACAGAAGTCCAGAGAAAGACGGTAAAATGTGGGTCAGGTCAACAATACGACATCGCCATGACAACATATTATATTGTTTTGCCTCGTGCTGATGGAACACTTTACATAAAGGCTTGTTTATGCTGTTACGTGCAGCGGCTGTCGTCCGTCTGCCCAATTGCATGTGAATGCAGCATGAAAAATAGGACTGAGTTGCTTGAGATTTACAACCACAACACTAGATGGAGGAATTCCTACACAATGGACCTTTAAAGAAAATTATATTATTCTTTGGAGTGCTGATTATGTTCTCCTCTCTCACTCTCACCAGTTTTCCCGCTGGTGTCATCCAGTTCAACTTTGTCTACTCTGGTCTTTTCTTGTTTGTTGCTCTAAATGTTCATGACGTGATGCTTTCAGGGTCACTGCTCTCTCCATGTCACCAGTGGATGATATGTTCATCTCAGGCTCGTTGGACAAGACGATACGAATCTGGGACCTCCGCTCTCCAAACTGTCAGGTGAGTGTAGTCTGTGAACAGGACGGGAAGTGGACATTCCTCTGTTTTTACCTACACTACACACCAAGGCTCTGTATCAACGCCATGCAAATCCCCTTTTTATAAGAATTTGACCTGTGACCAGGGGGAGGATCCATCTTTACACAGCAGGGCGTAGTATTCTTAGATATTATGTTATAAACAGATGGGATTTGTGTTTCAGGGTTTGACTAATCCACTGGGGAAACCTGTGTGTTCCTTTGACCCTGATGGGCTGATCTTTGCTGCAGGGGTGGAGTCCCAGGCCATCAAACTGTACGACCTCCGTGCTTTTGACAAGGTGAAACATAGAGTCAGTGTGTTAACAGTTTGTGTTTTTTGTTTGTACAGGTGCATCTCAATAAATGAGAATATCATGAAAAAGCTCATTTACTTCAGTAGTTCATATATTATATATTTTTCATTTCTCATTTAATTTCTTTATTTTCCTCGAGTACAAGCCGTACCAAACATTGAAGAAATATTGAAAAAACTACAAATAAACAACAAAAAACCAAATCCATTATGAGGCGGGAGAGAAAGAAGCAATGATTATCATGCCCTGCCCCTTTTCCTGCAGTCTCATTCAAGCATTATCAATTTATATGTGTATCCACTGTCAATAATAAGAACCAAAAGGACAGCCGATACCAGTGCATGCAATTGCTCTGCATGAAGACCGCGATCAGAGGGTGGCTTTGCATCTTTCTTGTATTTTTTTTTAGATCAGAGGCTTGTTACAACAAAATGTGTTGTAACAAGCATAAAATAAGATAAAACTTGTCTTCCAATTCATTGCATTTTGCCTAATCGTTTGTTTTTTGTTGTGGTAGAAGGATCGGCATCAGTACTCGGTATCGGCAAGTACTCAGATCCAAGTATTGGTATCGTATTGGTTGGAAAAAAGTGGTATCGGTGCATCCCTGTTTGTAGCTGTAGGGATTTTTGAAGTTGATTCCAGCTGTCAGCGGCTGCAAAATATTTCATGTCTTTATTTCTTTTAATTGTAATAATTATGGCTTACATTTAATTTTTAAAAAAACACACACACAATTCAGTAAATCAAAAAATGAATGAAATTTTTATATGCTGCATTTAATTTAAAATCAATTTATATTTGAGAAAGTGAAAGTATAGAATATAGTTGGAGGTGTTTTTAATCATAATTTAAAAAATGAATGATTAGTTAAAAAATATATTTTTATCAATTATTAGACATTTCAGGCGACCCCATTTGAATTCCAGGTGACCCCATGTGGGGTCCCGACCCAAAGGTTGAAGACCACTGCTTTCAATGGTCTCTTAGTCTGGTTCAGTATCACTATCATGACCTCCATCATATTCTCATTTACTGACATGTGCCTGTTACTGTGCTGCTGCTTGTACATGGTATTCATTCATGTGGTCTCTCCCTGTGAAAAGGGTCCGTTCGCCTCCTTTGAGACCAGGTTTAACCGGGTCTGTGACTGGACTGGACTCAAATTCAGTAACGACGGGAAACAGATTCTCATCTCTACAAACGGGGGGATGATCCGTGTGCTGAATGCCTTCAACGGATCTGTGCTGCACACGTTTTCTGTAAGAGATACACAGCAATGAAATCACTTTACCGCACACCTGCTGAATGCCCCCTGTTTGTCGTTGTCCAATCAGCTGCAAGTGTCTGATGGTTTCCTGTCTTTGAAGGGCTACAACAACAGCAGAGGCATCTCCCTGGAGGCCTGCTTCACTCCAGACTCACAGTTCGTCATGATAGGTGAAGCTACGATACCAACACAGTGTCTTATGTGTTATAACTGGCCGTCCCTTCCGTTCTTTTTGTTTTTTTATTGTGAAATACAAGACAAACAACTGTAATTGCAACTGTGATTCAGGTATAACATATAATATAAATGGTGGTCTTAGCAGTAATAGTCATAACAGAGATCGCCATGGGACACTGTTTGGTATAACTCTATAGTGCCTCAGTAGTTTCACATATCAACTTAAAATTTGGTGCATGTGGACAGGGAGTGTGTGAACCATATGTAACATTCAACCTGTTTTATTATTAGGATTTTTTTTTTAAATATCACCTTTTCATCAAAAATTTCAAACTCTTTTCTTTTTTAATTGTACTTTCAGAAGCCCAATTTTTTATGGAAAGACTCAATTCAATATTCTATAGATATAGATGCAAAGGGACAAATGTTTTCTTCCATTTAAGCCATAAACCATAGTTGTGGGATTAGTACTTCTGTAGTTATAAAGGTTTAATTGCAGTGATACAAAAACCAAAAATGGCCTCTACATGAAGAGGTTAATTACAACAGTATTAATGATAATAACAGTTGTGGTAGGAAAAGCTAGACAGCAATAATAACTAGGGATGGTGTGATACGATATTCAGGATCCATATCGGTCCGATTTTGGCCAAAATTTCAGGATCAGGATAATACTGATAATAACAGCAAAAATTCTAAAAAAAAATTACAAACACGGGATGAAAGAAGGATGTGGGAGTGGAGGATTAGTAAATAAATTACATTTTGAATGGAAAAAAAAGAATGAAACTATAGAGAGAAGAAAAAATTAGGGATGCAGCGATATAAAAATTTTGGCCGATACCGATATCCGATATGAATTTTTCTGTTATGGCCGATAATCGATATTTACCGATATCGATATGTGTTGTTTTTTTAAATTTTCTGAGATGATACATTTTTGTAAAGACTGAAAATCATGCAAACTGAATTTTTGAATGTCTTGTATTTTACTTACAAATAACAAGGTTACAGGCCACCATCCTCCTCGCATTACCTCAACTTTGCAGGTGTTGCATACGGTTATATATCGGTTATGCATAACGGCCCAATTTTACTCATCGGACCGATACCGATATGTTAAAAAATGACGAACATCGGCCGATATCGATATTAATGCCGATATATCGTGCATCCCTAGAAAAAATGACTAGATAAAGAAAGTGAGTGTGTAACTTCCTGTGCAGGCTCAGAGGACGGGAGAGTCCATGTCTGGAGCACGGAGAGCGGGATGAAGGTGGCCGTGCTGGATGGGAAACATCCCGGGCCCATCAACACTCTGCAGTTCAACCCCAGATACATGACGTTTGCCAGCGCCTGCACCAACATGGTGAGACCATCCCTCAAACGGTGAAGCAGCTGTAGCAGGACACCACACGTTGCCATGGACACAGCTCTCATTCTCCTGTGCTCTGCTTGTTCTCCTCCAGGCCTTCTGGCTGCCCTGCCTGGATGACTTGTAGAGGGATTCACCATCATGCCCCGATGCCTAGAGACACATCCTCTGTCGCTGTACTTTGTTGACATGATAAGAACCCCACACTGGAAATCAAAAGGTGTTTTTAATGTTTATTTTTTACCAACAGTATTTTTAAACCTGAAAGGTTACTGTTACATTACTTCCTGTAAACATTTTGGTACAGTATTCAATGTAGCCTAATATTTTAACACTTTGTGAATAATTAACAAACGTACCATCCATGTTTTTTATTGTACATAATTATATTTGATAGTAAACCGTTCAAAAAAGAAAGCTTATGGTTTCATTTTCCTATTTTGTAATACAGTCATACTGGTGCCAATGCAGTTGTGTAGTTATTATCCGAGGTCTGATTGAACTAATTGAAATGATCTGGGGCTCTGTAATCTATCAGAGAATATATGTGATCATCAATCCAACTACTTTAGTTTATTATCACAACTATTGAGGCATTGTTTGGAAAGTTTTTCTTCGTCTTGTGTTAGCTTTCTGCTACCATCTATGGTGCTAGGGTCATGTTTTTAATCAGCTGTAAAATACACTAGAAACATTTTCATCCAATCTGTTTTTCTTCTCTTGGTTACATTGTGAGGCTCCTTATCCATGAAAATATTGGATTTCATATTTTTTGGTGTGGGTCTCTGGGTCTTTTTTGTCAGTATGACCCTTGACCTCAACTGAACTTCCACTACCATGGTGTTTGGGTTGGTTTTGACCCGAGCCTTAAATCAGCTGTAAAACACACTAAAACAATTATTTATCATCCCATTTGTTTCTCATCTCTTGGTTACATTGTTAGGCTCCCTCATTCATGAAAAGTTTGGTTTTGCACTTATGATTTCAGTTTTAACTCTCATTATTGTTCTTATGATAATAACCGGGTCAAAATGGACCCTAACGCAATTTGTCACAATTTTAACCAGAGGATTTTCAAAATATATAAATGCCACAAATTTATGTGGCATTTATATGCATTTAAAACCTGAAACCAGGTCACTGGTGACCCGAACACAAGAGGAAGGTTGAAATGACCTAAATTATTTATTAATTATCAAAATTGTTCTAATTACTGGGGAAGAATTTTTGAATTTGAACAAATTCTACAAACTGAAAAGATGAATACTACCAGAATCCCAGTGGTGGCTCAGTATAAAGCTGCTTCTCTAACTGTTCACACACATGCAAGTGTGAAGGAAACGCAGGCAGATGTAATTATTTTGATGAGTGTGTTTTTCTGTTTAGTGCACATAAAGTGTGTCTTCCTGAAGTAGAGGAGGGGGGTGTGGGCTCTGCTGAATAATGTATAGATGCTTGGGTTATGTACTCACCACTGAGTGAATAATGGATGATCCCATCACCGGTAACCTCACAGGTACACACTTATGTTTCTCTCACCAACTTTGGTGTGTGTGTGTGTGATAACCAAAGCATTTATTGCTCAGATTCTCTCCACACTTCTATGTCAGTGTTTCTGTCAGCGTTCGGTGCTGGATCCACTCTTCACAGGTGATGAAGAGCGTGCAGGTGCTCCTCTGTGTATCTTCCTCATCCTCATCTTTTCACCGGCTATTAAAGGGATCCTTGTCTGTTAAAATGCACATCACCTACTGAGCACAAACACCTTCAAGAATCCATATTGATCAATGCAGACAGGTTGAAATGTAGTGGTCAGATCCTCGCTGGGTGTCCTGTTTCCGTGTCCAGATGGCTGGAATTTGAGATCATGCTTAGTTGCGTTGACTGTGGACACTCAATGTGAATGAGTAATAAAATGCCATTACATGTGTGACAACATCTGAAAAAACTGTACCGACGTCCAGAGCAATGGGTTTTACAGCTCACACAGCACAGCGAGGAGCAGCACACACTCTCAGAAATAAAAGTGCTATGTATAACCATATAAGGTTCTTCAGCTTGTCCTCATAGGAGAACCCTTCGACCTAGAATTCAACTTAAACCCAACATAAAGGGTTATATCTAGAACCCAACACATAAAGGGTTCTACCTAGAACCATCTGTGAAAGGTTACACCTAGAACCCCCAATGAGAGGTTCTACAAAAATCCCTTTTATGGCGTATTGGTTTCACCCAGAAGCCTTACTGGGGGTTTCATCCAGAAAATATCCCACTTCTTACGGTTTCATCTAGAACCCACACAGGGAGTTCAACCAAGAACCCTTTTACTGGAACCCTTGGTGTTACCAAGAACCCTTGAAAAAACATTTCTTTGGGGAAAGGGTTTTTAAAGGGATAGTTCACCCAAAATTGAAATTTCACTCATTATCTACTCACCCTCATGTCGACTAAGAGCTGTGAGAATTTTCAGAGTCCTCCGTTCCTTCTCTGAGTTACGGGGGGTCCACGCAGCAGTATTTGTCCATATAATGGTTGTGAATGGACACCACTTTTCTTGGTCCAAAAAGACACACCAAAAAACATCCATATACCTCCATACTGCTCGTCTGTAATGTCCCTTTTGTATTGAAGCCCCAAAATGCGAAATTGTCCCGAAAAAAATCAAATAAGTCTATATTTCAAGCTTGTTTGTAGCGGAAGCTCCGGGAAGAGGAGTTTCTGCTACAAACAAGCTTATTTAATTTTTTTCAGGATGATTTTGCATTCAATACAAGACGGACATTACATACGAGCCAACGAGTCCAATTTCAATTTTGGGTGAACTTTTTTTTTTTTGGCGTTTTTTTTTTTTATGCCTTTATTTGATAGATTAGTAGAGATAGACAGGAAAGGAGGAGGCAGAGAGAGGGGAATGACATGCAGGAAAGGTCTGCCCGATGCGGGATGCGAACCGGGGACGCCTGCGTCTGCATATACATGGGGCGGCTGCCTTAACCACTGCGCCACGCACCGCCCCTGAACTATCCCTTTAAGGGTTCTCTGGATCAAAATGGTTCTTACTGGAACCCTTAGTGTCACCCAGAACCCTCAAGAACCCCTTTCTTCAGGAAAGGGTTTTTCAGAAGCAAATGGTTCCAGGTAGAACCTCAGCCCTTGTAGAAGAACACTTTTGGAACCCTTATTTCTAAGAGTGTAGTCAGTGTGTGACCTGGGAGACGCACCCCCCACGGAGGCTTTTTTCTTTTTTTTTTTTTGAAGTTGTGGTCATCGATACGCAAAGAGTTTTAGATCAGTGGTTAGGGTGGCATATCCACTGACAGGCACGTTATTGCTCGTCAGCCACAGTTCCGCAGATTGTGTTTCAAGTGTTAGGAATCTCCAGAGCCACCCTCCAGGCGTTTATGTCACCGGTTGCGCGTGGGTCCATCTGTCTGCCATCAGAGGACAGGCAGCCTACCTGCTGAGCAAGACCAGAGAGAGAGGACACTCAGACCTGGACCTGCTCTTTCTTGCATGAGAGGAGTGTGAAGCGGTGGAAACTTCCTGCCAAAAGATGTCACACCAAACTGGAATTAACGGTGAGTTCTTTTTCCGTTCTATGCAAACTTTGATCAAACTTTTCAGAATTGAAGACACAAACAGCGTTAGTCTTATTTGTCTCCAGATTATTTCCACATTCAGTTCAGGTGCTTCTGCTAAAATTTTCTTTTTATCTTTTTATCTATTGCATTGTAATGAACACATACTCATAATCTCACTAATTATATTATGTAGTGTTTGGTAGTTAGGGTTAGGGGTTAGTTTTCCCATTTCATTTAGTTGCTGTATAAATAATTGTGGACTGTCAAAGACACTTGGATACAAATGATTCACAGTTCAAATGTCTCCATTCTGTGATGTGATGCCAGTACCTCTGATTCTTTAGCACCTACAGGTATTTCTGATGAATTAAAGATCTATGTATATACTGCACGTATATAATGTGTTATGGCATTTGGTAATTGGAGCATACAGGGACAGGTTGGCGGAAGCATACCTCTCTCACCTTTCTCACTTGATCTTACATCATTTATGAGACCGCTGTGTTTGGTAACCATGGTGAGAGAGAAGGAGGGGGGTTCAGCAAAGAGCTGAATCTAGGTTTTGGTACCAAACTACCCTTCAAAGGTTTGAAAGCTGTGGGTAATGATGAGGTTTATCTGTAACCCTCAGATTTCTTATCTATCATTTCCTTTACCTCTCCTCGCCTTAGATGATAGCGTGACTATCTGGCAGTGGATCAAATTTTCTCCCTGAAGTGGAGTCTCAGGTTCTTACTTACCCAACTATCTGTCTGACTTGCTTTCAACCCCCCCATCCGCAGTTTTGACTTGTCACCCTTATATCTGGTTACTTTAGCAACATCTGAGCTGAAAGAGTTTCTGGCGCGAGCGAGGGGAGGTGCCATCAGAATAATGAAGATTGTCATCAGAAATGGTAAACACTGGATGTGTGAAGGATTTAGCATCATTAAAGAGATAGTTCAACATTTTGGCAAATTCACCTATTGCCATAATCCATATAGTCTTAGCCGAAGGTTCATTAGCTTTAATTGTCAGTGCAAGCTGTTTTTAGATCGGCGGGGCAGAGACGTTAGCTGCTCGGTGATAGTGCAATGGAGGCCCATGGTATTTCTACATTTCCATCATCACACTAAATACACAATCCAACAACTCCAGAACACTCTGGTGGACAAGTTGTGACCTGCACATTCACCACGCTATGAGATAATAACGTATAATTATTTATTATGACACACAAAGCAAATACTAGGAACTACTTGCACTTTTGAAATAACTTGCCAAGCAGCCATATAGGGAATGGAGTTCTGGCTATGCATTTGCCTTGAAAACAACTCTGTGACCATTATTATCTCATAGCATGATGAATGTTCAGGTCCTGGCTTGTCCATGAGAGCATTTTGGAGTTGTTGGATTGTGTATTTGATGAGTTTGATGAGGGAAAGCTCGGAAGGGCGCATGACGTCTGTCCGACTACCCATTTCTCCAACCATACATTTCTTTATTTTTGCGTCCAGTAGTCCGACCTCCCATTTCTCTGACTTAAGTAGCCCTAACCCTTAACCTTACCCTAAACCTAACCTTAACCCTGTGGAATGGGTAGTCAGAGAAATGAGTCGTTGGACTTTGGGGCAGTCGGACTGATGTATGCTCCCCAGCCTGGAAATACTGCGCGCCATGCAGAGCTCGTGTTTCTGCCCTGCCGATCTAAAATCATCTTGCACCGTCAATTAAAGGAAATGAACCTACTGCTAACACTCTAGGAATTATAGCAATGGGAGAATTTGCTAAAATGTTGAAGCTTTTTGCTGATGTATATATTTGTATCTGCAGAGGAGTTGGTGCTGGACTCATACAGAGAGCCTGCACACAGCTGGGACAAAGACTACGATCAGTCCCTGCTCCCTCTGCTCACGCCTAAGGAGCCGTGCTACATCCTCTATCGTCTGGATTCCCAGAATGCACAGGGATACGAGTGGATCTTCATCGCCTGGTCGCCTGACCAATCACCGGTATTTTCAGATATCCATATCAGGACTCAAATTAGCCAGTTTCATATTGCAAACGAAGAGTGAATGCTTTAAACTAGATGTTGAAAGACACTGTTATTATCAGACATGATTATAATCAAGACCCAGTTAAATAGCTTAGTTTTGCTTTGTTAAAGGGATAGTTCAACCAAAATTCAAATTGCACTCATTATCTACTCACCCTCATGTCGACTAAGGGCTGGGAGAAGTTTCGGAGTCCTCCATGGCTTCTCTGAGTTACAGGAGGTCTCGGCGTAGCAGTGCATGTCCATATAACAGTTGCAAATGGATGGAACCAACTGTCTTCGTAGCAAAAAGACACACCAAAAAACATTCAAATACCTCCATACTGCTCTGAAGCCCCGAAATGTGGAATTGTCCTGAAGAAAATTAAAGAAGTCTATATTTCAAGCTTGAAGCTCCTCGGACTTGAAATATAGACTTATTCAATTTTTTTCAGAACAATTTCACATGCCGGGGCTTCAATACAAGAGGGACATTACATACGAACAGCATGGAGGTATTTGGATGTTTTTTGGTGTGTCTTTTTGCTACGAAGACAGTTGGTTCCATCCATTTGCAACTGTTATATGGACATGCACTGCTACGCCGAGACCCCCTGTAACTCAGAGAAGGAACGGAGGACTCTGAAACTTCTCCCAGCCCTTAGTCCACATGAGGGTGAATAGATAATGAGTGCAATTTCAATTTTGGGTGAACTATCCCTTTAAGCAGTTTCATCTGTTTATGAAACAACCATAGATTTCACAATAAGCAACACAGGTTCAGACTTATACTGTGATTATTAGCACAAATTACAAAATATATAAGTTTAAAAAATAATCTTTTCATATATTTTTATTTTATATTTATTTTATTTTTTTATATAACATTCAAAGTGATGAACACCATAACCTTGTCCTGTCTGTGTTGCTGTTCTCTAGGTGAGGCAGAAGATGATGTACGCAGCGACCCGTGCCACACTGAAGAAAGAGTTTGGAGGAGGTCACATCAAAGATGAAATGTTTGGCACAGTAGAGGTGGGTCAAATATTCTGACAACTGATCTTTGAGTTTTCTTTACTTTTCTTTCTTTCTTTCTTTTTTTTTTTACTGACTGGTGACTGTGTCTGCAGGAGGACCTGTGCTTCCAGGGCTACCTGCGACACATGTCCTCCTGCTCCTCCCAAGCTCCTCTCACAGCAGCTGAGCAAGAATTGCAACGAATCAGAGTCACAGAGGTCAGGTTTTAACATGAACTGTCTGCATATACTTAATATATAGTGTGTTTGTATGTGTACTCACCCTGTTTACTTCTACATTTCCCCACAGGATAAAGTTGTATGGGTATGTAGAATTTCTACCTTAAAGGACAATTCCTGGCAAATTCAACTCAGGGGTGTATCATTTTAGGTCTAAAAGAAGGAATGTGAAGATTTTCAGTTTAACGTCTCCTGTTTTGCGGTAGCTCCGTCTGTCCCTGCATCGCTACAGCAGCAATGAATGGGAGTGGATGCAAGTTCCGCTAGTTTGGCTGTTTACATCCCTCAAAGCCGCAATTCTTTTCCACAGATACTGTAGCGTCGGATGGCGACTCAAACATGTACCGATAAGTTTATTTACTTCAAGCAAGCGGACATGCTTGTAAAACTAGATCTAATTCAAAGTCTCGCGCAAGACCCTGCTGCCGTGCTCGGTGCATTCAGGTGCAGTTGGAGCTACCGTTTGTGTCATAAACACAGGAATATCAACTCTTTACTTGCTTCAAGTGTACATTTTTTTCAACCGACAGCGTCAGGTGGCGACTCAAACATGCGCCGACAAGTTTTTTTTACTTGAAGCAAGTCAAGAGTCGATATTTCTGTGTTTATGACACAAACGGTAGCTTTCTGACTGCCCCTGAATGCACCGAGCACGGCGACTGGGTCTCGCGCGAGACTCCGGGAGACTTTGAATTTAGATCTAGTTTTACAAGCATGTCGGCTTGCTTGAAGTAAATAAACTGCTCGGTACATGTTTGAGTAGCCATCTGACGCTGTCTGTGGAAAAAAATTGCGGCTTTGAGGGATGTAAACAGCCAAACTAGCGGAACTCGCATCCACTCCATTCATTGCTGCCGTAGCGATCCGCGGACAGACACAACTACCACAAAACAGGAGCGATAAAACTGAAAATCATCACATTCCTTCTTTTAGACCTAAAATGATAGTAACATACACCCCCAAGTTGAATTTGCCTGGAATTGTCCTTTAAACAATCTCAAGTGTGTGTGCATGAAGAGAAGAGGACAGATTTTTAACTGGTTTCTTATGCCCACAGGATGAACGTAGAAGAATCGGGACCCCAACCGCACGAGCGAGGGTTTGTTCGGTCCACTGCATAAACATTCATTCATTTTCTGCTCAAGCAGTGATGTTGAGAAGCCTGCCATTTTCAGGCTCTCTAGGTTGAAATACACGTGGTTTTACAAGCTGTTCCCTCAGTTGTGGCAATAATCTAACTAGTTTTTTAATTTGTATAACCCCACCCCTACCTGGTAGCAGTAGAAGGGGCGGGGCAAGTAGTGGTTCATTAGCATTTAAAGGGACAGACAGTGAAAGCAGCCGTTGTGAACAGGACTGTTTAGAGAGGATGAAAAGAGCTGTGATGTTTGATCCTTGGGGGATTTTGACCAAAGCATGTCACAGATATGTCTTTAAGACACCTGGGGACTATTTTAATTTGTGGAAAAGGGGCAGAATATGTCTCCTTTAAGTGATGTCAGTGCATATGTCCTTTCAATCCTGCAGGTCACAATGGAGTTTGGCTTAGACAAAAGGGCACAGACTCTTCAGGGTCTTGCGTTCCCGTTACAAGACGAGGCCAAACAAGCTCTGCAGCAACTCAAGCAGAAACGCATCAACTACATCCAGCTGGTGAGCCCTGACAGAAGTGTAAAAACATACAGTCTGCAAGGATCTATTTTTGACACTATGGACCACTGTTTGTCGGTAAAGTGGAGCCAAATTGGCCGTGCATGACATGAACAAAGCTTGTTTGTGTGTGTTGTGTGGCAGAGGCTGGATGTAGAGAAAGAGACCATTGAGCTGGTTCACACCCAACCTACAGCCACCCACGAGCTTCCCTACAGGATCCCCACAGATTCACCCAGATACCACTTCTTCATCTTCAAACACTCCCACCAAGGCCAGCTGCAGGAAGCACTGGGTCAGTACTCGGCCACTCTGTGGGTGTGACAGCACCGGACACTTGACAACTGTCAAGCAGTTTTCAGAACAAGATCGAGCTCAAATACCGTTGTAGCTATGTGAGATAAACTGACGATTTCACGCTTCTTCCAGTGTTCATATATTCAATGCCAGGGTACACCTGTAGCATCAAGGAGAGGATGTTGTACTCCAGCTGTAAGAACAGGCTACTGGATGAGGTGGAGAGAGACTACCAGCTGGAGGTCACCAAAAAGGTACAGGTCACACACAACATCACTTAAAGGATAATTAGAGGTTGTTGTTTGTTTGTTTTTTTACAACCTGGACCTTATTTCTAGCATAAAATACCATCATTTCCTCACCCAGATAACCTTGGTGACATTACAAGTCGTTCAGACATTAAGATCCAGAAATTAGATTTAGCCGAGAGCCGCGTGTATCTGTATAATGTGAGAACACGGGGCAGCGCAATGCAGCCTCTAAATAACACATTATCTGCAGAGAAACTCCTTCATTTCACCAATATGTAGTTATGATACACTAGTGCTATTCCCTCTGAGCTGTTATCAACATCCAGGGTCTGTAGGTTGACCTACTGACCTCTGATCTGGATGATGTCATCTCTGTAGGTTGACCTACTGACCTCTGATCTGGATGATGTCATCTCTGTCTGATCTGACCTGGATGATGTCATCTCTGTAGGTTGACCTACTGACCTCTGACCTGGATGATGTCATCTCTGTAGGTTGACCTACTGACCTCTGTCTTGGATGATGTCATCTCTGTAGGTTGACCTACTGACCTCTGACCTGGATGATGTCATCTCCGACCGCTGCCCGGCTCATTCTGATAATAATCATTCTGCTTCAGCATTCAGGTCCATTTTTATCTCAACTATCCAGAGCTTTAGTGAGTCCAGGTTGAGGAGAGGAAGCTGTGGAAGCTCAACTTCATCCAGCTGCTCATTTTGTTCTGACAAGTCAGAAACACGCAGAAACGAACTGTAGCATTAGCGATAGCAACAAGCCGTGCTGCACTGTGGTCGGAGATGACATCATCCAGGTCAGAGGTCAGTAGGTCAACCTACAGACCACGGATGTTGATAACAGCTAACCCCGGACTCAGAGGGGAACAGCTCTAGTGTATCATAACTAAATATTTAAATATTGGTGAAATGAAGGAGTTTCTCTGCAGATAATGTGTTATTTAGAGGCTGCATTGCGCTGCCCCGTGTTCTCACATTATACGGATATACACGGCTCTCAGCTGGAGCTCATTTCATCTGAACGACTTGTAATGACACCAAAGTTATCTGGGGGAGTAAATGATCGTATTTAATGCTATAGAAATAATGTCCAGATTGTAAAAAAAAAAAAAGGTAATTATCCTTTAATTCCCCATGACTGACCTGGAAACTGTTGAAGATTATAGAACATAACCATCAGGAATCATGGCACTGATTCATCTGTGTAGTTCATATGAATCTGGATCCTCCTCTGTCTCTGTCCCTCAGCTTTCTCCTGGTTTCTCTTCTTGGGAGTTTTTCCTCAGTGGATGTGAGGGTCTAAGGACAGAGGATGTTGTTACGATGCTGTGTAAAGACCTTTGAGACAAACTGTGTATAAAAATGGACTATACTAATGAACTTTCCTATCACTGTGTATGTGTGCATAGATGGAGATAGACAGCGGCGATGGCTTGACAGAAGACTTCCTGTACGAGGAGGTCCACCCGATGGAGCACACCTTAAAACAGGCCTTCGCCAAGCCTCGTGGACCGGGAGGCAAGAGGGGCAACAAACGCCTCATCAAGGGTGCAGGGGAGAACGGAGAAGAAAGTTAGACACCATACACACACATTTTCAAGTACGCAAACCCACCCGATATCTATGAATTGACTTGTTATTTGATTGTCTAGTTTCTAGTCATTCCGTCTTTACTTCTACTGGATGCATTTTCACACTGAAGATAACGACTAAATAAACCCATTAGAAAACCGGGGGACAACCAATGGAAATTAGCTCTGCAGCTACAATTGGGTACATTTGCATTTTTAATGTAGAAGAATGTACATTGTCCCTCTCCAAATAAACTTGAATTGAATTGAACACACTTTATTCATATGTTGAAATAATGTGAGCATTATGAAGCCAAGATACTAAATTCTTCTGAAGGAACAGTCCAGCAAAGTCAGCTTTATTGTCAATTCCACAATATGTACGGGATATAAAGAGAATCAAAATTGTGTTTCTCTCAGAACCTTAGTGCAGACAGTAAATAAACAGACAGTAAACATTTTAAAAAATCTGCATTCTAAAATACCAATCTATAATAAATATGAATATATAACTGGGAGCATATAAACAAAACTAAGCTGAACCAGTAGTCAAAAATAAGGTAGAAGGCACAATAGCAGCAGTAGTAAGTGCAAAAGAATCACAAGTATTGTCATTTAATTAGAAATGAATACTGTTCATCAATATAGTTTAGTTTATCAAAAAATAAAACTAAATGTCAGACATGAAAAAGAAGTCTCAGTCTGTACACATAAATAAAACTTTAATAAAGAATTTGAACAAGCTTATTTGTGATATCTATGATGATGATGATAACAATAATGATGATGCTTTTCATTTTCTGAATCACTTCTATTTGCCAAGTCATCAACAATATTCCCATCAGAGTTGTCCCTGTCTCTGTTCTCCACTTTGGGAATACGTTTTCTTGCTTTCTTGATCCTCAGTATCGATCCAGTTAAGATCATCTGAAATGAATGAACTTTCTACTTTAGGGTGGATTATCCCTTTATATTGCGTAGGTATGGGCCTATGCTGTGCCTGTGGTTCACTCTCAACCACATGTAAATGAATTCACCCACATCACTTTTGCAGTCGCCTTCTTCAGTCACACAGTGGAGGTTTGGCTCCATCAGGAGAAGACTGTTGTTTTACATGGTCCTACAATAAAATATTTTCTTTATTTCTTTGTGTATGTGACCTCATTACCCTCTCTCTGACTCTGTGTGCGCGTGTGTATGTGATATCCCAGCAGCAGCGGGAATCATGGTTCAGTAGCACGGGTCAGTTTGTTGTGTTGTGTGTCTTCCAGGAAGGCTGTGTACTCGGAAGCCTTCAGTTGTGTTGTCATACCTCACGGGAAAGACGGTTGATGTGAACATTTTTTCTTGGAAACACAGCACAGAGCTGCATGGCAGTTTTCAAGTGGTCAGGTCTCTATCTCTGCGCACGTGAGGGGTTGGGGGTGGGGTTGTTGAAGACACACTGACTTCTGACATGACACAGTTCAGTTGATTTCCAGGAAAACAAATCAGCCAGCCAAGATATAATCAATGGCTGGGAAGTTTTGGTTCAGATCATGTGAAGCCTGGAGAGAGTGGCCAGATGTAAACATATTAGTCACTGTGTAGGTAGGCCTACTCTACACTCTTAGAAATAAAAGTGCTATGTAGACCCATATAAGGTTCTTCGGCTTGTCCTCATAGGAGAACCCTTTTTGGCACCAGGTAGAACCTTTTATAAAGGTACCGGGAACCCTTTTGGAGGGTTCTACCTAGAACCCAACACATAAAGGGTTCTACCTAGAACCATCTGTGAAAGGTTACACCTAGAACCCCCAATGAGAGGTTCTACAAAAATCCCTTTTATGGCGTATTGGTTTCACCCAGAAGCCTTACTGGGGGCTTCATCCAGAAAATATCCCACTTCTTACGGTTTCATCTAGAACCCACACAGGGAGTTCCACCAAGAACCCTTTTACTGGAACCCTTAGTGTTACTAAGAACCCTTGAAAAACCATTTCTTTGGGGAAAGGGTTTTTAAGGGTTCTCTGGATCAAAATGGTTCTTACTGGAACCCTTAGTGTTACCAAGAACCCTTGGTAAAGCCTCAGAAGCAAAAGGTTCCTGGTAGAACCTCAGCCAGTGTAGAAGAACACTTTTGGAACCCTTATTTCTAAGAGTGTATGACATAAAGTAGATGGGCCTATGTGTACTCAAAGAAGACTTGTCTCACAGATAGTTTAAAACTACAAGTTAAATGATGTATAACACAAAAAATGGTATAGGCCTACAGTACATATTGGTAATTCCTTCCATTGAACATGAACGCAGGTATGAACATATACTGCATCAACACAGACAACTTCAACTAAAACTGTACCAGAAGTCGATATGCGCCTTCAAATTAAAGGACTGAAAACTCTTAGTGGAAATGGAAGTGGTGCTGGGAGAAATAAAACGGACTTGTTGTTGGGTTTTCTGCTGATAATGAAAACCCGATTACAACGCCTGTGGCAAACTCAGTAGCCGCAGACCGTCGCCATGTTATAAATTAGTTTTTTGAGGGAAAAAGCCTGCAAATTAGTAAACTATCGGTTATTATCGGAATCGGTAAACGTCTGTGTTGCAGAGCCTGCCTGTGCGGAGGAACACTGAGTGAGTTGGTTATGGGTTTGGGGGGCGAATCCAAGTCGGCTAATTTGACATATTTGAGCAATTTATAAAAAGGTTATGCCATACTTTTCCTGGTAAATAGATGTTTCAGTTACTCAGTTGCTATGGGTAAAGTAACTAGTAACTATGACTAATTACTCATTTAAAGTAACGTGCCCAACACTGGGTGTGAATGTGAGTATCAGTTGTGCTTCACACACAGATGGGACGATCTTTAACACGCTGGATATTTTCTTCCAATTATATTTTCTTCATCTTCTTTTTGAGAGCTTGAGCTCCTCCTCTTACAAGTTGATCCATAGTCCAGTAAGCCAAAAAAGGGGTCAACGTTGAACAAATTGCAACAGAAGTAAACTCAACTGATTTTGTATCCTCAACATGTCCTGAATGAGAGAAAAAAAACCCAGAAGAATCCCATTAGGGGAAAGTTTAGAAAAAGACCCAAATATAGTCCATTCATACGCCTAGTCATTATTTTTCTCACGTGAATAGGGTAACATTTTTAACCTTTAGATATCTCCATGAAAATTACTGAGTTGATTACTGACATTAAGACAAACAAAAAATATATTCCAAGTTTCTTTGAAATTCTTTGTTAATATGAGCAAATTTGCATAAATCTGCATAAATTCCACAATTTTGATGGCACATGTATATATAAAGGTGCTGTGGTGGTACCAACATGAAAAATGGAATGAGTTGACTCCATCGGTCAAGAAACCACTTTAAATTTCAAGATGACTGCAATTTTTCTAGAATCCGTTGCTGCAGGAAGCACTGGTTTTCCATGGTAGCCTAGCAACCTAGCTCATTAAAGCTACAGTTGGTAAGCTGATGAAAGTGAAAGTAAACTCCGTGACTTGGTCCAAAATTTCAAGATAATATACAAGTCCCTTTGTGAACCTCTGGAGTCAACTCATTACAATGTTCATGTTGGTTCCATCACAGCACATCCTTTATAAATGTGCTGTCAAAATGGTAGAATTTATTCAAATTTATGCAAATTTGCTCATGTTCACAAAGAATTTAAAAAAACTTGTAATACATTTTTTGTTTGTCTTAATGTAAGTAATCAACTCAGTCATTTTCATGGAGATATCTAAAGGTTAAACATTTTACCCTATTCATGTGAGAACAATAATGACTAGGTGTAGGCTATGAATGGACTATATCTGGGTCTTTTTCTAAACTTTCCCCTGATGGGATTCTTCAGGGCTTTTTTTTTCTCTCATTCATGTTGAGGATACAAAATCAGTTGAGTTTGATTCTGTTGCAATTTGCTCAACCTTTTCTCATAAAAATGACTGGTAATAGAGCTCCAGCAGTGCTTCTTTATTTTGAAATCCACACAGGAAGTGTTGTGTGTTGACAGTGTGTGTGTGACGGAGCTGAGGAGGAGGCGGCGGACACACACTCTGTCTGCTGACAGACAATACTATTCTTGGAAACGGATTCCAGGAACCGTCAGACTAAACCGAACTGAGCTGTTTTCTGAGCACACATACACACACACACATACACACACACTCTCTCTCTTTCTCTCTCTGTATTAGCCTGCAGCAGACACACACACACACACACCGCTGTAAATAGTGTTTATTCTCACTCCTTATTTAATAGGCTACTCTGGGAATTTGATGGATTACGCGTCGGGCTGTTTTTCAGACTGGTCGCAGTCCTCATGATTAGTCCTGATCTAAGGTAAGAGAATATTTTTAGACGCGCACTGAGCAGAGGAGGCGACAGTTCATGTCGTGGTGCTCCTTATTGCACGCGTACTTTTATTATTGTCGAGTCTATTGTAATAGGCTGTAACATTACTTTCACTTCACTGTTATTTACAGCCATTCGCTATTTATTTATGACAGTTAACAGCTCATCTGAATCAAAGTAACGCATCCTTGTCTGCATGGTTTTACAATCATTTCATTCTATTCTCCGTTAAAACACAACCTCATGTACCGTGCGTTTTTTTCTAGATCCATTGATGACGCATGTCATAGTTATTTCCTGTTATGTTGTTTAATAATAATAGCATACTAATAATTTATTATAATTAATTGTTGTGCAAATCGAGCAGAAATCAGTATTGCACTGTATTATTGAACTAAGATGATGTGTGATGATGATGATTAATTGACGTGCCCGAAATGAACTAAATAAATAAATCATAGCCTACCTCACAGGATTTTCTGACGGGAGTGTTATGTTGTCAGGTCTGCTGTCAGTCTGAGATGGTCGCCATGGCAGTGACTATTTTCCCTCAGGAGCGAGTAGACTGCAACTGCCAATTTCCCACACTTCCAGGATGTGACCCAGCAGTGCACACGCGCTGCCTCACCACCACCTTCCACTATCTACAGACCTCAGGTGCATACGTCTAGTATAACTAACTTTACACTTTCTGCCCCTCACCTCATCAACTTCAGTTCATTATTGTTGTTTTTACTGTGTATCAACACCACTCCACTGTGATTAGCAATGATATTTTTAGATTTTGATTATTGGCACTAACATGAATAGAAAAAACATCTTCTATTAGATTGTCTCTCCCTCCTAAATGTGGAGATGCTGTTTTAGCTGTGTAACTGTGGTAACTAGTAGTGGGAAGTGGAAACACCTTTTGATATTTAAAGGAATAGTTCAGTTTTTATGAAGTGGAATTGTATGAGCTACAAATGCCCATTAAGTACAAGCCAGTTCAAGAGTACGATCTAAATTTACAATGCAGCTGGTTGGAAAAAAGTCTGTTTATCTGGAACTAACCAACTCACTCAGTACTCCTCAGTATTCCTCCACACAGGCAGGCTGTGCAACACGCTGTATTACTCTGCTTCTCAGCTGTTTGGATCACACTGTACTGGATCATAGGTTGTATAAGAGGTTTGGATCAGAGGTGTGTGGAAGAGGCGGAGTGATACAGCGTGTCACAGGGCCTGCCTGTGTGGAGGAGTACTGAGTGACTTGGTTAGTTCAGTCAGATGAACAAACTTTTTTCCGACCAGCTGTTGCATTGCAACTTTAGATTGTGCTCTTGAACTGGTGTATTATTCTGAAACAGGACATCTCATAGGCAGCGAAAACATGCTGATTAATCGTCCCTCATTGACAACAGTGACTGCCTGTGTCTCAGTCAGCACGATGCGCTGGTGTTTCTCAGTGGGGGTGGGGGGATGGCTACTGCCTCCAGTTCACTTAAAGGATAATTGCGGTTTTTTACATTCTGGACCTTATTTCTAGCATAAAATACGATCATTTCCTCATCCAGATAACTTTGGTGTCATTACAAGGTGTTCCGATGAAATGAGCTCCAGCTGAGAGCCGCGTGTATCCGTATCATGCAAGAACACGGGGCACGGGATAACATGCCACCACGGGCTCAGAGGGGAATAGCACTAGCCTATCATAACAAAATATTGGTGAAATGAAGGAGTTTCTCTGCAGATAATGTGTTATTTAGAGGCTGTGTTGCGCTGCCCCGCATTATATGGACACGGCTCTCGGCTGGAGCTCATTTCATCGGAACGACTTGTAATGACACCAAAGTTATCTGGGTGAGGAAATGATCGGATTTTATGCTAGAAATAAGTAATTATCCTTTAATGGGCATTTGTAGTTCATACAACCCCACTTACAAAAAGCTGAACTATCCCTTTAATGTGTAAAGCAGTGGATGGTGGTTCCACTGAACAAATCACACATTTTCCTTCTTTCTTATTCCAACACTGCATGCTCACTGCCAGCTTGGGTGTTTGCTATTTAAAAGGCAGCTACACCACATTAATGAAGAGGGCTGAACTTTGAAAATGAAGTGATTTTTGTTACTGAGAAATATTGCTGTATGTTTTTCTCTGTAGAATTCATAGTGGTGCGTGGGTAAGGTTTACCAAAGCACTATTGAAACAGCAGTATTCCCCAGATCTAAATGTCTAGGATGAAAACAAAAGCTTCCTAAAACATATTCAAACCATCTCTCTTTCTCCAGGCTGGTACTGGGGTTCAATCTCTGCAAGTGAAGCCCGGGAAGCTCTCCTAACGAAGCCTGTGGGTACGTTCCTGATACGGGACAGCAGCCACCCTCAGTATATGCTGGCCCTGTCGGTGAAGACCAGATGTGGACCTACAAGTGTACGAATTGTGTATTCCCATGGTAGTTTCGGGCTGGAATCCATCTCCCCTGCTTCTTTTAGTGTCCGGTCCTTCCCAGATGTTCTCAGTCTCATACAGTACTACAAGCGAACAGGGGACGAGAAAACTACACCCAACTCTACCCCAACCACAATCAGAGACACTGGAGCTCCTTTAAAGCTGAGGCATCCCTTACACAAACCTAAAAGCCTCCCTTCCTTGCAGCATCTGGTCCGCCTCACTATCAACAGACACACTGACTGCCCGGACCAGCTGCCGCTCCCCAAGCCTCTGCTGCGCTACTTACAGGACTACCCTTTCCACATATGAGAGTGTCTGTCCCTGAGACACAGGACACAGAAACAGAGACATGGCTCAGGGTCACACTCCATGACCACGCACTGTGACTTCTGGAACCACTGGGGACTTGAGGCAACAGAGACCGGCCCAGCGGCCCAATATTATCCATGTACAATAAACCTCAGTGTATTCTCACCTCTCATAAGAGTTCAGTCTCATTACTTATTCTTCAGAATAATATTTTATATGTTTCAGCTACTGAAAATCCATGTTTTGTGTCTTTATTTGCCCAGTTAGAACAGAGAGGTGTAACGGGTTCTGCATGGTGTCATATTGTTATTTTTCCAAGCAGCCTGAACTGTGCCAGCAGACATAACATTCAAATCATTTGGGTATTCTTCTCTTTTTTTCTTGATGGGAGAAAAGGGAGGCATGCATTTGCAAAGAGAGATGTTTATACACTGTTCATGAAATTAATCAGTGAACTGTGGCTTGAAGCTAACACTGGTCTCTCCAACACTTGCAACTTCTAGGCACCTTAATGATCATTACAATAAGCATACAAAACCTTTTAAATATGTCCCCACATCCTTTTTGATTTCCTGTGATGGATGTCCAGATCCATGTTCATGATCTAGCCCCAAATGACGGAGATTGTTATTTGACGTTGCAGTGGGGTGACATATGTGGGAATAAACTTCAGAGTGTTCTTGTCTCTTCACCTGACTGGCCGTTTGAATACCGTCTCAGCGCTCTGTTGGGGCTTTCCGTCATACTCCACCTAACCACCAGATGCCCCTGGATTTTATTCCTTTTTCCAGATCCACCTGCTCACCTGTCTGACATCTCCAGTCACTGGAGCTCCCCTTCATCAATCCATTCATTGTCTAGGGTCACAAGGGGCTGGAGCCAATCCCAGTTTGTGTAGGGCGAGGGCTGGGTACACTCCAGATAGTCTGTCTGCTCTGTCACAGGGCACAAAGACTCACATTCACACCTACAGGCAGTTCAGAGTCACCAGTCCACCTACTGTGCATGTCTTTGGAGCTTGGGAGGCAGTGGTGTATTCAGGGAGTGGCCTTGGGTGGCATTAGCCACCCCAAAATATGATGGACTATATGCCCAGTCAGAGTCATTTTATACATTATTTTATACTGGCTTTTGTCAAGTAATTTTTTTTTCAAGAATAAACATTGAGCGTCTCTATTAGTTGGATGTTGCCACTCCTAGATTTTGACTAGTAGGTCTAGTTTTTCTTGCAGTGTGGGTTTGCAGACAAAACTGGTATGGCCAAAACCTGTGTAGGTGTGTTTGTGTGTACACATGCATACATGAGTATGTAATGTGTGCGCGCAGACGCTCATGCTCACGCTTCATGCCACCCCACCATAAGTCAGTCCTCCACTTGGGCCACCCCATCACAAATGTCTGGACATGCCCCTGGTCTGTTGCTCACTCTGAGGTTTCCTGTTTTATCCCTGTTAAGAGTTTTTCCTCAGTCGCTATGAGGGTCTAAGGGCAGAGGATGTTGTTAGGATGCAATCAGCATCCTAGCAAGACATTAATTACCCAAATGAAAGTGAAAGGCTGTCTGTGGAGAACTGCTGTCAGCTATTTAAAGGACCGCTGTTACAAACCAGAAGTGGATCATACATGTCTGTGGATTTTAGAGAAATCAACCTAAAATATTTTATTTTTTTCCCCCAAAAGTGTCTTTCACTACTTGAATATATACTGTAGATGAATGTGAAATTTTAGTGTTAGTGTTTTCACAGAAACATGCCTTGGTTTCCACACGGTGGAACTGAGCAATGCTGAGAAAGCTTCTTATCTGGATTAGAGTAAGGCCTGGAGTTATTAATACACCACTGCACCAACAGAGAACATCTCTCTGCCTGTCCCCGCCTCGGTCTGGACTCAAGCCTCAGGTGGTTATTCCTTATCATTTTTCAGTCCAAATGTAATGTTCAAAATCATCAAAACACTTTTATAATTACAATCCCTGTTTCAGTTACAAATGACACTAATCTGATCATATCTGCAGCAACACATTCAACTCAGCAGAGCAGACAGAAGAGGCCTTAAAGCAGATATGATGTTTAAGTCCCTAATAGTCCTAATCAGCAAACTTACATGGAGTTTTATCACTCTGCTCTGCTGTAAACCAGGAGAAAACTTTCCTTGTGTGATACAAGTGTTATCCAATGAGGAGAGAGAACGGCATGAAGGGCTGTGTGTGCAGCCAAGGGATGCGCGTGAATGTGGTAGCACGAGGACCAATAGATTAATTCACTCTGGTTTGTAACTTGTGTTTTTCCTTCCTGTGAAGTCATACCAGTTTGATCTGGTACGAGTTCACGGGTCGGAAGTTACGAGAGGCCGTTATAGTGACTTTCACAGACAACAGGACGGTAAAAACACACGTTACAAAGTTGTAGTTGTGACTTGAAGCCGTAACTTACGGTTTCAAAAGCCTGCCTTGAACGCAGCATTAGCCAAAACGGCCGAACCGCTGATATCTGCTTTAACTGATGTTTACCTGCATACAACTTCAGAGGTAAAGGTATTCTGCTGTGTAAAAATACTCCACTGTAAGCAAATGGTATAAGAATTCCTAGTATAAAAAAATTAACTTTTGGGGCCTGTGTATTTCATTTGTTTAAATATAAATAAATGTGCATTTATTTAATTCACCTGGTTGGTGAAACTACACTTATAACATCTTTCTATATCATACCTATTAACCTACTGTAACTCTAACACTCAGTGGAGTAAATGGTAAAGGTTGTGGGGTGGAATATACCACAAAAGAAACCATGACATCAAGATATTCACTGAATTCCAAGTATCGCACATGGCTGGGTGACAAACAGGGCAGAGCTGGCAACTGCTGAGCAAGTTGGCTACAAACTGAAATAAACTCCTAAAAAAAAGGTTGGAAACGTTATTTCAGTCAGTCATTTTTTTCCTTTAATTATAACAATTGGTGTTGTTTTTTATATCGCTGGAAAGCCTGATTAGTCACCTTCACAGTGAGGTACAACTTGTAAGAATTGCGTGGGTAGAGCAACCCAAAAATGTGCCGAAATTCCCAAAACAGAACTTGTCATCATTGAAGACAATCTTAAAGGGATAGTTCACCCAAAATTCAAATCATCTACTCACCCTCATGTCGACTAAGAGCTGTGTCCTCCGTTCCTTCTCTGAGTTACAGGGGGTCTCGGCGTAGCAGTGCATGTCCATATAACGGTTGCAAATGGATACCACTTTTCTTTGTAACAGAAAGACACACCAAAAAAATATCCAAATACTCTCAGTTCATTCAGTTTGGACGAACCAGGGTCCGTTCTCTTCCCGGTTCGAAATAGGGTCCAAGTAAGCCAACTTCCAGAATGTGCGAGTGGAGAGGATGGAGTAACCTGTCGTTTAGCTGTGGTGCTCCTTACAAGTTGTAGTGACTAATCAGGCTTTCCAGTGATATTATCAAAGGGGAGAAATTATTATAAACTCCTAAAAAATGGAGATATTATTTCAAAGGTGAATCCAAATATGAGAATGTGTGCTACTAAAGCACAATATCTGGCTGCTCTTTTGTCAAAACTGTGACACACAACCTTTGTTAAATAGATTATCATGGAAGACATTCTAAAATGCCACAACAGGAAAAGCATGTGTACATAATTCAGTTAATTATGGCTAGATTCCAGTTGCTCCAGTTTCATTTCCCCAGTAGACCTATTGCTCATGGCAGCTCACTGGAAAACCTGCATTAACAATTTATATTCCCAATCCCGCTCACAGCATATTCTGTGTCGACTCAGGGTGGACAACAGATTATACTTTTGTTTTACCAGGCTGTTTTGGAGAGCGTCGTCAGATTTGGGATGTCAGCATGGTACGGCAACCTCTCAGTTCAGTTCCAAACTTCTTGGTCTGCTGCAGGCTGCCATGATGGTCATGGGGAGAACAGATCACCTCTAGACCATTTATGAGCAGAGTGTTCTCAGGCCCAGAGAATTGTAGCTATCTGATCATCTCACATCCTCTACTCTGAGTTTGAAGAGTCGACGATACCGTCTCCAAATGTAAGATTAAACATTTGAATCATTTGTTTGTGCCCTCCTCAGTTAATACTCTAAACAAACATTTGAAGGCTGCAGGGTTGGGCACAGTCATCATGGTGCTTCTTTTCTAGCATTATGTGTTGACACTTTCTATATGTGTTGATGGCACGTCTGCTTTTATGTTGTATGATAAGATTGTGTTGCTGTGGAAACAGGAAATGAAATGTATCATATCACATCTTACTGTGACACTGAGATATTTCATTTGGACATTGCAAATGTAGTGCTTTTTCTACTTTGACATGAAATAACTCATGAGCATCATGGCCTCTGCTGTGTTTACATGAATATCATTATGATTATTATTATTAACAACCCAAAAGGAGAGTTGAAATTACAAACACTAAATAGGTGGTAGATGCTTCTCCAATGTGTTTTAATATCCCATATATTTTTTATTTTGGTATATCAAACATTGTGTAAGCCTAATTGTGGTGTTCATTTCTCACTGTTTTGTGTAGTTTTGCAATCTATATCAAACTGATAAATGACATGAAAATTAATCATTACTTGCAACACATGAGTCATATTTGGAATCATATGTTAAAATACTGAATTCCTGAACAGTCAAATAAATTAGCTGTAGCTAAAGATATTTTTCAATTTAAGAAGATTTAGAAGCAAAAAGTAGGGAAATTATCTATAAAAACATGTCATAAAAAAAGAATCTAGTTGATTTTGATTTGTATTGTTGGCTGTAAACCAATTCATTGTTATGGCATTTCATCTGATTTAAGTGTTTTGTTTTAAGAAAAGAAGTATTAAGTGTGGTGTTTAGCTCACTTGGAAGAGCTGCCACTCCATGTTGAAGCTACAGTCTTCACTGCAGGCGGCCCCAGTTCGAATCCCGCAGGCAGATCTTTCCTGCATGTCAATCCTCACTCTCTGCCTCCCCATTTTTCATGTCTTTCTCCACTGTGCTGTCGATTAAAGGCAATTAAAAAAAGCCCCCAAAATATAGCCTACTTAAAAAAAGAAAGGAGTTATTATAAATTCTCTTCATCCTGCTTCTTTCCAATCCCAGGATTGGAATGAACAAATAAATGAAAAGTAAAAATAAATAGCCTATTAATCTAATGACACATTAAGGTACTATCACTAGGTCAAATAGAACATTTTTATAACACTAATACTTTTCCCAATACCTCAATTATTCTTACACTAAATAATTTCCTCCACTGCGTAGCCTATGACACAATTTAATTTCCAACAATCCAATAGAATAGGACTGTTTTGAGATTAGAAAAAAACTACAGACGATATAGGTAGATGTATGAATCATAGCTACTGATAATAATAATGTATAATGTGTGTGTAAAGTATTATTTCTACCGTTTGTACAGCGGGGTATTGTTGTTCTGTCCCCGCCCCTCGGTCACTTCCCTCCTGTTAATCCTCCAGCAGCAGCGGCGCAGTCAGGGAGAAGCTACGGAGGCCAACAAAGCACTACTTGGAGCCCGTTTGAACACAATTTAAACCAACCAGTAGGTAGGAGTATAATATTAACTCGGACAGCGGGGTTTCCGTTTATTTACAGTTTGTTTTGTAGGCTGTAACATCGTGGAATATGTTTTTATCAACCAATATTTTCTTCCGATATCGTGCCTGTGCTAGCGAGCTAACGAACCGATACAGTCCAACTGACTTCCGTTATGCTAAACTGAGCTCAGCTAGCTAGTCGCACGGGTTTGTGATTTAAAGGGAGAAGTGGGGTTTTGACTGAGTGGTGGGGACGATATTATACATATTGCTCTAGTATTGGACCAACTGTATCACAAGTATCGAATGTGTACCACACGACACCTTTGAATAAAGCTATGAAAAAATATATAAACTTAGCGCACTAGCCACATACGCGGCTAACGCTAGTTGGCTAGCTCCATTAGCTAGCGTCAAGGCTTTTGTAAACAGAACATCCTCCCTGCTCGCTGAGATCTAGGTCAGCCAGCACCCAAGTGATGTATGTTTATATGTCGATAGCAGCGTACTCTGTCCGTTTTCATGCCAGTGCAGTCACTGTGTTACTAGCGATGAAGGACAAACGTTTAAACTGGAAAATTTGTCGAGCTCGGAGCCGGGGTGGGTCAGAAACACCGGAGCGGAAATGTATCGTCGTAGAAGAAGGTCCCTTTTCTGGCTGAGCGTTTAAAGTCAGCTGATTAAACAGAGGCAGTCAGCTGTGTGTTGGTGTTCATACATATATCATTCCATGTACACATCCTACTGTAAGGCTGAGTGTTATCATCTTTTGGTGTTGAAAGCTGAACAGTTAGCCCCGGGTATTGGTTTCAGACGGCTCTGGCGTTGTGTCAACACAGCTGAAGGTTAACGTTACTGCTGCTCATCGTTCCTCACAGCGGCAGCGCTGGTAGTGGTTGCATAATGTATAAATGCAATAAAACGTCCCTCCCTGTTGTTAAAGATAAAGTGTTCTCACATCGTAATCTTTGCTTTTTTTCTGTGCCTTGTCAGCAGCTATGGCAGCAATCAGGAAAAAGCTGGTCATAGTGGGAGATGGAGCCTGTGGGAAGACCTGTCTGCTTATTGTGTTCAGTAAGGACCAGTTTCCAGAAGTCTACGTGCCCACAGTCTTCGAGAACTATGTTGCCGACATTGAAGTTGACAGTAAACAGGTATGATTTACTAAACCCTGCTCCTATTTTCAAATCATACCAGCATCATATAACCCTGCTCCTTGAACATGGCAACAACAGATGAGTGCTGGTTGTATTACTTAGTTGTTGACTAGAAGTGAACTATTATCTTTCCACTTCCTTTCACGCATCGTGGTGCAGGTGGTGTGTGATATGATGTATTGGTTAAAATCAATTAAGCTCACTAATTTCAGTGTCACTTCACAATAATTAAGTTTAGTTTTTGCTCCTCATAGTGTCCAAAATTACTTCTTACTTATTGTGATGTGCATTTTCTTCATGTGCGTTTGAATCCAGTGTCTTTTTAGAGCGTCCTTGAAATCTGTACAATTGAATATATAAATAGTATCGTTGGCATGCACACATCTTTCTATCTAACACTCCCTGAATGCAGTGGTGTGAATTTTGAAACAAGTTGTGTCATTTATGTAAAATGGTTAGTCTGAGTCATTTCAAATGAGTTTGTTGTTTCCAAATACAGGTCTTGAACACGGTTTGGTTTTGTGATGGCTGATAAATTGTGCACTCTTGTGACAGGTGGAGTTAGCGCTCTGGGATACGGCAGGTCAAGAGGACTATGACAGACTGCGCCCGCTCTCTTATCCAGACACTGATGTCATTCTCATGTGCTTCTCCATCGACAGTCCTGACAGTCTTGGTAAGTGATGACCGAAACCTCTGTTGCTGATTCTCTGCATTCATCAGTTCAGGTCAAGACCACCACACCTCAGCCACACATGTTCTCCAGTATAGTACATAGAAGCGTTATGGACATAACATGACTGAAATTTTTGGTTTTGTTTGGTTTTTGGGGGCAAATGCTCAACATTTTTTCATTTCCTTGGGGTCATAGTAAAAACGTTCACTTCTGGTTGTAGGGAATATAAAGGGTAGTTCACCTTCAATTGCACATGAGTGAAATTTGAATTTTGAATGAACTATCCCTTTAAATCATAATCATCAATGTATTTTTTTTTAAAGTATATTTGGGGGCTTTTTACATTTAGTTTAGATTTATTATCGATACCCCTTAGTCCTCACCTTATTAAGGCATGTTCTTCCTGGGGAACACATAACAATCGAAGCATAATCCACACACACATGAAAATATAAATAGTAACAACATTACAAATACGAAATAAGTTTGACTCGTTCAACACATTATGTTAAACTTCTAGTGTGTTACAATTTGAGATAAGAATTCAACGACTTCTCTACCAAAAATGGTCAATTTTATTTTTGTCTTGAATCTCCATTTATTTTCAGTGTTGGTTGTATGTGGTGGGAGCCAATTCCAGTATGTCACAGAGCTCTCTTTAAGTGCCTCAGTTTGTGGTAGAGGCAGGGCAAAGTGAACATGTCTCGTAGCACGGTCATGGCTGTAACAACAAATGATGAGGTTTTCCCACATGATCAATGTTAAACAGAAGTGTCACCTCTACACTACTGCTCCCAGAGCAGCCGAGAGCGAGTTGTGCTGCTCTATTCTGTGTAGTTTGGAGTTTTTGTAAGTCTTGCTTTGCGGCATCAGACCATATTGATAGTGTGGTCGAGAGAGACAGGAAATGGGGAGGCAGAGAGACATGCAGCAAAGGGCCGCCTGAGTTGGGATTCGATACGGAGCCCACTGAGCTAAACGACGCCCCGTCAATGTATCTGTGTGTGTCACAATTTCAAAGCACTTCAAACACTGACACACTAGATCCACAGATGAATCAGTGTGAGCCTGCTCTGATGGTGCTGTTTGTCTCCCCCTCATACAGAGAACATCCCAGAGAAGTGGACTCCTGAGGTGAAACACTTCTGCCCTAATGTTCCCATTATACTGGTGGGAAATAAAAAGGACTTGCGTAATGACGAGCACACCCGACGGGAGCTCGCCAAAATGAAGCAGGTAAAGATTCCGAACACACAGACAGACACAGAAACCTCTGCCTACTGATGGACCCATGTTTCCTAAACCTCCCGACTTTTCCGTTTAGGAACCTGTGAAACCAGAGGACGGACGGGACATGGCTAACAGGATCGGTGCCTTCGGATACATGGAGTGCTCTGCAAAAACAAAGGATGGCGTGAGGGAAGTGTTCGAGATGGCCACCAGGGCTGCACTACAGGCCAGGCGGGGAAAGAAGAGCAGTAAATGTGTCCTACTGTAAATGGGGGCACGAGGACTGCTTCCTCTGGGGGGAAGAAGAAGGAGCATTAGGTCAAACCTACCCCCAAACACACCCACAAAAAAGACTGTTCTCCCCAGTTTTTACTAAAGGTGTAATGCTTTTACTTTTTTTGTCTTAAGCAAAAGTAGTCAGGTTCTGTCAGTATTCAATTTTGAGGTAAAAATACTTTTTTTGTACTATAACATGAGTAAATTTGCCATAACGAAACCTCCTTTGTCAACATGTAATCAAAGGGGTCAGCCAGGGGACCGGTTGTGTCATACCTGCCAACTACAGTTAAGTGCTTAAGCCCTGCCTGCTGATCTGAGGAATGTCTCCACAGCCAACTAGGGTGAAGTACCTCGACACTGTGACCCGTAGTCCTTTATTTCAACAAACTGATGCACACATGAAGTAGAAATCTGTTTGTGCGATTCATATACAAATCCTATGTGCATTATGATCACATGCACAACATGAGACTGGAAACTCATTTTGTTTAAAAAACGCAAATGGAAACTTAGTGTTTTGTGTAATAAATTACTTTGTAAGAATCTTGATCATTTGCATCACTTCCAAATCACTGAGTGACTCAGAGTCCGGCTCAGCAACAGACTCAACACGTGGATGCAGTTTTTTTCACCGTGCACATGCTCTTTTGCATATGCATTTCAGTGTTGGCTCAAGGTTACTTGGTTATGACAGCAGTGGTCATTGTAATAGTATACAAGCCAGTCAGTGTTACAATATCTGATCAATCTGTGTTGTCAAGAACTATCTGTAATATGAATCTCTTAAACCGGTTAACAGCATGGACCAAGATATCTTACAGGTGGAAAGCATGAGCCAGAAATTATTAAGATCTGAAGTTAATAGACAAAAAAAGTGCTTTATTTTGGATATGCTTCATACAAACAATTGAGCAACACTTTGGTGCCGATCAGAATTGTCCGGAGTGCTTTGAAAAAGCAGAAACGCTCCTAACTTTTCCAAAGTATGTGCATTTAAGTACGTTCTTCCAAGATTCCATGAGATACACAATTGGTTGAAAATGCAAATCTTTGGCAACTTTTAAAATTACACACAACAATGACTTCATGTTTATGAACCGAGACTATAAGGGATAGTTCAATACTTTAGCAAATTCACCTGTTGCCATAATCCCTGTAAGCAGTTTTTAGATCGGTGGGGCAGAGACATGAGCTTCTCACAAAACGGTACTTTTGCCTTTCCCTCAAAACTAATCAAATACACAATCCAACAATGCCCAAAATGCTCTCATGAAGAACCTGTGACCTGCACACTCGCCATGCTATGAAATGATCACATATGAAGCAAATACCCACTTTTGAAATCACTCCGCCCAGCAGCCATGTATGGAATGTAGTTTCAGTCACACGTTTGCTTGAAAACAACTCTGTCTCGTAATGTTATGTTATTATCTCATAGTGTGGTGAATCTTCAGGTCACAAACTTGTCCACCAGAGAGTTTTGGAGTTGTTGGATTGTGTATTTGATGAGTTAGATGAGGCACAGGGGACCTGTACCGTTCACCTCCATGTGTTCACTGAGCAGCTCCCATCTCTGCCCCGCTGATCTAAAAACAGCTTGCACCGACAATTAAAGGTAATGAACCTACTGCTATGACTACAGGGATTATGGCAATAGGTGAATTTGCCAAAATGTTGAACTATGGCTTTAAGATGTGCATGGGCAGATGAACTTCTGAATATCTGATAACAAAAACCTAAAGGCAACAGCAGAAAACTTCCACCTATGTCTGACCAAAACAGCAGAGTGGTTAAGAAGTTTTTTGTTTTTTTGTAATTCCATAAATCAGTGATAAACTGCTGAGCACCGTAAAATCATACATTGATGGAGGCTGCATTGAACATGTTATTTTACATATTACATACAAGTCCTGTGCCGTTTCACCACTGAGGAGGAAGCAGCTGCACAACACTGTCTCCAAGTGTTGATGGAGGGATACAGCAACATCAACAACTGCTTCATTGTCATTCGTTCTTCTTGGCTGGAAGTCCTGAGCGGGCGAGAAGCATGGGCAGCAGAGCCAGCGCTCCAAGTGCTGCTGCCACCAGTGGTCGATAAAAAAGCCAACCTACTCCGATGGTGAGAAGAGACAGAGAGCAGGAGACGCACAACGCAAAGATCTTCAGCCCCACGGACACCAGCTCTCTGAGAACAGGAACCCAGTCCACTGCGGGCACAGAACACACAGGGAGTGAGAAAGACACATAGGGATGAATTAAATCCATGGGTGGCGTGGCAGTGAGCTTGTTGTTTACCCAGTGTGTAGATGATGCGCATGGTCAGCTGAATACTGAGGAACATGAGCGCCCATCCTGCAGCCCTGAGCCCCCACGTCTTCATACTGTTATACTGCTGCTCCCTTGTAAAAACCTCCTGCAGACAACATTTCAAAAGGCATCAAGTGACGGAGCAAACAAAGAACATGTCAGGTATGAACCAACAGAGATGTTAGCTTCAGTGACCTCTGCAGAGAGCTCCTCCAGGTACAGGATCTCCAGGGTGTCTCCTGATTTGGTTTTAAACGGCATCAGATGATCCCCTCTCTGCATGGCCACAATGCTGACCTGAGAAACAAGGACCACAGTTCAGACAATAACAGTATGTGCACGGTAGAAACTTCATAGTTTCACTAAGAACTGGAGTATCTTATCAAATAGTCAATCACCCAGTCTTTAGGAATAAGACCTCCGAAGGCATCATGACATCTTATCCAGTTCAGCTCATAGCTAATCTTTATAGTATACCATACCACCACCATTTAGCCATTTGCCTAGTGAAATTTTTCCAAACAAAAATGTACTTTATCAGTAATTGAAATACTTATTGTTAAAGTCACGTAGATCTTTATTTTCTTTATTTCTTTCTTTTTTACCCAGCCTGTAGTAGGCTATTTGGGGCCCGTCTTTATTTGCTCAAGAAAAACAAAGCCCCGGCCATGAAATGAGACCCAGCTATTAATTAAAGCAGATAAAATGCTGCGTTCAAGGCAGGCTTTGAAATCAGTTAATTGAAAGTCAAAGCTACAACTTTATTGTTCGTGTTTTTACCGTCCTGTTGTCTGTGAAAGTCACTATAACGGCCTCTTTCTTTGAACTCGTCCAGATTTTACGAGTTTCCATGCACCATGAGTTGCAGCCCCCGCCCTCGTCATGCATCTATTGGTAGGCTACGTCACCACATTCACGCGCATCCCTTGGCTGCACACACAGCCCTTCATGCCGTTCTCTCTCCTCATTGGATAACACTTGTATCCCACAAGGAAAGTTTTCTCCTGGTTTACAGCAGAGCAGAGTGACGGAGAGACTCGTGTTACGGCTGAAACACTCCATGTAAGTGATTGCTGACGGAAAATAGGACTATTTAGGACTTATATTAACAAAAACATTCCACTGATATCTGCTTTAAATGTTTCAAAAATGAATGTGACTTATATATGTTTTTTTTCCTCTTCATGATGTATTTTTTGACAGATACGACTAATATAGTCCAGAAAGTATGGTAATTTAATTATTTTAATGATGTTTTTTTAAATTATGATTAAAAACACCACATACAAGCATAAACAACAGTATTCTACGCTTTCATGTTTTCAGATATAAATGGAGTTCAAATAAAAGCACAGCATATGAAAATATCTGAGCTGGAACATCTTGATTGACAGCGCGGGGTCGCCAGAAATTTGTGATGTCAAAATGAACAATGAGAACCAGTGCACTAAGGTAAGAGAGAGGAGCAGGCAAAAGAGCACTGCTGTAGTTTCATATTTTAAAAAATGAGTGGGGTTATTAAAAGTATGGCAACAGCTAATGATCATTTCAGTCTATAAAATGTTGTAAAATTAACTTTACAAGTCTTCAGAGTGAATCAATAAATGTTTGTTAACTGCCTTTAGAAGTCCAGTGTGTAATATTTGAGAATGTTTATTGGCAAATTCTGAATATACCGTACTACCCATCAATATATTAGTATAAGTGTATAATTACTATAAAATTAAATTTGTTGGTTTTCGTGGCCTAATTCTATTCTATACAGTATATATACACACATGACACTTCAACCTATCACTCCTGAAATATTCCCAGTTGTCCCAGTCGTGGTAAACAAAACACAGTGGAAATGCATGCAGAATAAAAGTTCTCATCATAACTGAAATGATCATGGACCCTGTGGCCTGCTGCACTCACAGTCTGAGCCGGGCCGAGTCCAGACGTCTCACCGCTCAGTCCAGCGAAGGAGAATCTCACGCGCACATCCCCGACCTAGTGAATAAAACCAAGTAGTAACAATGAGTAGCACAAAGTGTAAACACTCGATCTTCCTGGGAGAAGATGACATCTTGCTACCGACCTCTGGCCTGCGTGGGTACTGAGTGTGATAGAAATAATCGTCATCGATGGAGAGGAAAGGGTCCAAGGTCAAGGCAGAGAAATCCCTCAAACTCAGCGTCTGGAAGGTGTTGATCTGCTCCACCAGGCCTGAGGACGAGACACTGACTGGTCAACCTGGACCAGTCTACAGTCTGACTAACAGCTGCTCTTCTCTCTATTACATGGACTGTATTCATGCCTGATTGTTCAGTCACTGGAGGTACTGTACCTTTAGACAGAATGAAAGGCCCAACGTTGACTTCTGGAGCCACCACCGTCACACTCTCAACTGCCATGGCACTGGAATTAAAGGATAATTACCGTTTTTTACAATCTGGACCTTATTTCTAGCATAAAATATGATCATTTCCTCACCCAGATAACTTTGGTGTCATTACAAGTCGTTCTGATGAAATGAGCTCCAGCTGAGAGCCGTGTATATCTGTATAATGTGAGAACATGGGGCAGCGCAATGCAGCCTCTAAATAACACATTATCTGTAGAGAAACTCCTTCATTTCACCAGTATGTTGTTATGATACACTAGTGCAGAGGTCTTCAACAGGGGGTCCGTAAGGGTACTGCAAGGGGATCATGAACTTTTTCGTTGATTATACTATTTTTTATATTTTTCATAAAAATGATTATCATGCAATTAACAGACATAGTTGATATAACAAAGTGTGTTCATAAATGACTGAATGAATGCCCCCCCCCATCACTGTACCTTTAAAATAAAAACATGAAGATATGATTATACCTGTGTATTATTTGAATAGCTTGGTACTGAATTAAGGGGACACTAGGCCCAGTTTAATATAATACAAAATTGTATGAATATACAGTATTTAGCAGGGGTCCCTGCTCCATCTCTCCAGTAGTTTGGGGTCCTTGGCCTGAAAAAATTGCAAAGCTTCCCCATGAATAGTGTTATTCAATTCTGAGCTGTTTTATCAACATCATTTGGTTTTAGGTTGACCACTCAAACCTCTGACCTGGATGATGTCATCACTGAATAGTCTTTCCCTAAAAAACTAATAGTCCTCATTCCATTTTTATCTCAACTATCCAGAGCTTTAGTGAGTCCAGGTTGAGGAGCTGAACTTCATCCAGCTGCTCATTTTGTTCTGACAAGTCAGAAACACAGAGACAAACCGTAGCATTAGCGGTAGCAACAAGCCACGCTGCACCACGGTCAGAGATGACATCATCCAGATCAGAGGTCAGTAGGTCAACCTACAGACCCTGGATGTTGATAACATGCCACCACGGGCTCAGAGGGGAATAGCACTAGTGTATCAGAACTAAATAAACGAGTTTTGCAGCGGATAATGTGTTATTTAGAGGCAGGCTGCATTGCACTGCCGCTGACTTATAATGACACCAAAGTTATCTGGGTGAGTAAATGATCGTATTTTATGCTAGAAATAAGGGCGCATTCACACTGTCCTCCTTTAGTCCGCTTTAAACGGACCAGAGTTCGTTTGCTCGGATAGTCCGGTTCGTTTGAGCAGGTGTGAACGCTCATATGAACTCTGGTGCAGATTAAACAAACGAACTCTGGTCCGCTTGAAAACGGGGGTTTTGGTTAGCTTGCAAGTGAACCCTGGTTGGGTTCGTATGCAGTGTGAAAGCTCAGCGGACTAAACACAGGACCAAATGTCTGTAGTGCATGACGTAGTGACGCAGCAACACCAACAACTCCACATCTCTCATCAGTCTCCGTCTTTTTCTCTGTCCTCAGTGCAGCTGCAGGTTCACACCGGCAGCCCAAGCCCAAAATCACGTGCAAGCCGCAGCGCTGCTGTTCACATCAGGCACTTTTATTTCCCTGCCCCTCAGCGCTGTGTGTGTGTAGCAATGTGTAGGCTATGTGTGTGTGTTCCTCTCTCGCGCTCTGTTTAGATTATAAACACATATTTTTTAAAGTATATTTTTTTGGCGTTTTTTTTTTATGCCTTTATTAGATAGATTAGTAGAGATAGACAGGAAAGGGGGAGGCAGAGAGAGGGGAATGACATGCAGGAAAGGTCTACCCGATGTGGGACGCGAACCGGGGACGCCTGCGTCTGCGTATACATGGGGCGGCTGCCTTAACCACTGCGCCACGCACCGCCCCAGATTATAAACATATATTAAACAAACATTGGACTCTGGTAGTATTTGTCAGTCTCTGTATCTTATTTTGAAAATTGACCGGATTGTCTCGTGTTTCTTCATGTGACTTCCTGCCAAATGTCTGTCGTGCATGACGCTAGTGACACACAAAACAGACCAACAACTCCAAGATCTCTCATCAGTCTCCGTCTTTTCGGGTCTGATCTGAACTACACCATCGGTTAACAAGGGCGCCGAAAGGAAGCAGGCTCCGCGGCGCCTCGGCGGCCGGTGTGGTCGTACTGGGCTTGCTGAGCCATGTGCAGTTGATAGATAAAAAAAGAAACAACATCCCCAAAACAGCCAACTTCACATGCTGCTCCATGTTTACTGTTATCCAGCAGGTCTGTCAGTCGGGAGTGATTTCCCCTCCTACTTTGTCCAATCTATGAGCAGCCGTTTCAGCTGTTGTGACGTTGACTGTTGACGCTCAGAATGTCTGGTGGCTCGGTGCACAAGTTTGGTGCGGTTCAGAAATTGCAGTGTGAACGCGGAACCGAACCAAGTGATAATGCAACAATGTTGCAACTTTCAGCCCCACAAGCGAACTAGAGTCCGCTTGGTTAGGTGTGAAAGCAACCTAAGGCCCAGACTGTAAAAAACACTATTTGACACAAGCACAGACAGACAGCACATCATCATCTTGCAACTCCTGAGGTACCTCGGGTTCTGGTGACCAATCTCCTTATCAAAGTGACGACTGTTGACCAACTCTGACTTCCACTCAGTGTCTGAAAAAAAAAGAATGACACTAAATGTCCAGCGCGCACACACACACACACACACACACCTTCAAGAAGAATGGAGCAGCCATCTTTCAGCAAATGTTAGAGCCTTGATGAAAACAAACTCACTGTAGGTGTAGGTTGTCTCAGTTTTGGTTTCACCGTTCTCCTGGTAGTCCCTGAAATAGATCATTGAAGTCATAAGCTGCTGTGTCTTGACTGAAGAATGTTTTGTACGATTGGCAACCCCACCCTGAGTGTTGACATAAGACACAACAGACTCACTTGCTCTCCTGGTGCTCCACCCACTGATACATCTCCACCTGCCTCTTCAGTTTGACAGCCTGCACCACCACTCTGTAGTTGGGGTCATGCAGGGGCTACACCAACACAAACACAGCATTCATCACCATCATCATGTACATTTCATCCACTGCTGCACTGACTTTCTTCTGACTTCTAAGCCGTGGAGAAAGCAAAAGAACTGTCAAAACACTGATTTTGCTGTTACACAGGATCCCTCTGCTCTTTGTATGCAAAGCTCTTGCTGCTGTTTTTGGGGGGCTGCTGTATTTCACTAGCCAGGCTAGCGCCGCCTAATGCTTCCGGCCAATTTCATTTGCCTCCACCATATAGTCAGGAAACTAGTAACGCGTTTCCGTTTGCTCCGTCCACTCTGGCGGACGGACCAATCAGCGAACAAATGGGGAACTGAAGGCGATAACGTTGAACTCAAGCATTCACGCTTAACGCTGTTAAGCTTGAAAGCTTAACGTGTACAGCACACGTCACCACCAAGCAGCAGCGATTAGTTGAAGCAAACGTAAGCAACCGCCTCCCGGAAGCAAACGAATCCCTATGGCTGGTGTTCAGACGCTATATGAAATGGAATGAATTAAGCAGCTGATGCATCAGGCTAGTATTTCACTGTCCCTGTCTGGAGAATCCCTCACCATACAGGTAAAAGCTTTGAAAGTATGTAAATTGAGTGGAACACTTTGTTTTCTCATCAATTAATCCAGATTTTCATGGTTTTAGTTTGTTTTTCCTTTTTAAATCAAAGGGTGTGTAAAATTCCCAGTGTGGCGTTTACAGGTGTTATGCTGTTGAAGAAATCTTGTAAGCCATTGTTTTACTGCTTAATTTTCACTGAATGTAAGAAAGTAGGGAAAGTAGTCAACTAGCATAAAATAACATCATGCCATGGACTGGTTTCCTCCTGTGTATGCATCTTGTAAGGAGACAGAATTGACACTGTGGGGGATTCTTAATAAATGAATCTTCCTGATGTGAGGATAGGGGCGGCGGTTTGACACAGCGAAGAACAGAAGAAGCCATTGTTTCTTAAAGGGATAGTAGCATTTTTTAAAAGTGGGGTTGTATGATCTCCAAATAGCCCCTAAGTAGGGATGTCACGATTACCCGAATTCACAATTAATTGCGATAATAAGCGCTACGATTAATTGATCGTAACGTCTCCTGAATATCGTCAGAAAGTACTATGCTGCTCTGACGGCCGCCTCGCTGAAATTCTCAGCCGCCGCGCTGGAATCTAACGGCATGGAAGTTCAGTGTTCAGTGTTTTCAACCCTGTTGTCTCGACAGCAGCAGGAGGAGTGTGTTTGATTTTAACTCCGGGCCGGGCCGCATGATGACGTTGATGCGCGGCTTGTCCCATGTTGTTTGAGTGCCCGCCGGGGCGGGGCTCATTGGAGCTTCGCTCCGGGCACACGTGGTGCTGAATGTAAACGCACCCGCATGCAGTGCGTAGAGAGAGAGAGAAGGAGATGGAGCGGTGCAGCCACTGCGAAGCGAGCTCAGCAAGGTAGAGTCTACAGCCAGGCACTCCTGTAACTACTACAAATGTGGCTCTTTTAACCCGGCTAGATCGCCATGGTAATTTATGCTTAGCTTATGTTCAGAGTTTCATCCTAAAATCGGCTGTAAAAGCGCGGCTCTTTCACTATTCAACTCATTTACCGCTGCGTCAGCTTTACCTGCTGAGGGGATCCGCTGCACAGCTGTTGATCAGACTCGCGTCAGGAGATCGTTTAACTTTTAGTCACCGCTGAAAGAAGTTGTCCGCTCGCAGCCGCACAGATAATCAGATGGATAGTTAGTAAAGTTAATAATTTCACTTATGGTGTTCTGATCGCCTGCTGCACCAAGCCTGACTTTCAACGCGCACAGGGAGCCGGATGTAACAAACCAAACTACGTAGTGGGCTGGAGTTGTGGCAGCATAAAATTAGACAAATGATTAACATGATTAAAAATCAAACATCTGGTAAATATGACAATTGATGACTGCAATAATTTAAACAATTCTCCTGGGGGATTAATGACTGGTCCTATATTAGCTAAGAGATACTAAATATACAAATACATATTGGGTCATATAATTAGAATATTATTCATGTTTCAAAGGGCAGCTGTAAGTCAAAAAGGAAAGCTGTAAATCAGAAAAAAGCAAGTTTATTTGCCATGTGTGTCTCTACTCAGTTTCAAAAGAAGTGTTTTGTGTGATTTTTACATAAAGATAAATGTCCTGACTGCTGTAGCTCTTCACATCTGTTTTCTCTGAGAAATATGTAGCATTTTTGGTTTCATTGTTTTTTTTTTAGAGCAGTGATGATGAGTTTAGTTAATGTTTGTGTGATTTTACATATGAATAGAGTTGTGAAATCAATCAACGCGTAATAATCGTGATTATCGTAATATCGTGATAAATTCTCTCACAATAATCGTACTAAAGAAAACTGTAATCGTGACATCCCTACCCCTAAGTACTTTAATTGCAGTAGAAGACTCTCTGCACTCCTCCCGTTAGCAACGCCAGCCCATAGCCCTGCCCAGAGATTTACAACATACATTGTTGTGAATGGACCCAAAGAAACGGCCTATTTTCACGGCCTAAAAGAGGTTTTACCCGGAAAAAAAAAAATTTAATAAAAATACAGTTCCAGTGTTCGCTATAATATATTTTTTTCCAGCCCCTCAAAGTGCAGGAAAAACACTGTTTTTATTTGGACCTCCGGCCCAGGGTTAGCGCCCACCGATCAGCAGTTGGTTAGATCCAAATAAAAACTGCGTTTTTCCTGCACTTTGAAGGGCTGGAAAAAATTATATTATAGTGAACAATGGAACTGTGTTTTTTTTCAGGTAAAACCTCTTTTAGGCCACAAAAATAGGCTGTTTCTTTGGGTCCATTCACAACAATGTATGTTGTAAATCTCTGGGCAGGGCTTCTTCAGTCTTCTACTGCAATTAAAGTACTAAAAGTAGGGGCTATTTGTAGATCATACAACCACTTTAAAAAAATGCTACTATCCCTTTAACGACCTACCTGTGCAGTGTGCAGCCGTGCAGACAGGTGAACTAGACGGTTGTTGTTCTGCAGGTCCAGGCTCACATAAGGCCCCAGTGACACAACCTGAGAGAGACCCTCGTCCAGGGAAGACGCAGTTTGCAGAGCTCGGCCCTGAGGAGAGAAGCAGGTTCAGGGAACATGTACTGTGTTAGTCTGATGCTACGTCACAGCAAGCATCCAGGTGTGATGTACTGAAATGCAGTGGTTCCAATCCTACCTCATTGGTAAAGAGGACATAAATAGAGAGGAAGAACAGTCCCACACCAACAGCAGTTCCTCCTGCTGTTTCACTCAGTCGCTCCAGGAATCCAGGGTTGGACTGAACAGTGACACGCTTGTGTTGGTTTGGCTTAGTACCTGAGAACTGAGACAACCATACGTAAACATCTGCCACAATCACAACCTATGACTATGAAGTAAACAGTGAATTAGGATTCATCATTCTCACATTAATGGGGTGTTCTGGTTATTCTGGGATGAGACTTCATATTCAACTCCATTAAAGGAGCAGCTAATAACACTCTGTGTCATGTCAACAACTGATTCCATTGGATGAACTCAGTGAGGTGTACTTCCGTGTTTGGGTGGACAGGAGACACTAGTCTTTTCATCAGTTTGAATTCAACAGTATAGATATTCTTCAAGGAACTGGACTATTGAGAGAAACATAACGTTATCTCATTCGTTGTTAGCATGAGCTCATGCCACAGACCGGGGTGTGAACTACGACACGCCTCTTTGTACTGAGAAAAGTTTTCTTCCAAACCCATTGTCCTTGTTTCAGTGAATAAAAAGTCGTTAGAAGAATAAACATTTATTGCTAAGTAGAAACATGTAAGTAAGGTGACAGAGTTAACACAGCAGCTAACTTAGTTAACGTTGCATGTAGGTGAATTCATCACACTGTGAACTGAAACAGAAAGACAGAATGCGGTAGTGAAGCCAGGCAGCTAACCGGGTTGTTTAACTGTTAACGAAATCCTGACGAAGTCACAGTCACTGAAGTGAAAACGTCACGAGTGTGACGCACTTACTGTCTGTGCTGAGGACATGTCTGTCTGTGACTGCTTCAGCTTCACGGTCAAACACTAGCGTAGTTGGAGCGAGTTGGAGATTCCAGCGACTCAGAGCGGTGACACCATGGACACTATGCAAAGTCAGAGTGCAACACCAACGGCAGCTTGCCTCAAAGGTAGGCTCCCTTTGGTACACGGCGTGTCCCGAAACTCGCACCGGGGGGCGGAGTCATCACAAGTCTACGCTGCTTGAATACGTGTGAATGAAGCGCTACATCCTCTACCGAAGGCATCATGGGTAATGGAGGTTTTGTAACAAGAAGGTTAGCAAGTCGGAGCTGATCCGATACATTTACTGAAGTAGCGGACTAAACCCATGTATCATTTTTCTTTTCTTTTCTTTCTTTCTTTTTTTTTTTTTTAAATCCATGTAGCCTATCATTGTCATTAGAGAGCGCAGGAATGAGCAGTCCATAGGCCACCCCAGGCCAGGGCAGGGCTGGCTCAAGGATTTTGGTGGCCTTAAACAAGATTTAGTTCGTGGGCCCCAAAATGTATAATCAAGCGCAAACACAAAAATAACACACACTGCTTGCAACTGAATAAACACACACACACATGTTTATGTTTGTGTGTTAAAATAAATTAATTACCTTGATTTGAACCTTTCTGTTCTGTGACAACTTATCTATTCCTCGCGAGATTTGCGTCGGTGTCATTATCTCGAGATTTGGACGGACCGGGAAGAGGAGCTTCTGCTACAAACAAGCTTCCAGTGCGACCTTATTTAATTTTATTCGGGACAATTTAGCATTTCGGGGCTTCAATACAAGACGGACATTACAAGCAGCATGGAGGTATTTGGATGTTTTTTGGTGTGTTTTTTTGTGACGAAGACCGCTGCCGGTGTCCATTTGCAACCGTTATATGGACATGCACTGCTATGTCAAGACCCCCTGTAACTCAGAGAAGCCATGGAGGACTCTGAAACTTCTCCCAGCCCTTAGTCCACATTAGGGTCATTCTGCAGTGAACTATCCTTTTCAAGAATGACTTTACATAGCAATGTACATTGTGCATAGTTTTTATTGTTGTATTATTCCTTAAATAAAGGGTCTGTACTATACTATGTCATGATCTTAATCTACTATTTCAATCTGCAACTTCGAGGAAACCTCACCTCTCGTTTTAATCTCTCTCAAGCTCTCGCACGCACGCACGCGCACACACACACACACACACACACACACACACACACACACACACACACACACACACACTGGTGTATAGTAGTGTCAGTCTTGATAGGATTATTGCATTATTAAGGAACACAAAGCTCTAATCATAATCACACCTGTGTCTCTGTATGTGTACATGCGCATGCCTGCACGTGCACACATGCATGTACACATACGCAGGCAGATAAACACACTGCAAAAGGAAAAGCCTTAGGACTCTGTGAAGCAGTGAGAGACGGGAGAGAGTGGAGAAAGGTTCAGGATGCAGGAATATGATGTTATAGTGCTCGGAACTGGACTTAAGGTAAGAAAACCTGAACTCCTGCAAGAGTCACGTGAGGAAAATAATGCATGTGTTAGTTCAAGGGGTAGTGTTCAGTCAGACCGCATCTGAAGAACACAGGTAACTGGCAGTTCAAAGCTGACACAAATGTTGTCTGACATTTAATATGTGAATGAAAGTGAGGAGGATAGTTTGATGTTTTAATTTCAAATGAAAAATATTTGATAGAACTTACATTGAAACGTGAAAATCAGTTTACAGTGAATCAGAAAGTTAAATTAGTTTTACGTACACTGGGTACAAAGGCATCAAACATGGCAGAGACTTGACTGTAAATAAAGTTTAATGTAATGGGAAATTTTGGTGTTAACCCATAGTATGCTGACAAAGTGCTGTATAACCATGTTTGTAGGTGAACTTCTTTCACCTTGTGGGAAGTTGTACTTAGTTAATCCCTTTGATGACATCAGACAGAGTCCACTCAGGACAGGTTAAAGGTCAGGAGCCAGAGAAGCTCCTACAACAGAGTCCTGTGGACATTTACAATGGATTGTTGTGTCCTGGTGGTGAAGCTAGGCAGAACCACCAGGGTGTCGTATATTTTGTCTGCTGCTATGTGTTTTGGGAAACTATAAGATAGCGTGCCTGAGAACATCTTCAGGCCACTCACTCACTGACTGCACAAGTGTTTGTGTGACTCCATTCATGAATGCCCTTTATTAAAACTCAAGAAAGACAGCTGATGTGTCAAGATATTCTTTTTTAAATACTTTATGGGACGAATAACCTTTTTTGCCATCACATTATCCTTCACAGTGTTACAACCAGTTCAAAGTTGTAACGTTCATCATTTTTATGATCTACATTACAAACCTCATATTGTTCTTGAAGCCCAGATGCAGAGACACACTTTTTACATGTCCTCTCTGACTATTTTACTCTTCATAGTTTATGTAATAATAAAGTTTGTCAGTAGAATTCTTTCCATATTTTTAACCTCGTGTTGATCCTCTAATCACCTGTTGGCTGTTGAAGAGATTTATAGCAATGAATGACATGTTGATGCTTGTCCTGATCTGATAAGTGTCATGTGATGGTGATAGAATCTGACTGCTCCCTGTCTCTCTCAGGAATGCATCCTCTCTGGTTTAATGTCTCTGAGTGGGAAAAAGGTTCTTCACATTGACAAAAATCCATTCTATGGAGGAGAGAGCGCATCAGTTTCTCCCCTTGAGGAGGTGGGTTCACACAAAAGCAACACATGGACAAAAGGTGTGCAAGCGCGATACATGTTGTTAACCAGTGAGTTTCTGCCTTTACAGCTCTACAAGAAGTTTAAAGTTCGAGGTCCTGGTAAATCCATGGGCCGTGGGAAAGAATGGAACGTTGACCTCATCCCCAAATTCTTTCTTACCAATGGTGAGAGTTCAGTTTTACTCATCTGAGGGGGAATACTATGTGTAGTGCATTCTGTGTACTTAAATGAGTTTTCATGAATCGTGTGTGTTGGCATTAGGTGAGCTGGTGAAGATCTTGGTGCACACTGATGTTACTCGGTATCTGGACTTCAGAGTCGTTGAAGGCAGCTTTGTTTACAAAGCAGGGAAAGTGCACAAAGTCCCTGCCACGGAGGAGGAGGCCCAGGCTTCAGGTGATGCTCGTTGTTACCCTGCTGTCAGATCCATTTCCATGCATCAATCTGTTTAAAGAGATATTATCTGCTCACCCTCATGTCGACTAAGAGCTGTGAAAATTTTCAGAGTCCTCCGTTCCTTCTCTGAGTTACGGGGGGGTCCACGCAGCAGTATTTGTCCATATAATGGTTGTGAATGGATACCACTTTTCTTGGTCCAAAAAGACACACCAAAAAACATCCAAATACCTCCATACTGCTCGTCTGTAATGTCCCTCTTGTATTGAAGCCCTGACATGAGAAATTGTTCCGAAAAAATTAAATGATTCTATATTTTAAGCTTGTTTGTAGCAGAAGCTCCCAGTGTCTCAGTTCACTGCTCTTCCTGTGTCAGTGCAAATCTCACGTGATTTGCACTGACCGGCAGAACAATTTCTCATGTGGGGGCTTCAATACAAGAGGGACATTACAGACGAGCAGTATGGAGGTATTTGGATGTTTTTTGGTGTGTCTTTTTGGACGAAGAAAAGTAGTATCCACTCACAACCATTATATGGACAAATACTGCTGTGCGGACCCCCTGTAGCTCAGAGAAGGAACGGAGGACTCTGAAAATTCTCACAGCTCTTAGTCGACATGAGGGGGAGGAGATAATGAGTGAAATTTGAATTTTGGGTGAACTATCCCTTTAATAATGTTTTTTTTGTTTTTGTTTTTTTAATGTTGTAGATCTGATGGGCATGTTTGACAAGAGGAGGTTCAAGAAGCTGCTTGTCTTTGCCCTGAACTTTGATGTGAGAAACCCTCGGACCTACCAGGACATAGACCCTAACAAAACCACCACACGGGATCTTTTCTCCCGCTACGACCTGGGATTAGATGTTATGGAGCTCACTGGTCATGCGATAGCCTTACACAGCAGTGACAGGTCAGAGCTTTTGTGTACCAGATGCTGACAGATCCTCCTTGAAGTTGTAACCAACTCGATCTCATTGACTTTTGACCTGTTGTCGCTGCAGTTACCTGGACCAGCCCTGTGTGGAAACCATCAGGAGGATCAAGCTGTACTCAGAGTCTTTGTCCCGCAACAACACCAGCCCATACATTTACCCTGTGTATGGCCAGGGAGAACTACCACAGGGATTTGCAAGGTTACACTCACACTAGTTCTGAGCATCATGATTCCAAACATTCATGCTGGCGACTGGAAGTGCAGTAGTATGTGTATCATGTTATCCTGCATGTGTGTGCTTCAGGCTGAGTGCCGAGTACGGAGGAACCTTCCTGTTGAACAAAGCAGTGGACGAGATTGTGATGGACAACGGCAAAGTCAAAGGGGTGAAATCTGATGGGAAGGTAAGGAAGATGCAAAAAAAAAAAAAGTGCTAGAGGCACTGAAGAAAATATCCAGCAGTTAAATTTCACCCCTTGTCTTTCCTCCCTCTTGAACAGCTGTTCCAGTGTAAACAACTAATCTGTGATCCCAGCTATGTTCCCAATCAAGTGAGGAAAGTTGGGCGTGTCATCAGGGTTATCTGTCTCTTAAACCATCCGGTCAAAAACACCCACGAGATCAGCTCATGTCAGATCGTCATCCCTCAGGCTCAAGTCAACAGGAAGTCAGGTAGCCTGCAGAATAAATGAAATAAATAAATGACAAGTTTTATTTCCTCCTGGCATTTTAGCAGATTGTCATTTGAAATGTGTGTTTGCACACTCTTAGAAATAAGGGTTCCAAAAGTGTTCTTCTACAAGGGCTGAGGTTCTACCTGGAACCATTTGCTTCTGAAAAACCCTTTCCTGAAGAAAGGGTTTTTCGAGGGTTCTTGGTAACACTAAGGGTTCCAGTAAGAACCATTTTGATCCAGAGAACCCTTAAAAACCCTTTCCCCAAAGAAATGGTTTTTCAAGGGTTCTTGGTAACACTAAGGGTTCCAGTAAAAGGGTTCTTGGTGGAACTCCCTGTGTGGGTTCTAGATGAAACCATAAGAAGTGGGATATTTTCTGGATGAAACCCCCAGTAAGGCTTCTGGGTGAAACCAATACGCCATAAAAGGGATTTTTGTAGAACCTCTCATTGGGGGTTCTAGGTGTAACCTTTCACAGATGGTTCTAGGTAGAACCCTTTATGTTGGGTTCTCGGTATAACCCTTTAAGTTGGGTTCTAGGTAGAACCCTCCAAAAGGGTTCTCCTATGAGGACAAGCCAAAGAACCTTATATGGTTCTACATAGCACTTTTATTTCTAAGAGTGCAGTTGACCACCTTTAACATTTAAAAAGGTGATCCAAATGACTTAGAAGCAATGAATGGTCCTTCTCTGTTTGTTCCGTGCAGACATCTACATATCTGTAGTGTCCTATGCCCATAACGTGGCCTCAGATGGGATGTACATCGCCACCGTCAGCACCGCAGTAGAAACCAGTAACCCAGAGAAGGAGGTGCAGCCCGGGCTGGAGCTTCTTGAGCCCATCATGCAAAAGTCAGTAACATGTCAAAGTATTTTTTAGGCTTTTTTTTACATGTTTCATAGTCACTGATAGTCACTGATTTTATGTGGACAACATATTGATGTTTTTTTTTTACTGTGCCCTCCTTGAATCTAGATTTGTTTCAGTTAGCAATCTGTTCGTTCCCAAAGAAGATGGAAAAAAGAGTCAGGTGATGAAAGAATCCCCCTGAATTTTTTATTTATTTATTAATATTTGTATGGCGGATGTGTTCTTAACACATTTTTCCTTTGTGCTGATGTTAGATATTTGTGTCGCGCTCATGTGATGCAACAAACCACTGTGAGAGTGAGTGTGAGGACATCAGAGACCTGTACCGGCGGATCACCGGAGCAGAGCTGAGGTTCAGAGGATCACACAGACACCAGTCTCAGAACTCTGACGACGACTGACGGAGGCTTTCAACCTCAGCACCAAGCAACTGGACAGAGTGTGTTTAGGTAGTGTGTAGACTGAACAGTGAGTGTGTACTCTGTAAATGTTGAATGTTTTTTTCCCCTTCGTAAACCTCCTTAAATCATCATGTTGTTGGGAATCCTTTTGGAAAAGTTTGTTCTGTGTCAGTTATTTTAAAATCTCCTCTGTATTCACATTGATGTGTTATAGCCAGGGCCGTTATAGGAATTCTGGGCCCCCTTAAAGAATACTAAAGTGGGACCCTGCCCCCAAACTTTTCCAGTTTTTTTAATCTTAGGCTACGTATGTATTATCATTTTTTATTTAGCCTACTTTGGCGTGATGCTAATGCAGCATTACTATGAGTATTAGTCAAGGTCTAACCAGAAAAAATCAGGCATAGATATAGAGTACTGGGGGTTTTTGTGGGCCCCACTGGGCGCTAGAATTATCATCACCTTTCTCCCCTATACAGTACAACGGCCCTGGTTATAGCACAAGGTAATTATCTTATCAACCATCAACATAACTTTTTTGCTGACCAGGATTTCTTGTTAAAGGGATATTTCAACATTTTGACAAATTGGCATAATCATTGCCATAATCCCTATAGTCGTAGCAGTAAGTTCGTTACCTTTAATTGTCGGTGCAAGCTATTTTTAGATCAGTGGGGCAGAGATGCGAGCTGCTCAGCTAACGCAACGGAAGCTCATGGTATTTACGTTTCCCTCATCAAACTTCAAAACGCTCTGGTGGACAAGTTGTGACCTGCACATTCACCACGCTATGAGATAATTATGTAACATTACGACACATGAAGCAAATTCAAGCTTTTGAATTCTTTCCGGTTACGCATTAGCCCCAAAAACAACTCTGTCTCGTAATGTTGCATCACAATTTGTCCACCAGAGCGTTTTAGAGATGATTGTGTATTTGATGAGTTTGATGAGGGAAACCAAGAAATCCCAGAGCTCATGTCTCTGCCCCTCCGATCTAAAAACAGCTTGCACCAACAATTAAAGGTACCGAACCTGCTATGACTATAGGGATTGTGGCAATGGGCAAATTTGCCAAAGTGTTGAAATACCCCTTTAATGTGGTATAGCTCATAATTAACCATACAAATTATTCCTTTGAATAGGTCAATGTGACCTAACTGCAAATATATGCAACCAGTGCATCTACTGTGCAGCACAGCATCAGGTGAATGTAGTCAAGCAGCACCCTTCACGTCAACAACAGGGACTGAATCATTCAGGCTGACGCTGGCCATGTGCTACACAGGCAGATGATTAGAGATGAATCACAATGATCTGCAGAGGATTTGAGGATTCTCAATCTATGGAGCTTATGTGAGGGAAGGACAAAGCCACTGAAATATGTCATACGCTGAACACTGGCAGCTTGTTGGTGCCAGCTCTGATGGAGGCCAGGCACACAAACGCACACATATAAGAGGCTTATCCAAGTGAAGGACAGACGCCACCAACACGTCAGGCAGAGGCTCCGGACACTTTCACATGGATGAAATGTTCATTTGCTGCACAGAAAACAACCAGCTCTTCTTCACTGTGTCTGTTTAACCATCCTGAGGGTCACCACTGGCCCGCTTTTAGGTTTTAAATGCATACAAGCACCACATTAATTTGTTTATTGCATCAAGGCCTTTTGACCTTGTCAGGAACCTATAAAACAAAAAAAATTCACAAAATTCTAATGCTCTGGTTAAAATTATGACATTGATGTTGTTAGGGTCGCTTTTCAAGACTCATTTAATTTTTTTCGGAAAAATTTCTCATTTTGGGGCTTCAATATAAGACGGACATTACAGACGAGCAGTATGGAGGTATTTGGATGTTTTTTGGTGTGTCTTTTTGTTACAAAGAAAAGTGGTATCCATTCACAACCATTATATGGACATGCACCCCTACGCCGAGACCCCCTGTAACTCAGAGAAGGAACGGAGGACTCTGAAAATTCTCCCAGCCCTTAGTCCACATGAGGGTAAGTAGATAATGAGTGGAATTTCAATTTTGGGTGAACTATCCCTTTAAAACTGAAATCAAGAGCAAAACCAAGCATTTCATAGTAAAGGAAGCCTGACAACGTAACCACGGTATGAGAAACAAATGGGATGATAAATAATAGTTTTTAGTGTGTTTTACAGAAAGCTGACAAGAGGATGGTTAAACTGAAAAAATACAGTAAACCAGGTTGGTCTTATTACACATTTATGCTATGTATGAAAACACATTACATGAATAATGTAAAGTACTTAAATATATAATTTATACACCCAGTGTTTCAGTACAAGAATACAGATGCATTTCATTGCAGTCTAATTTGCATCACCGGTGTCCTCACTTGACTGCTGAGCACGAGTACAAGCAAGCACGCGCGCACACACACACACACACACTTATTTCTACACTTCAGTCCAAATGCTTGTGCAGATTGTTGTCAGCTCAACTGGTGCCTCAGGTCAAGGGCCAACAGCTGCTCTCTGACGGCTGCCGTTACTCCATGATGTAACTGCTGGAACCACATGCTGAGGTGGAAACCACTGCTTTTGGTTCCTTTGGGAGGTTTGTGGAGAAGGACAGTATCCATCTCCTTATTCCCGTTTGACTTCCAGGGCGGTGCTGACGGGTGGAGGGATCAGACCAGCAGCTGTAATTCGTCTCTCACTGCTCAGGAAGTTAAAGGTTGCACATGCATTTGGCTAAAAAACAGCAGAGTTGAAAAAAAGAGTAGAGTTAGGACAGCTGTGCAGTTGCTGTTGAGACAGTCAGAAAGTCATCCACTTCCATGGTGTGAGGGTGAGGATAGGGACTATACGACATTGATAAAGTGGACATATTTTACCGTGTCCTGCACCTCCACGGCGATGCCTTTTCTCTTGAGAAGAGCCAGGACTGAGGGGTTGATCCGTTCCAGCCGCGCACCTGTTCCCAGCACAAGGATCTCTGCACAAAGAACAGGAAAATAAGACGAATATGTTGGCACTGCATCAGTCAGTTATATACTGTACACTAAATCAGTGTTTTTCAACCTTGGGGTCAGGACCCAATGTGGGGCCGCCTGGATTTCAAATGGGGTTGCCTGAAATGTCTAAAATTACTGATAAAAATATTTTTAACTCATTATTATTCTTTTAAAAATTATAATTAAAAACACCACACACAATAATTAAATGGGGATGGAAACCTAAAAGCTACGCTTCGTCCATCCCCCTTTCAGACCAGGTGTTGTTGTCTTCTGTGTTGTCCAATGTTATGTTATAGTATGTTGTTGTGTCCGACTGGTGTGAAATAAAGTTTATAAAAAACTTTTTTTTTAAATCTTAAAGGGATAGTTCACCCAAAATTCAAATTTCACTCATTATCTATTCACCCTTATGTCGACTAAGAGCTGTGAGAATTTTCAGAGTCCTCCGTTCCTTCTCTGAGTTACGGGGGGGTCCACGCAGCAGTATTTGTCCATATAATGGTTGTGAATGGATACCACTTTTCTTTGTCCAAAAAGACACACCAAAAAACATCCAAATACCTCCATACTGCTCGTCTGTAATGTCCCTCTTGTATTGAAGCCCCCACATGAGAAATTGTTCCACCGGTCAGTGCAAATCACGCGAGATTTGCACTGACACAGGAAGAGCAGTGAACTGAGACACTGGGAGCTTCTGCTACAAACAAGCTTAAAATATAGACTTGTTTAATTTTTTTTTGGAGGGGCTTCAATACAAGAGGGACATTACAGACGAGCAGTATGGAGCTATTTGGATGTGTACTACAGAGCTCTCATCATTGGAAAGAAAGAATTTGGGAATGAAATTTGAATTCTGGGGGAACTATGCCTTTAACTGACTGATTCCATTTATCCCATATTCCATATTGTAAACTGTTTTCTTGTCTGTACACAAAATCTATGTCCCGTCTGCCTGTCCTGGGTGAGTCTCTCACCCTGAGCTTTCCCCTGTTTCTCCTCAGTGGATGTGTGGGTGTAAGGACAGAGGATGTTGTTATGATGCTGTAAAGACCTTTGAAACCGTTTATAAAAACGGGCTATACTAATAGAATGTCCTTGCCTTGCTTTAATAGGCCACTGAATTATTTGACAATAATGATGTGAATCATGTTCCCAGATCAGGTCTCAGATTTTAGACTAGTGTGGTAGATAACATTCTCCTCCACTGTCATCAAGACATCAAATGAGGAAATAGCCTTTGGAGGACTGACTTGTAGACAATGTCAGGTTCATTTAAGCTGTGCTAAACACCACCAAGACATTTTATAAACCCATCTGTGTGTTCATTTGCTTTTATCTTTATTTTTACCTATTCTTGGTTCAAGCATGTAGAAGAGTGCCACACTTTCCTCTGTGATGTCCTTATAACTGCCAACCTGCAAAAAGAGGAAATAAAAGACACAGAAAGTTGTTTAAACTAAGAACAATGATGCAACAAACTATGAGTGGTGAAAGCAGTCTGGACATCATTCTCACATTCCACTGCAGGATGGCAGGAGGCAGCAGGGCGCAGGGTCCAAACACCCTGTTGCCATCGATGTTGAATCCTCTGGGACTGTAACTCTGGATCATGATGCCACTGCCTGCCTCCTTCTGCATGACAGACACCGTGGTTCTTTGGTACATCTCATCATCACTGGGTCCCAGTCGATGAGCACGAGTAAGAAACGGGCTGGAATGAAAGACAGGGAAACACAGTTACAAACAACAGATTTTTTTATGTAGCCTATATAAATATGTTGTTTTTATTTTTAGATGGATATTTTATTATAGATTTGTGAATATATACTTTTATTAAATTTGCTTCATTCGTCTTATTTTTCTCTTTGCATATTGTGAACACCTGCTGCTGTAGCACAGCAATTTCTAGCTTCTCTCATCTTAAGACGGGGAAACAAACAGCAACATATTAAGTTATACATGGTAACTGCATGAACAACTCTAGGTTTGAAAGAGTGTGTGTTTTGTCATTATTACACATGGCTTATCTCTGTACTGTCCTCCACTTTAACTTTCACAGAAACAGCAGAGCTGCTGCCATATGGCCCAGTTGAAAAGCCAGAAATCCCATGGCAGCGTCCTGACAGGCCCACAGCCAGAGGCTTTAGGCCTGTTTCTGCTGCCAACAAACTGGAGCTGGGGCAGTTTCATCCTCCTGTGGTCCCCCCCCCCTCCCTGGAACCTGACTATTACAGAGATCTGAGCAAGTTCAGCAGTCCTTTGTTTCTGAGAAGTGCTGCAGTGTATGTGCCGTCTCAACAGCTCATGAGCTGACCGGCCTGAACACGCTGAATGTAATGACTGACTCCAGTAGATGGAGCCAGAGCTTTGGCTTATCAAAGGAGTTAGAGTGGAGGAAGCAGTATGCACTCCTGGGCCTAATAAGAACTGTTCTTTTCTTCCGCAGCGTTGTTAAGTTGTCAAGTTTTTGTCTTGAAGACGTCTGGCCCCTTATTCAAGTGGCTTCATCAGAGACTGGCTAGTCTGAAAAATGGTGGATGACTCAGGTATTTGTTTCTTGACGAAGCAATGAGTGAGTGAAAGTGGAAAAACCTTGTCTTAAAGGGATAGTTCACCCAAAATTCAAAAAGACACACCAAAAAACATTCAAATACCTCCATACTGCTCGTCTGTAATGTCCCTCTTGTATTGAAGCCCCCACATGAGAAATTGTTCCGAAAAATTCAATAAGTCTATATTTTAAGCTTGTTTGTAACAGAAGCTCCCAGTGTCTCAGTTCACTGCTCTTCCTGTGTCAGTGCAAATCTTGCGTGATTTGCACTGAGGACTCACAGCTGTTAGCTGACATGAAGGTGAGTAGATAATGAGTGAAATTTAAATTTTGGGTGAACTACCCCTTTAACAGAGGAGGGGTTTACGCCACAGTCTCTCCCGTCTATAACATTATATCAACAAAAATCAATAACACATCCTTAAGTGTCAATCTCAGACACAACCAACCAATCAGACGAGCCAGTCTCTACATGAACTGAAGTTACACAAAACACTGAGATGTTTATTGTACTGCGCTGAGCTCTACCTGCTGGGTAAGAGTTCTGTAGGCTACTGTTGTTGCCCCCACCAGAAAATACTCTGGACCCGCCGCTGGTGCTGATCAGCTCTTTACTGCAGAAATCATCACCAACATTCACCTCATCTCATCACATAGCCTGATGGACTGTGCAGTTCCAGTGATGCGACACAAACATTAACATCACCGGTTCAACCCAACTCATGTGATGGTTCAGTATTTCATAATAAAGACGTAACTCTCGGTCCTGAGTCTGCAGCGGTCACACGATCAGACAGTTATCTAACGGAACCTCTGGGCTCTGGTCTGGTTTCCAGTCTGATGAAGCAGATCGGCTCTGGATAAAGTCCACCGTACCTGGAGAAGACAGGTGCTGCCCTGCAGGAGAAGACGGAGCGGGCTGTCGCTGTCCTCAGCAGCAGCAGCCTGGAGCACACGGCGGCAGACATGTTGACGGAGCCGGTAACTGACTGACTGCCAGACCGACAGAAGGGGGACAGGGTTCAGTGTGACACCCGCTGCGCGTTTCCGGTCTTGTGCAACGCAAAATCTGATCTGAGAAGCTGATCAGTTCTTCAGTTTTGTTTGTCTGTCACTTTTTATTGCGCTATTATTTATCTCTTTACTTTTTTCTGATTTTATTTCTATTTATATATATTTTTTATAACTTACTTATTTATATATATTTATTCGACCAGCTCTGTTATCAGTTTATCATGTCTTGGAATGTCTGTCGTTATGTTCTTTATCTGTTCCTGCACTTATTATGCTGTATCAAATGTTAAATAAATAAAAGATAAATAGCTTACACATCATGTGAGAGAGGATCTTTGTTAATATTTCAGGTCAAGTTTTTCATTGATATGAGAGATTAGCAGATGTTGGAGGGAGTTAGAGTGCAGCATTACATTTGTGAAATTATGATTATTCTTTTTATTTATTCTGTGTATAGTTCATAATCAACAGCATAATACAAAACATATAAAGCAAGTACACAAATTTGCAGACAAGACAACATGATCCCAATTGTCCTTTATTAAACAAATCAATGAATAAGAAAACAAAACAAAAAGACATAGCATATGGATGAATAGAAAATGACTCAAATGTTTTAACAGCTTCTTGTTTGATCCATGTTTTTCCATGATCTGGTCTATCCAGCTTGACAAACGGCGCTCTCGGCGCGCGCGGCTCGCGCGAAAAATAGAAATGAACCGATCTGAAGCGCTTCAGGCGCGCGCACTGCGCTCCACAGCGCGAGATGTGCGACCAGGCAGACTGGTTCACATGTGCGCATATCTGAAACTGCCTCCGCTCCAGGGCGCTGCGCTTCCGTTCCGTGTCCAGTGCGTCCGAGGGAGGAGGATGTCTCCTGAGCTGAGGGTGTGAGGGCAGAGGATGTTGTTGTGACAAACTGTTTAAAAATGGGCTATGAACTTGCACTGCCTTTGTTGAGGATGATTTCATATAGTAATAATATAATGCTTCGTTTTTGTCTCAGAGATTTGAAAGTGATGTATTATGTAAAACCGTTTTCATGACTGTGATGAGTTTGACAGTCTGGTGAGGATGAGGATGCTGTGGTTGCGCTTCACTCTGCGTTTGATTCAAATGCCTGGCTGGGGGGCGTGTTCAGGTTCAGGCGGGTGTGACTGCGCCCCCCTGTGGTGGTGACTGGAACAAGTCACGGGTCAGATGATCAGGCTACATTGTAAATAGACAGCAGCGGTCCACCGGGGGGGGGCATGCCTTCACAGTCTCTTTAAACCGCCTCCGACAGAGCGGATCGTCGCACGCGGACTTCCCCGTGTCTCCTGCTGCTGGTTCGGCTCGTTTCGGTTCGTCCAACGTGTTGGTTATTAATCAGAGCATGTACCGGTCGCTGTACGCCTTCCGATCCGCGGAGCCCAACTCGCTGCACTTCGCGGCCGGAGAGAGCTTCCTAATCCTGGAGCGGAGCAACAAACACTGGTGGCTGGGCTCGCGCTGCAGCTCGGGGGAGACCGGCTACATCCCCGCCTCGTACATCGAGAAGATCCAGGTAAACACCGCTGTGTCACCCCGGCGCCTTTTGTCGCTCTGTGGCCGTGAGCTGAAGAGAAACGTAGGCTACTGAGTGTCTGTCGGAGGGAGGAGGGGGGGTTGACGGGATCGAGCCGGGTGCTGCAGCGCAGGCCGTGTAGAGGCTGAGGAACACATGAATTATTGGAGGGACTGCTGCATTAATGTAGAGTCGTGGCCTTCTGCACTGCAGCTGTTGACTGCGACAGGGACAGATGGGATGGGAAGAGACAGGACAGAGACACTGAGTGCAGGACAGGGCTGAGACATCAAGACAGCACAACACACAACCATTGTTTGTGCTCAGATGAAGATCATCTCCCCCAGTGACTCTGCATTTTATTTCTCCAGGATCTCTTATAGTTAAATAAGTAGCTACTTCTGCTTCTCTCAGTCACACCCTCAGCTCTACAGGGAGAGGTCTCCCTTTTCCCAAGGATCCTGACTCACACTGACTCAACTAGTCAGAGCATGTATTTGGAAAAATCATAGTCTCACACGCTGGCAGGACAGGAATGCTGTCGACTGTTAATGACATTGGCTGTGGACTGAGGTCTAATGAGCCTGAATGGGAGGCCTCTCTCAGCTTAAAAGGCTGTTTTGTTAGATAACTGCCCTAGTTTGTCTCAGCCTGGAGTCACACATGCCCCAAGGCACTTTTTTTCTTCTTCTTCTGTTATGTTTAAAATGTAATAATCCTGCTATACATGCTGCCACGTTAATGAATATTTCATTTGTTTCTTTCCCTCTCACCACATTTTGTCTTCCAACCGTGCAGGCTCCGGAGCAGGATGAGGTGTTGCAGTCTATTGACAGAGCGATCGAAGGCATTCACAATGTGGCCTTAAAAAATGGAGGCAAATACAACCTGGAGCAGCGAGATGTTCTGCAGTGAGTCAAGAATGCATGGAATAAATGTTAAATCTGAAGCTATACGGCCCTTCTATTCACAGTTTGTTCTTCATGTCATTTTGTTCTCCTCTGTCACAGGAAGTTGATCCATCACAGAAAGGAGACCCTTGCACGGCGAACTCCTTCCTCTGGTCCTAAACAAGGCCTCCCCTCCTCCAGTAGTGAAATATCTCTCAGTCAGACTCCTCCTCCACCCAATGGCCTTAACCGAGACTATGGACGCCAGGGAAGCGTGCCGTTATCAGGAAGTATGGACAATATGCAAGCAGAGCACGGCTTCTATCAGGTAACACACAATGTGACATCACACTGTCCTAAATCTGGTTCTTTTCATATTTGTAATTAATGCATTCATGGCCGGAGTAATCTGTTTAAAAACATAATAAAGATCATCCTCGCTGCAGTTTTAATCCTGTCTGTTTCCCCCCAGAGAAACAACTAAGTGGTTTTACAAAAATCATCATTCTGTTTGAGCGTTTTCCATGTGTATCTCTGCTCCTCTGGGCCTCAGCTGCTCTGTCTCAACTAGATTTGTGGTAAACACAGTTTATGAGGCAAAACACTGCTCAGATCTGCCTGCGCATGATTCATGTCATCACCTTCAACAAAGGATTTAAAAACCAATGACTTTCATAGGTTGTAATATAGAGCTGTCAATTCACCAGTGATTGGATTTCTGGTTATTGTGAAGAACTTTTTCTAAATGAAACGATTAACAGAATTATTAGGGATAGTAGCATTTTTTTTAAAAGTGGGGTTGTATGATCTCCAAATAGCCCCTAAGTACTTTAATTGCAGTAGAAGACTCTCTGCACTCCTCCCGTTAGCAACGCCAGCCCATAATAACCAACTAACCAACTGCTGATCGGCGGGTGCTAACCCTGGGCGGAGGGATACGTGAGTTGGTTAGCTCCAAATAAAAACTGTGTTTTTCCTGCACTTTGAGGGGCTGGAAAAAATTATATTATAGCGAACAATGGAACTGTGTATTTTTTTTTTTTTTTTTTAGGCCGCTAAAATAGGCCGTTTCTTTGGGTCCATTCACAACAATGTATGTTGTAAATCTCTGGGCAGGGCTATGGGCTGGCGTTGCTAACGGGAGGAGTGCACTGTGCAGAGAGTCTTCTACTGCAATTAAAGTACTTAGGGGCTATTTGTAGATCATACAACCCCACTTTAAAAAAAATGCTACTATCCCTTTAAGATTAATGAATGAGTCCCATCATTACAAGTCAAGTGGTGATGAATCTGAAGCCCTTGGGGTCCTGGGGGGTCCTGGCCGGGCCCCTTAGACAGTTGCATGCTCTGCTCTGGTTGGTCACTCCCTCCTCTCTGTCCCCTCCTGCAGGTGCCTCCTCAGCCTCGCCGTGCAGCTCCAATCACCCCCCCTCCCCCCGAGAAGCAGAGGAACAGCCGGCGCCCAGGTTAGTGAGCAGCAGCACTGACAGCACACCAGGGTTATTATAGTCAATTAAAACTATATACTAATAATTGATTCTGTATTCTATGTACTAAGACTAAAACTAAAGCTAGCAGTGAACAAATGATTTATTAAACTGAAATACAATAAAAAAGTTTTTTTTTTCAAAAAAGGAGAACTAAATAAAAACTAACTAAAGCTAGAGTTAGCCAGATAACATCAGCTTAGTTGTAGTTTTCTTGGTAATTCCACAAAAATAAAAACTAAACTAAAACTGATTCATCACTTGTTGAACAAAAAAACTGAATTTAAAACTGATTCATCACTTGTTGAACAAAAAAACTGAATTTAATAAAGCAAACTTAAAAACGAATGTAAATTTAAAGTGATATGCCAACATTTTTTTTTCCGTGTCTTGCCTCACTCCCGAGTCCATGACCAGCAGATAGACACGTCCTTTCAACTGTGCGTGCAGTAACAAGGGAGACAGAGCCGTATCGCCCGTAATAGTTTGATCAAGATGGAGGCGCGTGTACACGCAGCAGCTCGGCACTCTTACATGCACCACAAGATTCATAAACAGTTTCTATCCCAAGGCTATCACCATACTCAACTCTGACCTGAAACAAAGCCACCATCATCTGCCAACAGGTGTACCTTATTTAGAGACAATTTTGTACCCATTGGTGCCGGTACATTTTTGTACCTTTTCAAAATGTACCAGTTAAAGTGCAGTTGTGCACCCAGCTACTGGTGTGTGTGTTTGCTCTGTGACCTGCCCTGAGCAAAGATTGGTCACACAACCTGCTGCACCAGAGGCGATGATGCTAACCGCTTCACCAACCACTTGACAACTGCTTGACAACTTGGTTAGCACGTCTTTTATGGGTGAATGAGTTGATTTCCGGTACGGCTACCACCACAACCTGTCACTTCTCCTGACTGGTTCCTCCTGACTGTGGCACCTGCAGACCTCTGTTACTTATATTTAAAAAATAATTACTAGTTGAATGTTTATTTATTATCCCTATGTTAAATCATATTAATAGTCGCCTCATAGGTTACCACACTTAGGCTACTAATTTTTTCTAACACACTGTCTCTGATAATGTACCTTTAGGGGGTAAATACATGTACCTTAGGAGTACATATATGTACCTTTTGCCATTCTGGAACATTTATGTGCCTTTTCTATCCCCAAAAGGTACACATAGGTACTCTGGAGTACAATATTGGCCCTATAGGGTACAGTAGGACAGAACTGTACTGTACCTTTAAGTATAGAAATGTCCCCCGTCTGTACCATAGACTGTAAAAAGAATGGACGTAGCATCCGTGACGTCACCCATTGGTTTTGTGCATTTTTTAAAAAATAATTACTAGTTTGAAATGCCATTTGGATTATCCCGAGAACCCGCCCACTGGCCTTAAGCAGCCTGTCTCTGTGCCGTTACGGACCTGCAGCTTATTTACCTGATTGGCCAGAATCTTATCCGAATAACACAAAACTGTCTCTGATAATTCACCCCCTCAGAGTTTAGGGGGTAGAAACTATCAATTGAGACCAAAAAACGTTCTGGTACCAGGCTGTAAATATGTTTTTGAAAGCTGTAAAGTTGGCGATTTTAACATGGGGGTCAATGGAGAGTTGCTCACTTCCGGTACCAGCCCCCACAGGAATCGGCGGGGATTGCAGTTTTTTGAACGCGGAAGTGAGCTTCACTTCTCAGACCGACAACTGCCCCCTTGGTCTGTACCCCTATTTTTCTCTGTGTACTGAGCCCAGCATATGAGTGCAATGATGACCAACACCTGTTGCCCTTTACATACAGAAGTGCTTTTACTTTGAAGTAGGAAGCTAACCTACCCTCCATGTAGCTAGCTTGAACCAAAACAAACCGTCTTTGCTTGAACCCTCCGTTTTGACCGATCTCGTCCCGTTACCGGCATTTGACCGCTCAAGAGTTTTATCAGCTCTGAGACCAAGATCGGTCCGTTTAGAGTTGTTGAACAGTGTTTCTGAGGACTTAAAGTGGAGGCAGTGTGTGAGCTAAGCTAATTACAGGCGATACGGCTCTATCTCCCTCGTTACTGCACGCGCAGTAGAAAGGATGGTGTCTATCTGCTGGTCATGGACTCTGGAGTGAGGCAAGACACGGGAAAAAAAATGTTGGCATATCCCTTTAAAAACCATAATAACCTTGACACAGACACAGACAGGAGGCATCAGAGCAGCGTGTTGCTGCTGCTGCTGCTTTTAGCTGATGCTACCTGCTGCTGTGCTTTACACACACACACACACACTCTATTCTTAGTGGGGTCACTCCTGCTCACTCTCTCCTCTGTAACTGGAGCTCTGTCTCTCTCTGTCTCTCCGTCACAGAGCCGGAGGTTCCTTCCAGGGTGTCCTCTCTCCCTCCGTCCCCTGCCCCCTCCCTCTCAGTCAGCACCACCTCTCTGGGGTCTGGCTCCTCCCACTCCCTGGCCTCCTCTGAGGTCAGCATTCCCAGTGTTTCCAGCACCCCCCCTCCTCCCGTGCCGTCCCGCGTGAAGCCCGCCGCGCCCCCTCCGGACGAGCCGCCTCCCGCCTCCTCTCCTCAGCCTCCTCCCGTCAAGAAAAGCCCGGCGCCGCAGCCTCCCAAGCTGCTCCCTCCCGTGCAGCCCGCCGAGGAGAAGCAGCCAGAAAGCGAATGGCCCGTCGCCCCCCCGTCTGTGGCTGAGAGCCCCCCCTCCAGCCCCGTGACCACCGAGCCGGTTCCGATGACCATCGGGGCCGAACTGATCGAGCTGGTGCGGAAGAACACGGGTCTGAGCTACGAGCTGTCGCGGGTGGCGGTGGGCGTGGTGGTGGGCCACCTGCAGACCGCTCTACCTCAGGCCTCCTCCCACCTGGAGCAAGTTCTGGTCTCGCTGGTGGAGAGCAAGGTCAGATTTGTTTTGATTGCATCATGTGAACGGAGCATCCTGGAGTCCTGACAGCTCACAGAATACCAGTGTTGTTTCAGATTACAGCTCAGTCTGCATTTAGCTGACATTCTGAAACACACAGGATAGTACCATTCACTTCTTTCCTGTTTTTAAATGCACCTCCTCCTGCACCTTTTATCATCTGCAGCTTTTGTCTCCATCCAAGCTTGAAACCCCAGGATGCTTTTAGACATGAAACCCTCAGCTTGGCTTCCGCAAAACTATTAATGAAGCACTTCTGCTTCTTATTGTAGACGCAGCTGTGTGTACAGACACTACACAGTGTTGAACAGAGAAGCAGGCAGCATGATTAAAGGGACAGTTCAACATTTTTGGAAAATTGGCCCACAGTAGGTCTGTTACCTTTATTTGTCAGTGGGAGCTGTTTGTGGAACGGCTGAGCAGAGCAGTGAGCTGCTCAGAGCTACAGAGTTGTTTTTGAGGTAAATGAAGAGACTGTTGATGAAAAACTGCCCCTGAAGGCAACACGCATCAGCGGTTTTACATGCATTTACCTCGAAAACAACTCTGGTAACGTTGTGTTATTATCTCATAGCGTGGTGAATGTGCAGGTCACAACTTGTTCACCAGAGCGTTGTGGAGTTGTTGGATTGTGTATTTGATGAGTTTGATGAGGGAAACCAAGAAATCCCATGAGCCTCCGTAGCGTAGCTCTGAGCAGCTCACGGCTCTGCTCCACCGTTCTAAAAATAGCTTGCACCAACAAATAAAGGTAACGAACCTACTGCTATGACTATAGGGGTTATGGTCCAATTTGCCAAAATGTTCTAACTAACTGAACTATCCTTTTAACTATTAAAACCTGGGATGCTCAAATATTTTCAGGTTCTTAAATTGTGATTTATTATTTATTATCAACATTCATTAGGACGTGCTCTCAGACTATGAACCCATTTCAGCCACTTAAGAAAGTGATGAGGTGACAGTGTGGATACCTGCAGCGTTTATGGAAATTTTGCAGTTGTTCAAGATGTTACTGTCAATTCTGGGTTTCGTCAGTATCTAAATGACAATGAAACGATTTAACTTTATTCCATAATAAAAAGGAACATTAACAATGTGGCTCTCATGTAAAAAAGTCCCAGCTCCTCTGTCATGTTTCATGTGTGTGTAGGATCTGGGTGCAGCGCTGCCGCAGGGCCAGGTGTGTCACGATGAACAGCGACTGGAGGTGATCTTCGGCGACCTCGCCCGTCACCGTGACGATTCGCAGCAGCGTAGCTGGGCGCTTCATGAAGACCACGCTTTGATCGCCTGCTACCTGGAGGAGCTGCTGAAGATACTGGTAGGACACAGACTGCTGCCTAAGCAGGGAGGGGGGAGGAGGGAAGTGTATGACACGGTGACTAACTGTGTCACACGATGGGCCTGTCAATCATGACTAAGTAGAGGTCATTATGGATAATTAAAGCAGATATCAGTGGAATGTTTTTGTTAATCTAAGTCCTAAATAGTCCTATTTTCCATCAGCAATCACTTACATGGAGTGTTTCAGCCGTAACACGAGTCTCTCCGTCACTCTGCTCTGCTGTAAACCAGGAGAAAACTTTCCTTGTGGGATACAAGTGTTATCCAATGAGGAGAGAGAACGGCATGAAGGGCTGTGTGTGCAGCCAAGGGGTGCGCGTGAATGTGGTCACGTAGCACGAGGACCAATAGATGCCTGACGAGGGCGGGGGCTGCTAACTCATGACTTTGTGTTTTTCCTTCCTGTGAAGTCATACCGGTTTGAGGTTTATTCATGTAGGACTTTTCTAACATGTGTCATTATGGATAATTAAATGGATTCAGTTATTTATTAATTTGACCAATTTTAAAGGCATATTTCAACATTTTGGCAAATTCACTTATTGCCATAATCCCTATAGCAGTAGGTTCATTACCTTTAATTGTCAGTGCAAGCTGTTTTTAGATCGGTGGGGCAGAGACATGAGCTCTGCACGGTATTTCTTTTTTTTTTTTAAGTATTTTTTATTGCCTTTAATCAATAGCACAGTGGAGAGACAGGAAATGGGCGGAATGACAAGCAGGAATGCCCGATGCAGGATTCGAACCGCAGCCGCCTGCAGTGAAGACTGTAGCCGCAACATGGGGCGGCAGCTCTACCAAGTGAGCTAAACCCCGTCCCCTCTGCACGGTATTTCCACGTTTCCTTCATCAAACTCAATACACAATCCAACAACTCCAAAACACTCTGGTGGACAAGTTGTGACCTGCACATTCACCACACTATGAAATCACTTTTGAAATCACTCTGCACTCCGTGTCTGCAGTGTAGTTCCGGCTACGCAAATGCCTCGAAAACAACTCTGTCTCGTAACGTTCTATTATTATCTCATAGCGTGGTGAATGTTCAGGTCACAACTTGTCCACCAGTTGTGTCCAGAGTTGTTGGATTGTGCATTTGATGAGTTAGATGGGGGAAAGCTGGAAATACCATATGCTACCATAGCGTTAGCTTAGCATCTTGTATCTCTTCCTCGCCGATATAAAAACAGCTTGCACTGACAATTAAAAGTAACAAACCTACCCCTAAAACTATAGGGATTATGGCAATGGACCAATTTGCCAAAATGTTGAATGATAAGATAAGATAAGAAGACTTTAAACACAAGAAATACAACAATACAATATCATACAACAGCTGCAGTTTCACTGTAGCTCAAAGTTCACCTGAAGATGCTCTGATTCAGGATATCCACTGCAGACGGCACAAATGACTTTTTGTCCCCTGCTTTTTTAGCGAAGGCAACTCTGAGCCTCCTTCCTGATGGAATCAAAACAAATTTTGAGAGGGTGGGTGGTCCACAAAAGGCCCTAACTCAACTTACGGTATCACAGGCTGTACATGAGTTCCTGGGTTGATTCAGCTGCCCTGCCCTCATATTGTAAAAAGTTGTCTGCTGGGATGATGATGTGGCCACAGGAGCGTCCAGATGTCATGTCGTAAATACCAGACATGTTTGATGGGATCAGAGCGGCTCAGGCCACTGTAAATCCAACAGTGTCTGTAAACCGCTCCACGCTGCCAGATACTCATCCCAACCAGACCTCAGATCAGGGTTAGGATGTTCAGATGAGTTGTTTATGAGCCCACTAACACTCTCGTCCAGTCAGTCTCGTACAGATCATGAAGTTGCATCGATAAAATGTTATTCCATGGTTTTTCTTCTCCTCAGACTGATGCAGACCCAGAGGTCTGTAAGAGGATGTGCAAGGCCAACCACTACGAGAATGTGCTCTCTCTGGTTTCATATTATCAGATGGTAAGACATAATAATGATATACTGATGATGATCAAGGATTTAGCAGAAAAATATGATGTTGTCTTCAAGTCTCTTGATGTTAATTATATTTTCTGTTTCCGTGTATTATTAATTCACTCAGTGGTCTGAGTGTGTAATTACTGTCATTTTCTCCATGGACAAAATTAAATAAATAATAAATAAATCACAGTAAACTAAGGTTATTATTAGTAATGCCAGTAAACACTTTATTGTCCTTATACAGTCATTAAAATATAAATTAAATATAATTAAAACATCATACATATAAATAAAATTAAATCAAATCAAGGTGTGTGCAGGAGTCCAGGGATCCTGTAATGTGTGAATGTGTGTGCATGATGATGGGGGGGGGTCAGCGCGAGTTGTTTAGTAGAGCCTAAAGTGTCTCCCAGAGGGCAGGAGCTGCTACTCTTCATGTAACACATGTGAGGGCTCCAGTGTGATTTTCCTAGCCAGCCTCAGGGTGGAGATGATCATTTTTTATTTTTTATTGTAAAGCTTATTGAGATGTAGAATCTCTTTTACAAAAGCGACCTGGCCAAGAGGCAGCTAAATCACAATTACAAGCAGTAATACAGATAAATAACAATAGTTCAATAAATAAAAATAAAGTTAAAATGATCAGGGATAGATTAAAGGAGGTGCAACATCTGATTTAAAAACGGTGACAGAGCCCAGCGCTTTCGAGTTCCTTAGTTTTAAGAGTCTAAACAAGGTTATCAAGAGGGGTCAGGTTCGATAATAAATAAATTAATAAATAAAATGACAGGAAGGGAAAAAACAACAAAACAAGGAAACAGAATAAATACATTATTCTTCTTTGAAAAACCTCTCGTATATACAGTATGTGTGGATGTGGTGCTCTGTTTAGTGTCAATTAGTGTAAGGGATGTGAAATTTGCCATACAGAAGGTTTGTAATAAATGTGATGTCATTTTCTCCATGGACAAAATACATGATCACACTTCTACAGTCAATTAAGATGTTTATCTTGATTTAAACACTATATATTGTTCAAGTTGAGTCCAGAAATTGGTATATAGATGGTAGAATAAATGAGTTAAGGTTTCTGGGTCCATATTGCAAAAACTGCATTTGTTTTCAATATTTAAAACTGTAGAGAAATATATATTTGTTTGATATAGTGTGTAAAATTTTGATGTGAACCTCTTGTATTTTATTGGAATACAAGTGCACGTTTGCTCAGTGTTGTGTGTGTGTGTGTTGGTGTTGTGTGACCTGACAGGAGCACCGGGTGTCTTTGCGGCTGCTGCTGCTCAAAGTGTTCGGGGCAATGTGCAGCCTGGACGCCGCCCTCATCTCCACGCTCCTCAACGCCATCCTCCCCATGGAGCTTGCCAGAGACCTGCAGGCAGACACACAAGGTGAACACACACACACACACACACACACCTTCACCTTCACACTGCCTCCTCACAATGTGACCACAGTGTTTTTTAAATGTTTCTTTGTGTTGTGTGTTCCTGCCCTCAGAGCATCAGAAGATGTGTTACACAGCTCTGGTTCTGACTATGATCTTTTCAATGGGTGAACAGGTGCCATATCATCATTATGGTATGTAGAGGCTTTCTGCTGTTATATAGTGGATGCATTATCTATCACACATTGTCTGTAGTACATGGCGTGTTCTGTCCTGTTTTTTATTCACACTGTGCAATAGCTAAGACGTGCCTTTCCCTTCCTGCTTTCAGAACACTTGAATGCCGACTTTGTTGAGTTCCTGCTGGGTGTGGTGGAGGAGGGGCTTCCCAACGACCCCACAGAGCAGCTGCCTGACACCTTCCTCAACCTCCTGCTGGCCTTCAACCTGCACCACACAGGTGAGAACGTCCTTCACAAGCTTTTCTGTCTGCAGACTCGTTGAGCTTTAAAGCACAACTCTAACTGTTAAAGGGATAGTTCAACATTTTGGCAAATTTCCATATTCCCTATAGTCTTAGCAGTAGGTTCATTACCTTTAATTGTCAGTGCAAGCTGTTTTTAGATCAGCAGGGCAGAGACGTGACCTCTGCACGGTATTTCCACGTTTCCTTCATCAGTGTTTTGGAGTTGTTGGATTGTGTATTTGAGTTTGAATGGGTGAGCAGCTCACGTCTCTGCCCCGCTGATCAAAAACATCTTGCACTGATGATTAAGGTAATGAACCTGCTATAAAAGATACCTGAAGGAGATTTTTTTTTATTGTTTTACTGTTTTTACTATTCATGCTCCATGTGTGTATGTGTGTTGTCTGTATCACCAGCACCCAGCAACAATGTGATCATGCAGGAGCTGAAGAAGAAAAACGTCAAGATCCTGTCAGAGAAAGTGCTGCTGCTTCTGAACAGAGGCGGTAAGAGACCAGCGTTTGTCCCAGCTTTCATGTTCACGCATCCGACCGCCTTCACTTCTGCTCTTCACATCATCATCACCTTTTATCCTCTCGCTCTCCAGACGACCCCGTGTGCATGTTCAAACACACCCCGCCTGCACCACACTCGGTTCTCAAGTTTCTCCAGGATGTGTTTGCCAGCGCAGAGACGGCTGACATCTTCTACAGCACTGACATGATGGTGATGATCGACATCGCCGTACGACAAATATCCGACCTTTCCCCTGGAGACAAGGTGAGACGCTGCCGCTCTGAGATTTTGGCGATAAAAGCTCGTGTCAAACAGCTGATTATAACCTCCTCTCTCCCCCTCGCTGTCAAGTTTATGTAGGACTTTTCTAACTTGTGTCATTATGGATAATTAAATGGATTCAGTTATTTATTAATTTTAGCAAGTTTAAAGGGATATTTAAAAAAAACAAAAACTGGCAAATTCACCTATTTCCATAATCCCTATAGTCTTAGCAGTAGGTTCATTACCTTCAATTGTCAGTGCAAGCTGTTTTTAGATCAGCAGGGCAGAGACGTGAGCTCTGCACGGTATTTCCACGTTTCCTTCATCAAACTAAATACACAATCCAACAACTCCAAAACACTCTGGTGGACAAGTTGTGACCTGCACATTCACCACAAAGGCAAGTCAAAAGTCAAAATCACTTATCAGTCTCCCATGGGAGAAATTTCTCTCGGACAGAGAGCAGTGCTGCTTCACAACAAGACAAAAACAGTACAAAAAGAGGGCTGCGGGAAAGTACTAAAAACATACAATAAAATCATTGAAGTGCAATATGCCTCAGACAGTAGATAGTGGCAGATGTACAGACACACAAACATCATCACACATGCTGCTCGTTCATAAATTTAATCGACAGAGGAATGAAGTTTTTGAGGCGGTGCCTGCACAGGGGGACTCGGTATCTCCTGCCTGAATTTAAAAGCTCATATTCAGGGAGAAGTGCATGCGTAGGATCTGCTAGAATAGAGTTTGCCAACCTAATGTTGGCCTGTTCAAACAGATCTTGAGGTGAACGTGGGACAGGGGAACCCAGGATTTTGCTAGCCATCTTAACCAGGTTAAGTATTTGAGATTTGGCTTTTACTGTGAGATTAGCGAACCAGGACGTAATGCTGTATCTCAGAATGGACTCGATGGCAGCACAATAGAAGATGTTCATGATGTTAGAGCTAACGCCGAACAGGCGGAGTCGCCTGAGAAAGTGGAGGCGCTGATGGATTCTGGCACACACACCTGCCACATGTGTGTGCCAGGTGAGATCGCACCTGGCACACACACCCAAATACTTCACCGAGTCGACTTGTCTGATGTCATTGCATGTATGGCAACGGGGCAACTGTCACACCAGTCAACAAACTTATCAACAGCAACGTATCAACACGCTATGAGATAATAACATGTAATTATGTAACACCAGTCATGAGGCAAACTTATCAGAACAGCAACTTTTGAAACTCCGCCCAGCAGCCATGTCTAATTGTAGTTAACACTACGACACATTTGCCTTGAAAACAACTCTGTCTCGTAATGTTCCATTATTATTTCATAGTGTGGTGAATGTGCGGAGACCATATTATGGTATGGTCACAACCATACCATAATATGCTACGCTGACAATCTTGTATCTGTGCCCCACCGTTCTAAAAACAGCTTGCACCGACAATTAAAGGTAGCGAACCTAGCCCTAAGACTATAGGGATTATGGCAATGGACCAATTTGCCAAAATGCTGAATTATCCCTTTAATTGCACTGAAAAAAGACCCCACAAAAGGCCTTAATTCGACGTACAGTCTATATCACAGGCTGTCCATGAGTTCGGGTCTGATTCTAACCTCCTCTCTCCCCCTCGCTGTCCAGCTGCGGATGGAGTACCTCTCCCTCATGCACTCCATCATGCGTTCCACGGACTACATGGAGCACAAGCACCGCCTGTCTGACCTGCAGGGGGCGCTGCAGAGGATTCTCAGGGAGGAGGAAGACCCAGGAGAGGACGAGGGGAGCGCCACAGCCAAGCAGATGGATAAGCTAATCGTACAACAGATCCACAAGGAGTTTCCACACATCTGTGAGAACCAGGACTGACCATATCACCACGCTCCCACACCGTAGTCTGCTCCCGTCTACTGCAGGGAGCTACAAGAAAGCTTGACGGAAGAAAGACCCCGTGGGACGTCCCGTCTCCAGTGAGCCAACTCCACTTTTGCCGGTGTTTTCTTCGACCCATAGCCCAGAGCTGCAGCATCATGTGACGATGACTTCAAGAAGACTGTTGTTTTCCTCAGCTTTTCTCCTTCTTTTGAGTGGGAGGTGATGTTTGGTGTGAGTGCCAAGAAGGGAAAACATGCCAAAAAAAGAAAACAACAACAACAACTGTGAGGACATGGAGATAAAAATCTAGGCCAAGCTGTGGAGCTTTTGTTACAGTGAATTCTTAGCAATACTGACCTTAAAGGGATAGTTCACCCCAGAATGATATTTAACTCATTATCTACTAACCCTCATGTGGACTAAGGGCTGGGAGAAGTTTCAGAGTCCTCCGTTCCTTCTCTGAGTTACAGGGGGTCTCGACGTAGCAGTGCATGTCCACAAAAGGGTTGCAAACAGACACCGCGGTCTTCGTCACAAAAAGACACACTAAAAAACATCCAAATACCTCCATGCTGCTTGTATATAATGTCCCTCTTGAATTGAAGCCCTGAAGTGCGAAATTGTCCAGAAAAAAATTAAATAAGTCAATTTTTCAAGCTTGTTTGCAGCGGTAGCTCGTCTTCCTGGTCCGCCCAAGTCTCGCGATATTTGCGACGGCGTCAGTTAATCGCAATGGCGTCGACGCAAATCTCGCGAGACTTGTGCGGACAAGGAAGGGTGCAAACAAGCTTGAAAAATGGACTTAGACAATACATCTCCGGGCTTCAGTACAAGACAGACATTTTATACAAACCGCATGGAGGTATTTGGATGTTTTTTGGTGTGTGTTTTTTTACGAAGACCTCTGGTGTCCCTTTGCAACCGTTACATTGAAATGCACTGCTACGCCGAGACTCCCTGTAACTCAGAGAAGGGACGGAGGATCTGAAACTTCTTCCAGCCCTTAGTCCACATGAGGGTGAGTAGATAATGAGTGAAACTTCATTCTAGGGTGAACTATCACTTTAAAGGGATAGTTCACCCAAAATTCAAATTTCACTCATTATCTACTCACCTCATGTCGAGTCCTCTGTGCCTTCTCTCAGTTATGGGGGGGGTCCATGCACGACACGAGGGTGAGTAGATAATGAGTGAATTCTGAATTTTGGGTGAACTTTCCCTTTAAATATCAAACATGAATTAAATGTACTCAAAATATCTTGAAATTAGACACATCATTTCCTTATTCTAACCAAAGTAACTCTAACCAAATTTATTTTAGAACTAATTCAAAGATTTGTGATGAAAAGTCTGATTGGAAAAGTTGGACTAAGCGAGAAGCGGCTGCAGAACAACACTTTGACCCTTTATGTGCTTCCCCTTAGAGTGGGACCAAACTACTGTGTGTTAACTGAGAGCATTATTTTTCTTTCAAGAGCACAGTGCTCCTGAAACGTGCTCTTTCATCCACCTGCTTTCTCATCCTGTAAAAAGCAGTAGAACAGGCGTCCGCTCCGACCCGCGTGGTAGCATCACTATAAGCTTCTGGCTGCTCCGTCGCTGTGGCTCGTCTGCAGTCTTCTCAGTCCGCTACCTTCGTCCACCTGCTTTTCAGAAAACTTCAGTATGATCACTCTGTACTTCTATGTGAAGCTCCTCAAGCGACAGAAGACTTTGACCGTTTACAAATTAATGTCAAACTGTTGGACTGAAGGGTTTTTTGATCTTTATGCTGCATTCACATTTAACCTAACCGTGCTGCAATAAGGCTTTGAACGCCTCGCTGTAACGCGCCGAGGCGCGACTGAAGTGAGGGGAAAGTGTTTTGCAGTTATTATGGAAGATGATGCATTAGTCAGCGTTGTTGATTTTCCAGTTTTCTACTGAGAATCCAGACTAGGGAGAGGGAACACAGGGCATTTCTTTCACCTCTTCATAGTCTTATTGTTCAACAGCAACATGTTGTGTCTTTGTTTCTTCCCCGTCATGTGGTGATTGATGTTGTTCTCCCATTGGACACTCTTACTTCTCTCTTCTGACCCGGCATGGTTTCTCCATCTGGAGAGGAGATGCAATCCTTAAGTGATATCAGATTTTAGTTCTTGTCCATGTTCTCATTCATTACCTGTGTGTGTGTCTGTTTACTGCGTGTGAGAGAGAGAGAGAGAGAGAGAGAGAGAGAGTGAAAGAGAGAGAGAGATGGACGTCTCCTTTCCATAATTAACATTGTCTGCAAAACTGCTACGACTGTGTTGTAATGAAACTAATAAAGCTCTATTTTAACAGTGATCAGTAGCTGAGAGTGAATTGTGTGACACCATGTTAACTTTTTATTCCTGGTAGTTGAACAGGATTAACCCAATTGACCCAATCTGTTCCCTTCCTCCATCCTTCCTTCTTTCCACAATCCTTTTTTCTTTCCTTCCTTCCCTTTGTCCTCATTTCTTCTTCCTTCCTCTTTTGATCCAACAACTGTTCCCTCCTTCCTTCCATCCTTTTCCCCTCCCTTATTTCCTTTCTTCCTTCCTTGAATGAATCTGATCCCATACCTCCATCTTTCTTTCCTTTTTCCCTTCCTTCTTTCCCTTCGTCCTTACTTCTTCCTTCCTTTTTGACCCAATCTGTTCCCTCCCTCCTTCTATCTTTCCTTCCTTTTCCCCTTCCTCTTTCCTCCCATCTTTCCTTTTGTCCTTCCTTCTTTCCCTTCGTCCTTCCTTCCTACCTGCTTTCTTTCCTTCTGTCCTTCCCTTCATCCTTCCTTCCTTCTTTCTTTCTTTCCTTCCTTCCTTCTTTCTTTCATTCCTTTTGCATTCCAATTGTCATTGTTATAAAAACAGTTCAGTGACAACTCATAACAGTGTAAAAACATCAAGCATCCAGGATAAATTAAATAATGAACAATTAAATAAAAGATCAGGGGATAGAAGTGTAATCTATCTGAATGAGCTGATTGATCGTGGGGCGGGTGGGGCGTGTGGGGAGGGGGGATGACATGCAGCAAAGGGCCACAGGATGAGTTGAACCTGGCACTGAACACTGAGCCTCATTGATATTTGATAAGGGCAATGCTAATGCCCCAGGTGTTACCACACAATAACAATAGGGTTGTTGCAGTACGTAATATAATATAATATAGCCTAATATATAATGGTTAGGTATATAAATGTGATAAATATCATAATCATATTTATACAAATATTACATTTATCATGGAAAAGCTCATATTTATTTCTTATATAAAAAGTCCACAAACACAGTTGACACACATCATTAATAGCCTATAAAACACATCAGGATCTTTGTTGTGTATGGTTAGACCAGCTTTGAGTGTTTCCACACGGACTCGTAAGGGAGCCGTACCAGAGGAGCGCTGTGTTGCAGTCAGACCGCTCCGGGTAGATAAGTGGGTCAAAGGTCTAGCAGCAGTGTAGCAGTTGAGTCAGACCCGGTCAGACCAGGTGAGCTGCTGCTACTTGGTTCTTGTCCTCCTCTCCCTTCACTCGGTTCGGCTTCCTTTGTTTTTCTTCAGCTCAGCGGGAAAAAAAACCAGCGAAAATGTCCAAACAGCAGCCGATCAGCCCGCTGAAGAACTTCTTCGCCGGAGGGTTCGGAGGAGTCTGCCTGGTGTTCGCCGGACATCCACTCGACACCATTAAAGTAATTACTGCATAGTGTATGCGTGTGTGTATGCGTGTGTGTATCTGTGGTATGTATCACTTACTCATTGCATATTGTATAGGACACAGCCTTCAGACTCAGAGCAGTTCCTGGTTGGAGTGTGTGTGTGTGTATGTGTGTGTTGGTGCAGGGTGCAGGGTGCAGGGAGCTGACTGCTGCAGCCCTTTCACCTACTTCAGGCCACTTCACTGACTCAGCTGACTGCTGCTGTTGCACATCTCACCTGGCTGCTATCAGTGTTCACCTTCCAGACTCAGTGCAGGTGCATCTCAGTGCAGGACAATATCATGACAGGTGTTTCAGTGATTCAATTCAAAAAGTGAAATTAGTACATTATTTACATACAGGGGCGTTTCTAGACACTCTGGAGGCCCCAGGCAAGAGGTAACTTGAAGGGCCCCCAGCCCCAACCAGGACCACAAACATTAAAGGGATAGTTCACCCAAAATTCAAATCTCATTATCTACTCACCCTCATGTCGACTAAGAGCTGTGAGAATTTTCAGATCCTCCGTTCCTTCTCTGAGTTACAGGGGGTCTTGGTGTAGCAGTGCATGTCCATATAACGGTTGCAAATGGACACCAACTGTCTTTGTCACAAAAAGACACACCAAAAAACATCCAAATACCTCCATACTGCTCGTCTGTAATGTCCCTCTTGTATTGAAGCCCCCACATGAGAAATTGTTCTGAAAAAAATGAAATAAGTCTATATTTGAAGCTTGTTTGTAGCAGAAGCTCCCAGTGTCTCAGTTCACTGCTCTTCCTGTGTCAGTGCAGACGGGACATAGATTTTGTGTACAGACAAGAAAACAGTTTACAATATGGAATATGGGATAACATGGACATGGAATCAGTCAGTTAAAGGGATAGTTCCCCCAGAGTTCAAATTTAATTCCCTCATTCCCAAATTCTTTCTTTCCAGTGGTGAGAGCTCTGTAGTACACATCCAAATACCTCGCCCCCACATGAGAAATTGTTCAAAAAAAATGAAATAAGTGTATATTTGAAGCTTGTTTGTAGCGGAAGCTCCCAGTGTCTCAGTTCACTGCTCTTCCTGTGTCAGTGCAAATCTCGCGTGATTTGCACTGACCGACAGAACAATTTCTCATGTGGGGGCTTCAATACAAGAGGGACATTACAGACGAGCAGTATGGAGGTATTTGGATGTTTTTTGGTGTGTCTTTTTGTGACAAAGAAAAGTGGTGTCCATTGACAACCATTATATGGACAAATACTGCTGCGTGGACCCCCCCTAACTCAGAGAAGGAACGGAGGACTTTGAAAATTCTCACAGCTCTTAGTCGACATGAGGGGGAGTAGATAATGAGTGAAATTTGAATTTTGGGTGAACTATCCCTTTAATGAATTCAAAAATCCCAAACTATTGATGATTAAATTCTGCATACTGTGCCAACTCAGTCTCATATAAACGTACCTTGGCTACGTTGGTCCAAAGTGCAAAAACATAGTGGATTTACAATAACGGCTCTTTAATTATATGACTGTTACATTTTTTCTGACTATTTTTTTCACATGACTCTCAAGTTTCGGGCCAACAAAAAACATAGCAAATATTTCTATAATCTTCAGTGGAAAAATCAATATTTTGAGGAAGTTTCTGCATAAAAATGCCTTTTGATTACATTTCTAGCAGGAAATAGATCTTTAATCTTTATAATATTCACTCAGTGAATGTACATAATCATTCGCTTGCTTGTTGTTTTTTCAGATCAGCAAGTGTCGACTATTCACAACATTCGATGTACACAGCCAGTGACAATATCAGGTTGTCACCGATATGGACCAATGTTAGCCGTTCCTGGGGCCCCTCCAGCTCAGGGCCCCAGGCTGCCTGTCCTGTTGCAACGCCTCTGTATAGATTACACACGGAATAAAACATTATCTCTTTATTTATTTACTTTATTTGTAATGATTGTGGCATGCATCTAATGACGATCTAAGTAGTATCTAAAAAAAAATTGATTATTACAAAAAAAAAGACTCATTTAAAAAAGCATTTTAATACGGTGGTGAAGTCTGTCCATATATATTATGCTCTCAATACTTTACATTGTTTGACTTGAACTATTGGAAATGGACTTTTCCATGATATTCTAGTTTATTGAGATGCACCTGATGTGGGACATTGACCGGCAAACAGCCAATCATCTAACAGCTATGGAGCTGGGTTAAGCACCGTCTCCAGGTGTTTTTATTGAGATTATAAACTACAAAAGGATACATAAACTTGTCGGTATTGTAACAGTAACAGGCGACTGTCACCAGCTGTCCTAAATAAATGCATAAAAAGCCAGAGACTGGAGGCGGTGGCGGTCGTCACGTTGCACAGTGAATCAGACTCAGAATGAATCATCAGACACCTGATGCTGCAGGAAGCTGTAAACACAACACTGACATCGTTGTCTCCTCAGCGACAGTTATTAAGACAAACAAACAAAGCAAACAGACACGTTGACACGTCCAACACAGTCTAACATTTCCGTTTATTTGATAATCCATCGTTTACTTTCCAAATATTGGAACTTGCCCTGAAGGTGTTGGATGAGGTGCAGCTGAGGAAGTTGTTCCACTTCAAACATGTGCTGTGAGCTAAACAACCTTCTCCACTCCATGTTGTATCGTCTGCATCATGATAAAAATATTCTTCTTTTCCTCTCAGGTGCGTTTACAAACTCAGCCTAAACCCAAACCTGGAGAGAGCCTCATATACGCCGGAACCCTGGACTGCTTCAAGCAGACGTTAGCCAAAGAGGTGAGGATGCTCAGGTTTAGTGATGCCAGTACAGTTAGACATGATGGGGATGAACTGCAGCCACTGGAGCCTCAGAAAGAGTAGAAGCTGGTGTTTTTCAACCTTGGGGTCGGGACCCCACGTGTGGTCGCCTGGAATTCAAATGGGGTCGCCTGAAATGTCCAGTAAAGTCTGCCACACACATAAAGATAATCTGGCTGATGTTGCCCCGATTTCCCCCTTCTGACCAAAGACAAAAGTCACCCGATTATCTTAAGCCGGGTATAGCCTACACTCTGCGATATTTTAATAGACCCGAAATCATAGTTTTCTGACCGAAGGGTCAAGATTGTGAAAAATCTTAATGTGTGTGGTGTGTTGTGTTTGGAATATGGCAGCACACCACACACAATACGGTCACTGTTCAATCACAGATTCTTTATCTTCATGTGTGTGGTCTCTCACTGATAAAAAATCAATTGAGATTTAGAAAATCTTTCTGTGTGCCAGGCTTAATTATTGTTCTTTTTTAAAATTATGATTCAAACACCACACAGTCTTAAACAGCTGTATTCTATACTCAGCTGGCGCATTGATGATTGATTGACAGCCGTGATCACATGACTGCATGTGATCGGACGTCGCCAGAAATTTGTGATGTCAAAATTGGGTCACAAGCCAAAAAAGGTTTGGAAGGTTTGGTATAAGCAGAGAAAGATATATGTGAGATGGGAGGGAAAAGAAAGGGGGGGGGGGGCAGACCCCCTTTTGTATAGATGCATATATAGAGAAGAGAGAGAGTGGAGATAAAGGGAAAATGATTAAATGAATGAATGATAGAAAGGATGTGATGAGGTGAGGATGACCACGTCTTCCTCTGTGGTGCTGATGTTTCCCTGTCTTCCTCCTCCTCCTCCTCCTCCTCCTCCTCCTCTTCCTCAGGGGTTGAAAGGTCTTTACAAAGGCATGGCCGCCCCCATCATCGGGGTCACGCCCATGTTCGCCGTCTGTTTCTTTGGATTCGGACTGGGGAAGAAGCTCCAACAGAAAACTCCTGATGACATCCTGACGTAGGTGACGCTCCGTTCACTGCTCAACTCCTTCACTGTGTGTGTGATAGTGTGGAGGTGACCGGGCCGTGTCGCTCCTCTCTGCAGGTATCCACAGCTGTTTGCTGCTGGGATGTTGTCTGGTGTGTTTACCACGGCCATCATGGCTCCTGGAGAACGAATCAAATGCCTCCTACAGGTCAGGAGGTGACTGTGATCTAATCAGCGAGCCGTTCAGCATGCCTAAAGGAGTTGATGTTCTATCAGCCTCTTCTTTTATTGCCTCAAAGAGTGTCAATGTTGTTGTGTTTTAGATCCAGGCAGCATCTGGAGAGGTGAAGTATGCCGGACCCATGGACTGTGTCAAACAGCTGTATCGACAGTCTGGGATCAGAGGAATCTACAAAGGCACCGCTCTGACTCTGATGAGAGGTGCTTCATTACTCCAACATCCTGAGTCCAAGCAAACACAACAAACAACACATGTAGAGCTGTAGAATCAGCACTTGCACTGTGGCAAGAAGAAGTATGGGAATTAGAATTCCTTAGTTTCTGCATTAATTGGTCATTTAATACGATCTGATCTACATCTAAGTCACAAGTACAAACAAACGCAGTGTGCTTAACCTGATACCACACTAACAATTAGAATATGTCATGTCTTTATTGAACATATCACAGTGCAGTTGGACAAAGGTTTTAATAAGTGGTTGAAGCTCCTCTGGCAGCAGAAACAGACAGATCACAACTGATCAACACTCACTGCAAAAACTCCAAATCTTACCAAGAATATTTGTCTTATTTCTTGTCAAAATGTCATTTCTAGTCAAAACCAATCAAATCACACTCAAAATAAGACTTGTCACATAAAAATGAGCTTGTTTTTCACTAATTAGTAGAAAAATCTGATAATGGAGCAAGTTTTTCTTTCTTATTACAAGCACAACAAACCTGCTTTCACTGGCTGATTTTTCTACTTATTTCAAGTGAAAATTAGTTTGAAACAAGTGAAAATGATCTAAAAACAAGTTCAAAGTAGAAAGAGTTTAGTTTTGACTAGAAATGAGACATTTTAAGACAAATATTCTTGGAAAGATTTAGAGATGTTGCATTGCAGGATGAATTCTGGACCATTGGTCTTGACAGAACTGCTTCAGCTCAGCCATGTTATTATAGGATGTCTGCTGTGAACTGCTCTCTGGAGGTTATTCCATAGCATCCCTATTGGATTCAGGTCTGGGCTCTGACTGGGCCAAAGGTAAAAGCTACTCTACAAGATCTAGATTTACTTGAGTGTTTAGGGTCGTTGTCCTGCTGCATCACACAACTTGTACTGAGTTTGGTCTGGTGGAGCCACCCTGACATTATCCTTCAAAATGATCCTTAAATCTTTAACTTTTTTGGAGAATTTTCTCAACCACTTCTTCCTACAAATGTTTAAACATTTTTGGAGAAATTGAACCACTTTTTTCCAGGAATTTCTCTGTAATATTTCCAAATATTCACGCCATTTGCCCTAAATTTGAATGCATAAAAAAAGTAATGTTATTCAGTCTCTTGCTTGAAAATGTTCTCCAATGGGGGTCCGTGGTCTAATTTGTGTCAATTTAGGATCCTTGATGTAAAAAGAAAAGGTTGAGAAGCACTGATGTAGGAAGCCTGGAGAAAGGCTGGATGATGGCAAACTGTCCAGGCCCCGAGGCAGCAGAGCTCCAGACCATAATGCTCCTCCACCGGTTTAGTGTTGTGTAGAGGCAGACTTCAGGCCTGCAATGCAAATCAAGTAATGCAGGAACTATGAAATTCCAAAGGCTTCACATACTTGTTCTTGGAGCTGTAGTGTGAGAACGAGTGGTGTAACATGAGGTAATAACTGTCAATTATCTGTTGTGATGTTTGTTGTGTCAACTCAGACGTTCCAGCCAGTGGGATGTACTTCACGTCCTACGAGTGGTTGAAGAACCTCCTCACACCTGCAGGAAAAAGGTGTGTGTTTGTCTTTCTGCTTGTTGTTTACAAGCCTCTGCTTTAAAAAGACGTGAGCGGTCAAACCTGCCGTCTTCTCTCCGCAGCCATAGCGACCTCAGCGTTCCCAGTGTGCTGTTTGCCGGCGGAATGGCTGGAATCTTTAACTGGGCCGTCGCCATTCCACCTGACGTTCTCAAGTCTCGCTTCCAGACAGGTTGGTTTGATAAGCTGTTAAATACTGCTTTTGTTTTCTCTTACTTTTAGCCTGGTTTGTACGACTTCCTCCTAGAACAGAAGAGAGTTGATGTCCAGTGTCTCGTACACTGTCTCGTATCAAGCATTCGGTGCAGTTCTTAGATTTTCTTTTTCTTATTCTGCTGCTCTACACTTTCTGAGATGTTGTTGAGCTCAGCTCCAGGTGGACAGCTGTGTCTGTATTTGTCAGTGTTAAATTTAATTCCATATGGTAATATGGGATGCCTGTAAAATGTTCAGTGTGTATGAAGTAGAGATGGACCCATATGTTTTTTCCAGGGCTGATACCAATAACGATTATTAATAATTAAAAGGAGTGATAAATAGAACTGCAAAATTTAATTTGCAGTAAAAATGATAAATTTGTCAAAAGGTATTATTATAAAGCACCTGGGATTTTTGGACAATGACTGGTTTGGATTTTGAAAAATGGCCGATAATAAAATAAATATCGGTGGATTACTTTCGTGCCGATAATCAGTCCAAAAAAAGGAATCACTTCTTCCTGTGTCTTACATGTTCCTGAGGTTTATTATGTGTCTTCCTCTCAGCTCCTGAGGGAAAATATCCCAATGGTTTCCGTGACGTTCTGAGGGAGCTGATCAGAGAAGTGCGTGAATCTCTTCCAAATTGCTGTCACTTGGTGCAAACGCAGTGAGTATACTGTTGTTCACGGACATGATGAAGGTGCATTTAGACATGGAGCATGAGATTATGAATGTCAGTGGTTCATATTTCATATTTAAAGTGATAGTTCACCCAAAATTAAAATTTCATTATAAACCCTCAGGAGACTAAGATATTTAGAACTTATTAATTTCAGTGTCTTTTTGAAAATATCTGTCAAAACTTAGAATAAAGCACCAGGGATTAGAGAGACAGCGTTTGGAAATTCATTTATTTATCAGTTATCAAAAAACATCCAAATACCTCAGTACTGCTGGTCTGTAATGTCCCTCTGGTATTGAAGCCCCATGAGAAATCAGTCCATCCAGAAAAAAATTCACTCCTTCCTATTTTTACATGTTCCTGAGGTTTATTATGTGTCAAACAAGCTCCTGAAAATATAGACTTATTGTTTTTTCTGAGGGAGCAAGATCAGAAAAGTGAGGCGTGGCCATCATATGGACATGCAGTGCTGCGCCGACCCCCCCGTAACTTCAAAAGGGCACGGAGGACTCTGAAACTTCTCCCAACCCTTAGTCGACGTGAGGGTGAGTAGAAAATGAGTGAAATTTGAATTTTGGGTGAACTATCCCTTTAGGTCAGCAGGATATTAAAGGTGCTATAATAACTACAGACATCCATCTCATTGGACTGAAAGGTTGACCATGAAGAATTTAAAACATTTAGTCAGAAGTTAATATGTCATCAATTAAAGGCAAAATTGACCAAAAATATCAAAAAATATTGATAATGCTCGGGTGTTAATGTCCCTCTGGTATTAAGCCCCGACATAATAACTGCGAAAAAAATTCACTAAATAATTTTGGCCATTTCAAATGTAATAAAGCCAATAGTGTAATAATGTGACAATAATGTAATTTTTGAGCCAATAACGTAATAACTTTGAGCCGATAATGTAATAAGGACATTATTGGCTGGTTACCCCCTAACTTCAAATTGGCCTGGGACTCTAAAAAAAACTTTCAAAATGTAATAACTGGTGTAGAAAATGAGTGAAATTTGAATTTTATTAATTATCCCTTTAGGTCAGCAGGATATTAAAGGTCTAAAAGTTTTATTACATTACAGACATTATCCATCTCATTGGACTTTAACATTTGAAATGGAAAATTTAAAACATTTAGTCAGAAGTTAATATGTCATCAATTAAAGGAAAAATTGACCAAAAATATCAAAAAATATTGATAATAAGGGGCCATCCAGAAATATGCAGGAATGTGGGCACAGAGCCTGTGTAGCTGCATCACTGCTACACACTCTGACTCTGTCTCTGTGTTTCAGGCCTGTTTCTTAGGCTTTGAGTTCGCAATGAAGTTCCTGAACTGGGCGGCGCCGAACCTGTGATGAAGCGCCGAGCGTCGCCTCGTGAAGAAGAGTGACATGACGGTGGAGCAGAAAGCAGCGGAGCCACTCAGTCAACAACATGAAGCAGTTTTTAGAATTCTCCAATGATGTACTTGATTATCTTCTAAACCTTGTGTTACTGTAGAGCAACGCATCAGACCTGCTGAGGGTTCAGTGCAGAGATGTTGTCATGACTCTGCCAGTACCAGTGCCAGTACACACACACACACACACACACACACAGAAGACAGTCTGTCGAATGTTCTCACTCCCTTTGTTTTACTTGATTTTGATTTATTTTAAATTCTGTCTATATATATATCCATATAAAAGAAAAGGAACATGAACTGAACATGTTGTGCCTTATACCTTTTGTTACCTGCGAGTACGTGTACATATCAGGGAAAAGGTGCACTATGTCGTACCGTGTGTGTTCAGACGCCTTTCAGACTGTTGCTGCTTCCTGTCCGGTCACACACCACTCAGTGACCGCTGGTACCAACTCCACTTTCTGTTTGTTCAGTGTCAAGCTGTGAGAGTCATCATCGTGACAGGGATTGAGTTGAACTGTATGAATGTCCACATGTATAGAAATAAAAAGCAGAATCCATATTTAGAATCAAATGGTGTTGCACATTTTTTGTTAATTCTTTATTTATTATCTTTGACAATACAACTGAGTTATAATAAAGAACATGAAACAAATCATTCCAAAGAGAGCACTCATGATGAAATAAAGTTACATATTGAGTGGATTATGAATATACAGCCATGGCCAAACGTTTAGAGAATATTCATTTTCAGTCTGCTGCCTCAGTTTCTATGATGGCAATTTGCATATACTCCACAATGTTATGAAGAGTGACCAAATGAAAAGCAATAATTGCAAAGTCTCTTCAAAAGAGAGGTCCAGGTGTTGTAAAGAAAGTCCAGCATGTGCCAGGACCGTTTCCTAAAGTAGATCCAGACCAGCAGTGTGATCGGGGGATCCACCTTTCATGCGTGACCCCGTCGGGGGCAGTTTTTCAGCAACAGTCTGCATTTCCCTCTAAAACAACTCTGTCTGGTAACGTTGTGTTATTATCTCATAGTGTGGTGAATGTGCAGGTCACAACTTGTCCACCAGAGCGTTGTGGAGTTGTTGGATTGTGTATTTGATGAGTTTGATGAGGGAAACCAAGAAATCCCTTTAGCCTCTGTAGTGTAGCTCACGGCTCTGCTCTGCCGTTCCAATGATAGATAAAGGTGACGAACCTACTGCTATGACTATAGGGATTATGGCAATGGGCCAATTTAACAAAATGTTGAACTATCCCTTTAATGCTCAGGAATGGCAGCAGGCAGGTGTGAGTGCGTCTGCAGTTTAGACTTCTGGAGGAAGGCCTGGTGTGGAGAAGGGGCAGCAAAGAAGCTGCTTCTCTCCAGGACAAACATCAGGGACAGACTGGTGTCCTGCAGACGGTCCAGGGACTGGACTGGACTGGACTGGACTGGACTGGCTGGGGACTGGGGTACAGTCTTCTCTCTGATCAGTCCTCTTTGTCGCCACATTGTTTGAGGCATCCAGAGAGGAAAAGGTGAGTGCTCCCATCAGTCCTATGTCAGCCAACAGTAAAGCATCCTGAGTCCATTCACCGCCATGAATACAGAACAGCACCAAGACATCATCAACTTCCCCCAACCATCCAAGACACAAGATCAACTTCATGCAATTGTCAATAAAAGCCTTACGCACTGACAAATGATCTAAAAACACTGGAGCAGCAATCTTTGTGAAAAACAGTATTTGTCATTCTCAAAACGTTTGGCTACAACTGTACACGGCACCAAGTGAGGAAAAGTGTGATGTTTGACTGAAACATCTCATATCTGAAATGTAATTTTTATTTATTTAAAGCAGATATCAGTGGAATGTTTTTGTTAATATAAGTCCTAAATAGTCCTATTTTCCGTCAGCAATCACTTACATGGAGTGTTTCAGCCGAAACAAAATGTTTGCTCTCCTGTAAACCAGGAGAAAACTTTCCTTGTGGGATACAAGTGTTATCCAATGAGGAGAGAGAACGGCATGAAGGGCTGTGTGTGCAGCCACGGAGTGAATGTGGTGGAGGGAAACAAGATTTGCTATCCAGCTAACTCAGTTCAAAAACTGGTACTTTGTGTTTTTCCTTCCTGTGATGTTTGATCTGAGTTCACGGATCTCAGTGGCCGGTTTATCTGAAATGCCTGATTTTTGATTTATTTAATACGGTTTCAAAAGCCTTTTGAACGCAGCAAAACTCTCTGATATCTCTGTCCAAAACTCTCTGAACCTCTGTCCAGGCTGAAATAAAAGATAATGCTTTGTTCAGGATGTCCCAAAGCAGGTGAAGGAATAATGCAGGAAGTCTTAAGAAAAAGCTGGTGGTTCTAATGTTATCCTCCCTTTCCTATTCCAGAGGGTGGGGTAATGTGAGACACCCCCTGTATCTAGAAAACGGAACACATTTTTGGTCATATGACCATTATGTTTTCAAGCCCCTTCCATTTCCCCATGGTCATGAAGAAGAGGACCTCATGATGCCGTGGAAAGCATGTTTTTTTCACAAAAATATGATTTTTGCATATAAAAGTAAATTTCGTTGGTGTCAACTTTATCAACTGTTGCACCAAAGCAAATTGATTCAGGTAGAAATCTATCTGTCATTTGAATGTTAATCAAAACATTTTGTGTTGTATTTGATTTTGGTCTGGAGTCACTTTGTGTTGAGAAAACAGAAGTGCTTAATTGACCAATCCCCATGATTCTGTTACTAGTACAACATTAGTTCTGGGATGTGTGGTTGTCAGGGTAGCTGTCAGGACTCTACCTGTTACAACATGTGTTGTTATGGTAGTTTCAGAGTGGAAAAAGTAAGTGGATCAGTTTCTCTACTCTCTAAAAAACGTTGGGTTATTTTTTCAACCCAACAGCTGGGTTGAGACTGTTGGATGGTTTAATTGGGTTGTTTTCATTAAGTTGGGTAATCTAAGAACCCAATTTGCTGGGTTATCGTCGTTGGGGGTTGAGTTATTAGCTGTTGGGTTGTAATTTCCATTATACTGTGTTGGGTTATTTTGGACTACCCAACATGTTGGGTTGACGTTGGGTGGGAGGAAATTCCCAGCATGCTTTGGGACAGTGTTTTGTGATTCAAATTTAGGTTATTTCTGTTAAATATCACCATCAGCTACACAATCTTTAGTGATACTGTTCTACACACTAATTTACTAATTCAATGTTCTACTCAGTTTACAATTACTGCTATCGAAAAAATCACTTTGACACCATAAGTGAAGGTATGTTTTTGGGTTGTGGTCTCCCCTCCTTTGTGCAGTTCACGCATATGTTGTGAGGATAACAAACAGCATCCTCCCTCTAGTTACATGGTGTGTGAGGCGCAGGAGCTGTTACAAGATCTAATGTTATTCTCTATTTAAGTTAATGTTAAATAAAACCCTAATCTGCCACAATATAAGCAGTGTAGCCAATGTGAACCCTTAATTGGGTTATTTACCCAACTGGGCTGATAAACAACCCAACTGTTGGTTTAAGGAAATCAACCCAACTTGTTGGGTCAAAATAACCCGGCATGTGTTCAGTCCAATATTTAACCAGCATTGGGTTAAAAAATAACCCAGATTGGGTTGTTTTTAACCCAACATTTTGTCTGTCTCAGTTTACCTCTGAGCTGGGGTAAAGTGAGACACAAGACCACTTTTTTCTTTCTAAATAATCATATTTTCACTGCCCTTCGTTCTAAATACATTCTGATCATTTCCATTGCTAGTGAATTAATAGGAAATGTGTAAATTTTACTGATAAATCATTTTAGCTTATGTAAATAATGTCTCACTTTACCCCACTCTCCCCTAGTTCTAGTGTTTGAATTTAGAAACACTCTTCACCCAAAAGAACTCTTCTGTCTATGTGTTGGGTTGTGTTTTTGCAGTCTGACTTCCAGTACAAACAATTAACAGTCCACTCTGTGCACGGTGTCTTTGCCAAATCATCAAGTTCTGATGCCTAATCCACTGGACAGCCTTTAATTACAACTGAAGTGAAAACTCCAGCTCAATACTTTCCGACAGGCTGTGCTAAATAAAGAGATCGATACGCTGCTGAATGAGAGTGGGGGAGGAGTCAGTTTGGTCCACACACAAGACTGTTCATCTAATCTGGAGGCCGTTCAGAGCTGCTGATGCTGCCGTTTGATATTTCAGGTGTTACTAAGTGAGCTGAGTGGAGATGCAGGCCCTCTAGAGGTGACACATCATCGTTAACAATCCAGATCTGACCTCTGACCTCTGAAGCTGAATGATGAGTAATGTGGAGATACCGGCCGGTTTAAAGGAGCTCCTGCAGGGATACACTGTGGAGGTGCTTCGCCGCAGGCCGCCCAACCTGGTGGAATTTGCCGTGCAGCATTTCACACAGATTCTGGAAAATCAAAGAAATGACCAACAACAAGACAAGAGACGCAGCACAAAACCAGCAAGGAAAGGCGTCACCTTTGAAATCAACAAGTCCTCAAAGGATGACGAGGAGAAGGAGGAGGAGGAGGAGGAAGAGGAGGAGGAAGACATTATTAGTGAGTAATGACATGTTATTTTGTCTGGTGTCAGCTCTCGATGAAAAAAATGAAACTTTGAGAAACATCAATCATCTTGAAAATGTTTCAAATAATAAATAACATAAATTCACATCATCATCTCTTCTCTACAGAGTCAACCACCGGTAAATACAACCGCAGAGTTTCAGGTCAGTAACTGGAGCATACTCTGTTGTGAATATGAATCAGTTTTGACCACGGTTTAGTATTTTCATTTGTTGGTCCTGCTGTAGTTTGTGCCGAGGCGTACAATCCTGACGATGATGAGGATGATGATGCAGAGCCTCGGGTGGTGCATCCTAAAACAGATGAGCAGCGTCGCAGGCTTCAGGACGCATGCAGAGACATTTTACTGTTCAAAACCCTGGAGCAGGTAGGACAACCTCCTGGCATCCCACTGGCTTCCCTCTTTTTACATATGTGTCTCTTTATTCTTCACAGAGATTAGATTAGTACAGGGTATGGAATAATATATAAATGGATGGATATGGATGGAATACTAATATATATATAAGAGAATACTTAAAGGGATAGTTCACCCAAAATTCAAATTTCACTCATTATCTCCTTGCCCTCATGTCGACTAAGAGCTGTGAGAATTTTCAGAGTCCTCCGTTCCTTCTCTGAGTTACGGGGGGGTCCACGCAGCAGTATTTGTCCATATAATGGTTGTCAATGGACACCAGGTTTCTTTGTCCAAAAAGACACACCAAAAAACATCCAAATACCTCCATACTGCTCGTCTGTAATGTCCCTCTTGTATTGAAGCCCCAACATGAGAAATTGTTCCGAACAAAATTAAATAAGTCTATATTTTAAGCTTGTTTGTAGCGGAAGCTCCCATTGTTTCAGTTCACTGCTCTTCCTGTGTCAGTGCAAATCTTGCGTGATTTGCTCTGACCGGCGGAACAATTTCTCATGTCAGGGCTTCAATACAAGAGGGACATTACAGACGAGCAGTATGGAGGTATTTGAATGTTTTTTGGTGTGTCTTTTTGGACAAAGAATCCTGGTGTCCATTGACAACCATTATATGGACAAATACTGCTGCGTGGACCCCCCGTAACTCAGAGAAGGAACGGAGGAAAATTCTCACAGCTCTTAGTCGACATGAGGGGGAGTAGATAATGAGTGAAATTTGAATTTTGGGTGAACTATCACTTTAAAGGTCCAGTGTGTAATATTTTTCAAGGTTTATTGGCAAAATCTGAATCTACTACCCATGAATATATTTGTATAAGTGTATAATCGCTATAAAATAAAATTTGTTTGGTTTCCATAGCCTTATAATTCTTCCTTCTTTTATATAAATAGTGAGTGTTGCCATCTTGTGCAGCCATGTACGGCAGCCCGAATGGAAATCCAGCCAGCCAGAGAGCATGTTTCCAGAGTTACGTGTTCATAAATAAACCAACGAAGAAGAAGGAGGAGGAAACATCAGACATATACAATGGTTTAGATCTTCACCTCATCACTTGTAAACAAGGTTTTTTGTCATCAGAGGAATCTGAACGCTAGATGTCACGGTTTCCCTCCATTTTACACACTGGACCTTTAAAAGTGCAGTGGTATCAATACAGTTCGGTGTGGGTATGAGTGTAAACAGATAAATAGGTCAGACAGCATGTGGACAATTCAGTCAGGGGGGGGAGTGTGAGTACTTTGACTTGAACATAAAGCTGGTTCATGTCCTCCAGGAACAGTTCCATGAGGTTCTGGACGCCATGTTCGAGGTGCTGGTCAAAGCTCAGGAGCACATCATAGACCAAGGAGACGACGGAGACAATTTCTACGTCATAGAGAAGTCAGACAGTTCACACTGTTGTCTTTCTAGTTCTGGTGTCTGACCTCACTTCCACTGACTTCTCTGTACCTCCCACCGTTCCCAGGGGCGTGTATGATATTTTTGTGCAGAAGGACGGAGTCAGTATTTGTGTTGGAAAGTACGACAACAAGGGGAGTTTTGGTGAGCTGGCTCTCATGTACAACACACCACGAGCCGCCACCATCGTTGCGACGGATGAGGGCGCCCTGTGGGGCCTGGTGAGTCCAACATCTGCCCCAAAGCATCATGTAACATCTGGAGTGGACTGACTATGTTGCCAAGTAGATAAACATAAAAAGATAACTGAAGAGTTCTTACAGACTTTAGCTCTAAAACTGAAGGAAAATCAATTATCTCGTTTTTTTTATTTCTCAGGACCGAGCCACATTTCACAGATTGATTGTGAAGAACAACGCGAAGAAAAGGAGGATGTACGAAGCCTTTATTGAGTGTGTTCCTCTTCTGAAGTCTCTTGAGGTTTGTATTAGCAACAGAACCGCTACACAAACATTAGAATTGTTGATGGACATTCAGTCGCCTTATGCTGATGGCGTCCCCATGCTTCATTTTCTTGCCACAAGCTCTCTGAGAGAATGAAGATTGTTGACGTTTTGGGAGCACGAGGATTTAAAGATGGAGATCGTATAATCACACAGGTACGGTGTTGGGGCATTTGTTACTGCTGGTGTTATGAACTAGTTTGGTTTAGTTGGATTAAATCTATGGTGTTGTCTGCACCTGCAGGGAGAGATGGCCGACTGTTTCTACATTGTGGAATCAGGAGAAGTGAAGATAATGATAAAGAGCAAAGTAAGTATGCCAGTGTCAGAATTTGCTGGTGTTTACCAGAGGGTGGATGTTATATATTTATTTAAAGGGCCAACGAGGAGTTTCTATTCGGTTATAAAACAGTCTCACGTTAATGTGGATGAATCTGCGCTACCCACACTTGTTAATGGCTCCATTTTCGATCAATATATTGTTTTGTCTCTATCATTATTTTGTTATTATTAGTGGTGGCGGAAATGCTGGTCGAGCCGACCAGCGTTTCCTTACTTTCGGTTTCGCGGACGCAAATGAGAATAACGGCGATTCAGGCGGCGTTATGGTCTGAACTACGACGGTAACTGAACCTCTTTGAACCTCTGACTTTAATCCTTGATGAATGAAAACATGAGTCCGTCTTGCGCCGGTGGAGGAATTCTACGGTGCGCGCGGAGGCAGCGTGAAAACACTTCGCTTTTCCAAAACTCCTCGTTGTCCCTTTAAAGGATAATTAGCTTCTTTTTTTTTTTACAATCTGGACCTTATTTCTAGCATAAAATCCAATCATTTCCTCACCCAGATAACTTTGGTGTCATTACAAGTCGTTCTGATGAAATGAGCTCCAGCTGAGAGCCGTGTATATCTGTATAATGTGAGAACACGGGGCAGCGCAATGCAGCCTCTAAATAACACATTATCTGCAGAGAAACTCCTTCATTTCACCAAGATTTAGTTCTGATACACTAGTGTTATTCCCCTCTGAGCCCGTGGTGGCATGTTATCAACATCCAGGGTCTGTAGGTTGACCTACTGACCTCTGACCTGGATGATGTCATCTCTGACCGCGGTGCAGCGTGGCTTGTTGCTGGAGCAGCTGGATGAAGTTGAGCTTCCACAGCTTCCTCTCCTCAACCTGGACTCACTAAAGCTCTGGATAGTTGAGATAAAAATGGACCTGAATGCTGAAGCAGAATGATTATTATCAGAATGAGCCGGGCAGCGGTCGGAGATGACATCATCCAGGTCAGAGGTCAGTAGGTCAACCTACAGAGATGACATCATCCAGGTCAGAGGTCAGCAGGTCAACCTACAGAGATGACATCATCCAGGTCAGAGGTCGTCAGAGATGACATCATCCAGGTCAGAGGTCAGCAGGTCAACCTACAGAGATGACATCATCCAGGTCAGAGGTCAGTAGGTCAACCTACAGAGATGACATCATCCAGGTCAGAGGTCAGTAGGTCAACCTACAGAGATGACATCATCCAGGTCAGAGGTCAGCAGGTCAACCTACAGACCCTGGATGTTGATAACAGCTAACCTGGACTCAGAGGGAATAGCACTAGTGTATCAGAACTAAATCTTGGTGAAATGAAGGAGTTTCTCTGCAGATAATGTGTTATTTAGAGGCTGCATTGCGCTGCCCCGTGTTCTCACATTATACAGATATACGCGGCTCTCAGCTGGAGCTCATTTCGTTGGAACAACTTGTAATGACACCAAAGTCATCTGGGTGAGGAAGTGATCGTATTTTATGCTAGAAATAAGGTCCAGATTGTAAAAAACGGCAATTATCCTTTAATTCAGTTTGTATCCAGCAACATCTGCTGATAGGGGACTACTTAGGGGACTTATTTACAGGTTCCTCTGTGTGTTCCAGACAAAGGTTGGCCAGCAGGACAACGCTGAGGTGGAGGTGGCTCGTTGTTCCAGAGGGCAGTATTTTGGGGAACTGGCACTAGTGACCAACAAACCACGAGCAGCATCTGTTTACGCTGTGGGAGAAACCAAATGCTTAGGTATGTCTGTGTGTTTCAGGAGGGACCGGGGATCGATCCTCCGCAGTTTGTTTGCATCGTCTGTCACTTGTGCTCGTCCGGGTCTGGGAAGAATTACTAAACGGGTCAGAAGGGCACAGGGTCAGGGAACAGGGTCCAGATCCAGCTCACTCGAGTTTCTGTTTCCAGAGAGATGAGTGACATTTCCTGTTAAAAAGTCAGTCAAAAGACCAGACAGAGATATGAAACAGCTACAGAGAGACAACTAATCAGCAGAATGATGAAGAAATGAGGTGATGTCAGTGATGGAAAAACAGCATAAAACATAAAAGCAACTAGCAACACAGAACTGCCACAGAGATACACAACAGCCACAGACGTAACTCTATTAAGAGACATTTATGAAACACAAAATGGAGACACAACTAAACCTTTTCCCTCTAGAACAGAATAGAAGTGGACAACTAGTTTCACTGACCAAATATTTTGACAGGCAAAACTTTAAAAGTCTTTTCTTATAAATGTTATAAAACCTCAACTAATTCCGAGGATCATTTCAGTTTATAAACACTAATAAATTATCATTATAGTTATAAACACTCATAAATGATCATAATGCTTTATAACAATAATCATAACACACTATGAAGCAATCATGACTTATAACACATTATAGAGCATTAGTCATAACTCTTATAATTCCAGCCCCCTTAACTTTGGATAATCGTAAAACTCATTGAAAAAAATTCAATCAAACATTGAGCTTGTTGGAAACTTTTTGACTGGTCCGGATGTGCATTGTAAAATATGTAATGAGCGTGCGTTGATTAAATCTGGTGTATTTACAGAATCAAAATCTCCTGCTTTAGGAATGATATTCATTATCATTCAAATCCAGCTTTTCAGGCAAGTTTCAAAGTCAAACATCACAAATAAACGATTTCCGGGTGATGACTCCTTTAAATAGTTATAAATGTTATAAAATAAGCCAATTACTCATAAATTATGCTCTATAATGTGCATTACAACTCTTATAATTACTTAACTTATAATACTTGATCTTATAAGCCATTATAAAATGCTCTATAATGTGTTATGCGTTTTGTTATAAAGCTTATGATAATTAATGAGTGTTCATAATGATAGTTATACATGTTTATAAGCCAATTATAACACATTATAACTATATTTATAATACATTATAAGTGTAAGCATTGTCAGCCAGTTACTAAGAATTATAACCTATTATAAGTGCTGATGCAACATGAAGTTATATATTAGATAAGACATAGTGTAACAGTATTGTATTAATAGATGCTATCATGTTTTTCTGAAAAAGAAATATTCATACAGCAAAAGAAGCAGATCAGCCAGATGTTAAATATTCAAACAGCAGATTCACTGAAATCAAAGTCTAATGGAAGCTGAATGTCGGTTTAATTCACATGTTGGGTTGGAGAGTGAAAATGAACGCCAAGTTTTGGTGTTAGAGCACATTTCACCAGGTGTCTCGCCCCATGGCTGTAGTTCTAACCTCTAACAAACGCTTACTAAGATAGATCCAGGAAGTGGAGGAGGACCAGGCCTCAGATCACAGTAGAGATGGACAAAAAACTGCCAGGACAGTCAAGTGCAGAAATAAAGACTCTTATCCATGATGCTGGAAAAGGCAAACGAGTGTAACTTTACACACACTTCATGGTGAACGTGTAGCTCATACCCACATATTGTTTTCCCTGTAGCCTCCCATTGAATTCCCTAAGGGGAGTTTTAGAAACATCATATCGGCTGCATTTATTGATCATCATATTGATCATGTCATGTCAGTACTCTGAAAAATACTTTGTGCACAAACTTGTTTTTGTTCTGTTTAGACTGTTGACACTTGAAGCTACAAGGCCAGAAAAAGGCTGACAGAATTCTCAATGTCTTTGTTTCTCTCTCAGTAATCGACATCCAGGCTTTTGAGCGTTTGCTGGGCCCTTGTATGGACATCATGAAGAGGAACATCTCCCAGTATGAAGACCAGCTGGTGGCGCTGTTTGGCTCCAGTGTAGACTTGAAACACTAGTGCACTAAATTATAAATCAGTACTTCAGCAAAAGCACAGTAGCAGTGCATGTCTTCTATGTCTTCTATACAGTATGTGTACTGCATCTCTACCACTCTGCTGTCACCAGGTAAACATGTTGTGAGCAGAATATACCAGGTTTCTTACCTGACGTTCCTGATCATCACCCAAAGGATATCTATGCAAGTCTCTACTCAAATTCAAAGACTGTGGATTCACAGTGCCTTAAAAAAGAAAAGAAAAACATAGAATAATAAAATAGGCATGAAAATATAAACAGGAATTCATAAACCAGTAAATACAGTATTTATTGTAGTAAGTGTGGGTATTTAACAATAAAAAAAATATTTCTACCTGTTGTTTTTTCTAGAAACATGATAGCAAGAAATAAAAGCATTTTTTCTCTCATTGATTCCTGCTTATATTTTCTGAATATGGGGCAGTGTTTAGCTCAGTTGGTAGAGCACCGCCCCATGTGTTGAGGCTTTAGTCCTCTGCAGGCGACCCCGGTTCGATTCGAGCACCGGGCGGCCCTGTCCTGCGTGTCATCCCCCCCTCTCTGCCTCCCATTTCCTGTCTCTCTCAACTGTCCTGTCCATTAAAGGCAAAAGAAGCCCCTAAAGAATATTTAAATATATAGATATGCCACTCCACCATGACTGTAAGAAAATGTCTCCACTGTCTGAACCTTTCATCATCCCTCGTATTAGCTGTTACAGGAACACTGAACTGTCTAAATAGCCACAAACTAAAGGGATAGTTCACCCAATATTCAAATTTCACTCATTATCTCCTCGCCCTCATGTCGACTAAGGGCTGTGAGAATTTTCAGAGTCCTCCGTTCCTTCTCTGAGTTACGGGGGGTCCACGCAGCAGTATTTGTCCATATAATGGTTGTGAATGGATACCACTTTTCTTGGTCCAAAAAGACACACCAAAAAACATCCAGATAACTGCATACTGCTCGTCTGTAATGTCCCTCTTTGTCAATGACCGACAGAGATTGTTCATGTCGGTCAGTGCAAATCACGAGAGACACAGTTAAGAGCAGTGAACTGAGACACTAGGAGCTTCCGCTACAAACAAGCTTAAAATATAGACTTATTGAATTTTTTTCTTAACAATTTCTCATGTCAGGGCTTCAATACAAGAGGGACATTACAGACGAGCAGTATGGAGGTATTTGGATGTTTTTTTGTGTGTCTTTTTGGACCATTCACAAAATATGGACAAATTCACGTGGACCCCATTAACTCATGGGAAATACTGAAGGACTCTGAAAAATTCTCACAGCTCTTAGTCGACATGAGGGTGAGTAGATAAGTTAAATTTGAATTTTGGTGAACTATCCCTTTAACTGAATTATTTATAGCTTCTCGTAATGCCCAATAAAATATATACTAAAGGGAAAAAGTAGAAGTATAGTTCAATGAAAAGGTTAATGTTCTTGCAAAAGACACACAACATAAAAAAAGGATTATATATTAAATATTCAAGTTTTCTGGAGTTTGTTTTATTTGAGTTACAAAATATGAAGTGCCATTAGCAGACTCCACAGGAGAGTTTGCCAACCTTCTTGTGTTACAAGTATTTACACCCAAAAGTCAATGATATCCATCTAAATTTTCACACTGCATTCTGGTAAGTCCCAGAGTTCACGTCTCTGTTGTCCAGGTTCATGATCAAGTTTAAATATTTAAAATATTTACAAAGTTCTGTATTCAAAAACTCCCAGATCATACTGTAGCTTGTTCAATGCAAAGGCAGGAGCCAGAGGTGTAACTGCTTCAGTAGTGTGAGAAAATGAGCAGAGCTGGTGGAATTAAAGTAGCTGTTAAACGAACATGGTCCTCTACAGGGTCTCCATAGTTTTACAAGGTATTTGTTCCTCCTCTAAAGAAAGTTTGGGTGAGGAAGTCTGTACATAATTTAAAATTACACATTGAAATGTCTTTTTAGCCATTGTAGCACAACAGCATCTATGATCCTCTCTTGTGAAGAAATTAACATGACAATCAATAAAAGACAGATGAAAGAAAAAAAGGCCACCCAAAAAGTCACTCTTTAACATTTTTCTTCAGAGCATCCCCGAACATTAGAATAAAACTCCAATAAATAGAAATACAGCAGAGAGATGGTCAAATAAGACTGATTCTGGTTTGGTCCATCCCTGAGTTCTTTTGAGAAGGACAAAAATACCAGACAGGAGTGACAAAAGAAATGGGAAAATGCAACAAAAAAAAAGGGAGGGGGGCAGGGGGGCAGGTTGATGGGGTATATCCTAAACATTCCCATTGTGTTCACAGAAAAAAAAACAAGTTCTCATATTCCTCTGGTTTCCTGAGGCTCATCAGTGAGAACATTCATCCACGGGACAGTTCCCAGCACTGAAGGTTACACAGAGGTGATGACAATCATGAGGTGTGGTGAGATGCTGGAGATCCTGTTGAGGAGGTCGGGGGCAAGCTGGGATAAGTGGCTCTCTGAAAATTCGCAGGGTGGGAAAATCTGTAGCACATAGGCAGGCTGAAAAAATAACAACGAAAGGACAGAATTACACAACACATCTGATTATATTATTCATAGAATTTGTGATAAGTGAGATTTTAAAGGACAATTCCGGGCAAATTCAACTCAGGTGTGTATTTTCCTAAAATTTTAGGTCTAAAAGAAGGAATCTAAAGATTTTCAGTTTAATTGCTCCTGTTTTGCAGTAGTTGTGTCTGTCCCCGCATCGCCATGGCAGCAATGAATGGGAGTGGATGCAAGTTCCACTGCTTGCTGTTTACATCCCTCAAAGTCGCAATTTTTTCCACAGACAGCGTCAGATGGCGACTCAAACATGCACCAAGAAGTTTATTTACTTCAAGCAGCCGACATGCTTGTAAAACTAGATCTAACTAGACCGTTTGTGATTCCTTCTTTTAGACCTAAAATGTTAGGAAAATACACCCCTGAGTTGAATTTGCCCAGAACTGTCCTTTAAGCAAAAAAGAGAAAATCACTAGCCTCAAGTCAATAGATTCAATTCTACTTTACCATGTATAGTATATATCATCATTATGTATTTTAAGATGGTCTATTATTAAATCCTAATGAATAATCCCTGTTGGATTTAATTGACTACTGCACACAGTCCTTTCATGCGTAGTCTGCGGATGTTGCACATGTGTCAATGCTATTTTCCCAATCAATTTCAGACTAGTGCTCTGAGACTCCCACAATCATTGACTACCTTCACCTGGCAAAGAGGAAGACTGACAAACGCTACCACCTACACCTCAGTCCACCACATAAATCTGCCACAACAAACCAAATAACTACACTGAGAAAAATAAAAATCAAAACATGTCTGAAAATACACTGCAGTGTACAACCATGCCTCACCTGATTGGAACCTGGATTGGGGATATTGATGATACCAGCAGCCAACTTTGTCTGCAGGTAGTTTATGAAAGCAGCCTTAAGAGCTTGAGTTTGGTTTAGGACATCGTCTTGATCTCGTCCACATGGCAGAGCAAGAAGAAGACAGAAGTCACTATCCCCCTGGTGAGGAAAAATAAATCAAGTGTTATTAGCAGAATGAGTTAGGTGAAACAAAACAAAAAACTCAGTGGAGCAAGACAAACACACGTACTGTCATTCTTCTGGCTACGCTCTCTAGTTGTGACGCCTCTAGTCTCATTCTCTGGACTATCCTCAGCAGTGCGCCCCCTTCTTGTAAGGGGAGAGATCGATGAGCCAAGGCTTTGTTGCCACAGACAAAATGCAACTGGACTGCAGCTGTGTCGTTCTTCAGTGCCAGCAGGCCTTGCCACACAATAGGGTATTTCTGTTTAAATGAGACAAAACAAAGACATGTTTGTCAGACAATGTTGGTTCTTGTTCAGACCAACAAAACCCGAAACACAATTGTTAATAAGAGTCTGTCTTACCGTTAGCAACTGCACCATATTAACAGGTTGCGTCATCTTGCCATCTGGTTTTGCCTGGAGGTCTGCAGCCTGAGGATGTGAGAAAATAGTGCATTGTGTTATGAGCAGTTTCTGTAAAATGAGCATACCAACACAGATTACAACTTCACTCACTATAGTAGATTTGCATTATCCACTAAATCTAATGCAGTCTAATAAAGTAGATCTGCAACAAACTATACTTTCACTGAGGTCATGATGCTCAGTTCTTCTTGAAATTGTTTAAATTGCTTTAACTAGACTTTACATGTATCCACTACATAGAGTGGATATCAATATAATGCAAACAAGTAAATCTTCACTGAGGGTGGTTTATAATGAAGCAATAAAAGTAAACTCACCATAGTTGGTGTGACATTGAGCGGTGGCTGGTTGAGTCCAACGGGAGACGTTTCTGGTATCTGAGAATGGATGCTTCTTGGATTTGTGTACATCCCAGAGTAGTCTGGAAATGAGCCACTAGGTCCTGGTGGCATTAGCTGAACACTCTGGGGAGATGCCATTGCTGGTCCAGATTGTCGGATACCCATCATTCCATCTTTGGGAAGAGGAGAGTGGGACCTCTTTGCCTCTAATGGCTTCGACATGTCCTTCTCAGACACACCTTTAGGCAAAACATGTGATCGTGGTGACATGGATGAAGGTATGGTGGCAGGTGTTGAAGAGGGGGTAAGAGTCTCTTGAATGTGTCCAGAATGTGGGTCTGTGGCTGAACGCTCCCCTTGGTGCAAGAGCACACGCATATCTCTAGGTGGCATGTATGTTTCCAATTGGACACTACTTCGCAGAGCCCCACGGGGATCTGACTGCATAGCCTCTGGTTTTAGCTGTGTGGCTGACTGTCTTCCTGCCATGTGGTAGTGTCTGGCCTCTTCCTGTTCCCCCTCATGACCTCTCAAAGAGCCAGGGTTTACTTTGAGAACCTTGTCTCTGCCAACAGCTTGGGGTGAGGTGGGCCGTGGCTGCATGGGACCAGACCAAGGGGAGGCAAGGGACTCACTATGCATCCCATAGCTCATCACAGAAAGAGGTGGTGTATTGACCCGAACATCTCCTTGGACAAGATGTCCCACTGGAATTGATTGGGTAACACAGTGTGGAGACATCCGCCCCAAGCCTCCAGGCACACTGTGAGGTGGCATGATAACAGACTGCTCTGGATGATGTACACCTGTGATAAACTGTTGCATGGCAGGAAGGCCAGTGGATAACATCACAGGTATGCCTTTGGGTGATGAAGAGCCTATGGGTGAAGACACTTTAGTAAATGGAGAGTGCGGGTGACCAGACTTGCGTGGGGACCGTGGTTCCTGTTTCACCCCACTGAGATGTGAAGTTGCTCTGTCGCTAGTTGCTGTAACATATCCAACATGGTTGCCTGGTGGAGATGGCAAATGGGGGCTTATTGCCGGACTTATAGCAGAGGTCCAAGGTGGTTTACCTCCATCTGTGCTATGAGGATCAGCACTGTCCATTTTCTTTTGATGTTTTAATGGCATGTAGTCTTGATAACTCAATACTTGTTGGGCACCTGGTGTGAGACGCTTTACTACTCCTTGAGGTCCAGACTGATAAGTAGATTCCATCTTTTCCAAACCAGAATTTTCTTGTTTAATAGAGGACAAAGATGACTGTGTCTTCCCAAGATGCCCATGCTCCGTCTGTGATGAAGGCCCCTTTTGAAGTCCTGACTGGGAATGACCATATATTTCCTGTTTTATCTGGGGCATTGATACCAGCTGCTGAGATTCCATGTCACCTGCTGTTGCTTGTGGGATCTGACTTATTTTTGCACTGATCCTCTGGGGTCCCTCAGTTTTCTGCCCTGAGTGGCTCAATACGACCACTCCCTCAGAAGTGTTTACCCTGAGGCCAGGGCAAGATCCCATACCGAGAGTGGGACTCTCAACAAGGCAGCGTGCAGCACTTCCCCCTTCATCACCAACAGATGACCCATGGTAAGATCCAGTATCATCTTTGATGGGCCTATAGGTTGATTTGGGCAGAGACATGTCCACACAGGGATTCACAATGTTCATGTTTACTTTATCTTCAGGCTCAGGGGGGTTGCACACACGACTGATAACAGAGGTTGCAGTGGATGCAATAACAGATATCACAGATTTTGTTTCAGGTGATGGTAGTGAAACTGGAGGTCGAACAATTGGTGGGGCTGAATGAACTGGCATTCTATTCTCAGGCAGTGGTGACTTGTTTGGCACGACAGCTGATGGAGTATTACTTTCAGGTGGGTTTTGGTCTCGGAGGGTGGGCAGATTACTAGATACAGAACTACTGCCTGGCAGGGAAATATTTTTGTGTTTCATGAGAATCTGTCTCAGGTCACTTGTGCTATGTTCAGTTTCTGTGTTTTCAGAGTCTGTGGGTAAAAGTTGGTTTTCCTTGGAAGCCAATGGCATGACAGATAAAGTTGAGACACCCGTGTCTTTAGAGTGGTGGCGCCAATCTGGTGGAGAAACAGGAATTCTGGTTGTTTGAATGGATCTGATATTTGGCCTGTTTGCTAGTGGAGAAAGGGAAGGGGAGATGCACTCAGATGGCAGCGGTTGAGGCTTTGGACATATTGGACTCTTAGATTGTGGGTAAACTGCTTTTGGATGCGGAATCTGTTCTTCAGAAGATGGCTCTGCTTCTGCTTTTACATCTGCAGCCTTAGCAGTTGAAGGTTCAGGCTCTGGCTTCCATGTAGTAGGAGTTATAACTGATGGTGATGGAGTTGTCTCAGAGACAATCTTTACACCAGAGGACAAGCTATCTGTTACTGTAGCCGGCAAGTCTTCACTTACTGAATGTCCTTCCTTTAAATCCTTTCTTACTTGCTTTTGGCCTTTACGTTTAAGCGTCTTAGGTCTACCCTTCGCTCCCTTTTTGGTGGCTGGAAAAACGTGCTCCTCAGGTACAGTGGATGAATTAGATTCAGGTTCATCTTCCTTAGCAGGCTGAATGAGGTCTTGCATCTCAGGCTCAGAACCTACATCTGTACTTAGTGGAGGTGGCTGGGGCAAGGGCACAGGTATATCCTCACCAGTTATGGAGTCAATTGCAGCCATGAGCTCAGTTTCACTGGCAGGATTAGAGGATTTTTCTTCATCTGGGTCACTTTTCACTTCTGATTGTGAAGCAAGTGGCATTGGTGATTCTGCTGGAAAAGATGGATCTGTAAATTTGGCAATATTTTCTACAGCCTGCTCCAATTCCATCTCCTGAGAAATTAAGTTTTTTGGTGTTTCCAGAGCCTCCTTTTTTTCCATGTCAACATTTTCAATTCCTTCGTTGTTGGAATCTCCCTTAGTATCATCAGTGCATTTTAAGACATGATCACTGTGGTCACCTGGCTTCAACTTTTTTGAAGATTCTTCTTGATTTCCATGCTCATCATCCCCTAACTGAAGAAGATCTTTCACCTCTGTGACATTCAGCCTTATTTTGAGGTTCTTGAGGACAGGAGACTTGGGAGTCTTAGGCGACTTGGTTTTTCCTCTTATGATTCGTTCTTTTTCTGAGGTGGGTTTCGCCTCTTCAATTGGGGAATCTGTCTCTTTCCCATTTGATTTACCCTCACAATCCTTTTCAGGGAGAACATCTTTATTGAATTCTCTACCTTGTTTATCTTTCTCCTTTTTTGTTTGGTCAACTTTTGTAGATGAGTCTTCTTTACATGAACCCGATGAATCTTGCTGAGCCACAGTATCTTCATCTGTTAAATCAATGTCCTGATAATCTTCCTCAGCTACCTCAGGTTTATCCCCCATTTTTGTTGATCCTAGGGATGTGGACATCTGATTCGATGACCCTTTTGTGACATTAGGGGATGTTTTCCCTTTTGATACTCTTGGAATTCGTTCACCACTTTCAGATTCATTTGAATCTGTGTCTTTATTGTCCATTTTTGATTTTTCTACTTTAACAGTCTCTTCACCTTGTCTGCGGTTCTTGGGAGGACGACCCCGTTTAGCTGTGTGGGTTGGAGCAGGTGGATCCTGTTCAATATTTTGTTGTGCTGCGTCTTTGTCTGTACCTCTCTTTCGCGCAGATCGTGGTGACTCTGTAATTTCCTTACCAGAACGAACTGGTGCATCATCTTCAACTGGGGTAGCATAAACAGACTTTACATTTCTTCGTCTAGCTCTGCCCAGTGATATACTCTGCTCTAACATATCAGGATCTGATCCATGAATAGGAGATTTTCCTGTGGACTTTGCTTCAGCTCTTGGTGATGATCCACGTTTCAGTTTCTCTTTGTCAATGCGCTCGCTCTTCCGTGTAGCTTGTTTCTCAGAACCAGAGACAGACATGGCTGGAACAGAGGTACCTTGAGCAGGGGATTGTTTGCACTTTTTATTTTTCATTTCTTTTGTTTTATGCTCCTTCTGGGAGGAGATTGGCTCATCATTTGTATCATTATCAATAGACATCTGCACTTTGCCAACTTGAAGTTTCTTCTCTACCTCAGGTTCTGATACTGCTTGAGCTGTGGAATGTGGCTCTTTCTTGATTACAGTCACCTCCTCTGTAAGGCTAGACGGAATGGGGCTAGTGGCTTCAGGCACTTCCGGTTGTGTCGTGTCAAGATCCACTTCTGGTTCTGAACTAATAAACTCATCATGTGTATCACATGGTTGTTCTGTAATTTGCGGTTTTACATCTTCTGTTATACTATCCGATTTCTCTTCAGCTGGAGAAAGTCTACATCTATCCACTGAGTAACTGGGTTCACATGTTGCAACAGGTGCAAATTCAGGATCAGATGTTGATGTCATCTCACTTGGTGGGTGGTGCACAGGTACATCTGGTTTATTTTCCTTTACCTCTTCTTTTACCTCCTCCTTTATGAAAGACACAGTGGGATATGGATCAGAGACTGGATTTACTGCAACACATTTATCTTCTGGTGGAGGAGAGTCCTTGGCTACAGAAGGAGAGACAGAAGTGGGCATGAGTTTGGGTTCAGAAATCTGCTCCTCAGCTGGACTGATGGGTTTAATCTCTGGCTCCATGATTGGTCCAGTAGTTTCAGGCGAGCACACAGTTTGCTGCTCTTGAGTAATTGCCTTTTCCATTTTATTTTCATTTGTAAGCACAGGGTCCGCCTTCGTTTCTTGCACCGGTGGCGTTTTATTCTTTTGTTGTAGCCTTGTGAGTTCCAAAAAACGGCTATGGAAAAGAACAACTGGCCCTGAGTCAAGTTCACCGTCTACCGTCCCTTGCTGAGGTTGTTGAGTTTGTGTATGCTCAGGCTCTTCATGTTTGCGTTCCAAGTGTTGAAGTCGCCTTGAGTCCAACTCAAAGACAGGGCTATGAAGGAAGCGGGATGCAAAAAGTTCCCTACGTTCATGCTCCTCAGGTTTCGGCTCTTCCTTCCTGTCATCAATTTTGTCTTCAGATCCACTTCGGATCTTTTTCTTTATAATGTACCAGGAAGGTGTAGGTCTCGGCGTTGACTCCACTTTCTCAGTGTCTTTTCTATCACGGAATCTGGCAAAGTGAGAATCGTAGTCCAAAAATGACCAGTTATCCTCTCTGGAAGATGAAAGAGATTTTGCACGCTCAAGAAGAGCTTTTGTATCAGGTGTGATGTTCTGGTCAAGGGCAAAGGAGTAGAATCTGTTCCTTTCAAGCTGAGCCAGTTTGGGATCTGAAAATTTGTCAACCCTCGGCCTCTCTGTAAAAGGTATAGATGTTGAAGGCACAGGGGAATGGGGTTTGGGCTCTCTGTCCTCTTCAGAGTCAGATCTCACTTCCCCAGGTTCCAAGTCATGCCAAATACCATATTCCATACGCTTGCAATTGTGAATGTTTTTATTTAGACTTCTGGAAAAGTTCACGTCAGGTAACAAGTCTTGTTTGACTCTGCTCTCCCATCTCTTTTGTTGCTCTTCTTCCACACTAAGTAAAGGAGTGTTTGGTTTATTTACTTGTGTGTTATGCATCCTTTTGACGGAATGATCCAGATCTGGATGAATTTTTTCATCATTTCTACTTAATTCCTTTTGAGCAGGATCCACAAAGTCCTCATCTACATGATGGGGGAAGTGCTGATGTCCGGGGGAGGAGGTGTTGTTCCAGTCAGGATCTTCACTTTTTTGTCTAAAACTTCTGTAGATACGCTCCCTCTTTATCCCAGAGTCTGTGTCAAATTGGTCTAGTTTCTTTAGTTTGTGAGATGGGAAATTATCTGTGACATCCTCAGGTGGTTTGCCAACATCATGCACAAGACTGCGATGTTCCAAGTCATCAGTTTCACTTATTTGGGGGCTTTCTGGTTTGTCAGATTTGTCAGACTCGCGTTGTTGTTGTTGTTGGTGCAAACGTCTGTTTTGCTCCATTTGTTTGCGGTAACTCTGAGACAGGTCAATGTCAACATGGTCTTCCTTGTTCTTTACATTTCTGTCAGAGTCAGTATTCTGAGCACCAAATTTGAAAGCAGTGTGGTGTTCTTGTTCTCTTGCACTGCTTTGTTCTGCAACTCCCTCATGTGAAAACCTTCTGGATGCAGTACTCCCTGGATGCCGTTTTGACTCAAGTGTGTCCAAAGATACCTCAGATTTCTCCCTTTGTCCTCTAAGATCCTCTTGACCATCCCTTGGAGTTCCACTCTTATCAGTTTTCAGTCTTGAGTCTCTCCGTTGTGATTCTTTGTGTTTGTCAGCATCTGACTCTTTTAAATGTGTTGAATTGGCACCAAAGTCAGAGGTCTGATTACCATCTTCCTCCTCATGCCTGCTTCTCTTCTGGCGAATAGTCCTTCCACCAGAATCAGCAAAGCGCCTTTTTCTTGCAGCAAGGCGGTCTGAATTCACCGATAAGTCTTTTCCGTCATTTCCAGTATCAGACCTCAGATGTTTCTTAAGGCGATTTTTACCATCCAAGTCTGAACTATCACCTTTACTCATTTCAGGTCTTTCAGTTTTTACAGGGTCGTGATGGGCAGTTGATAACTGATTTCCAGGAACATTGTCACTGTCCCCCTTTGATTTCTGCCTCTCATGAGCATCTTGGTCTGATCCCCTTCCTCTTGCAGAGCTTCCATCAAAACCAGGATCAAGCTCTGTTTCAGTTAATGTGTTGGATGGGGATTGCCCCTTGGCTTTCCTTGATTTGATCTTCTCAGCTTTGTCTTTGTCACCTTTCTCTTTTCTTTTTGTACGTTTGGTTTTCTCAGCACCTGTAACACGATCTGGTTGACTGCTCTTCTCACTTTTGTCACTCTTAGAGGGATGTTCTAGTACGGCCTTATCCGATTTGTCAAAGTGTGGTGGTGACATTGAACTCACACTACCACTTCTTTCAGAGGACTGGCTATAAACTCGTCTTTCTGAGTCTCTGGGAGCCCGTTCAGATGGTGAAGGCGATACTGTTGGAGTAATAGGTCGCCTTGGGTGGGAAGGGCTCCACCTGCTGCGGTCAGCCTCAAAGCGTTCTCGCTCTCTTTCTCGCTCTCTTTGTATGTATGTGTATTTCCGAATGTCTTGCTCAAAAGGGTCTCTGTAATCCCTATAGTCTCGTGGGTCTTCATGATAACGTGGGTCAAAGTGATCCCCCTGATAATGTTCCAGTTCTGGAAAGCGCTCTCTGCTCCGAGCCGCATAATCTCTTCGAGCTTCCTCTGGATAGAGACCGGGAGTCCGTATATTCTCATAGTAAGCCCTTTCTGCTGTGAATTCATGATATGGAGGCCTGCGCTCTTCTCTGTGAGGTGATAGGAGAAAACAGAAAGAGAAAAGTAATGATTTCTGTTAACCCCGTGAATGATTTAAGTTTCCATATTTTGCAAAGAAACGGTTTCTATACACCTAAGATCTGACATGTTTTATCAGGATTAATATCATTTGAAATTACAACAAAATGACAAGTGACAACTGTATGCAATCAACAATATGGCCCACTTACCGTCGCTCAGGAGGGATTTCATAGAAGTCTCTGATGTCTTGACCAGATGCCTGCATGCATCGATAGAAGGCCATCTGACTCTCTTGACTTGCAAAATCCACCTATCATAAATAAAAAGGCATGCCAAGGTAAATAAAGACAAATACAAGAAAAGCAAGTTTTAAAAAACACCTCAGTAGTTCATACAATTATTTTCGTTTACCTTTATTTTATTGCCGCCAATCTTCCAGCCTTTGGTTTCCCTTACAGCTGCCTGAGCAAAATCTGTGTTGTTGTACATGATGAGGGCCATCCCTTTCAATCGATCAAACACAACCTTAAAACAAAGACAAATCAAACTCACATTAACAGACATCACATTTAAATGTAGGACAGGAAATCTTCAGCAATATAAAACCTTACCTTGACTACATGTCCATAGCGACAGAAATGCCGTGTGAGGTATTGTTCTGTAATATTGGTTGCCAAACCATCTAGCCAAACACATGTTGTGGGCATACTCTTCCCAAAGCCAAGCTTCAAGAAAAAAAACAAAGCACACGAGTATACATTAGACTGGAAAACATTTGCAAGCCAGAAATGTTACTACAGTTTAGAATAAAAACACTACCTTCAGTCTGTTGCTTCCCAGGTATTCTCCATCCATCTTTTTTATTGCCTTGCACACACTGGCAATATCAGAATACTGCACGAAGGCATACTGGGGAACTCCATTTACTTTCTTGATGTCGATGTCCTTGAACAGAAAAGACAGAGCAATTGGAGAACTGTACAACATGTACCAATTTACTTATACAGTACACCCAAAATGGTCTCTTACCACAATTTCTCCAAAGCGCTGGAAAATGTCAAGGAGCTGTTGGTAACTGGTGGTCTTTTCAAGGTTGCCTATAAACAGCGTCCTGGTAGCCTTTGGGTGGAACTCGTCTATTCGCCCATCCAAGGGTCTGAACTCATTTTCACTCTCCGTTTCTGACAAAAATAAGAGATGTACCATTAATACAGCCAACATGCTACAGGATCGTGTCATCCACCACGAGCACACAAAGGGCATTTTGTAAAATGACATCTGGGCAGTAAATAAGGCTATATGATACTAAACCTATTTATCCTCACTTACCAGGACCATTCCAGGCAGTGACTTCAATAAGCATGCCAAAGAACAGCTTTCCTTTGGAGACAGTAAGGGCCTTCTCTTGGTCTTCTTGCTGTCTGAAGAAGACTAACCCATAGCGGTCCTCTGAGGCTCCATGGATCTGCACTGACGTCACTTTCCCATGTTTCTTGAATTCATGGAAGAGTCCGTCTTTTAAACTTGTATCTGGTAAGGGAAATTGATTATGATTATGATCTCCAAAAAGAATCCTACTGTAAACCAAAGATTTTCTGAAGAGTTAAGAAGTATATTCCTACATATTATGATGAAGTACATTCCTATTATGATGCTGCAACCACTGTCAAATTTTGTGCTGCTTCAAGCTCTTAACAAACAGATGCATTACTTTTCTAACAAATACTGCATTCTGTGGGTTTCTAGGCAAAATGTGCTGCCAGACCAGCAGAAGGGAAGAGCTGAAACTTTGTCTGTTTTCGTGTTCTCTACATCATGTGGAAACACCCTGACACTTCATGAAGTGTAAGACCAGAAGTCAAAGTAATGGTGTTTTAACTACCCTTGGGGCTTAAAAGAAGTTCTAATTGTTTTGGTTTTAATAGGTGTAGATTAAATATGTTGACTTAAACACACACAGTATGTTTTCAGTTTGCAAAGTGAAATTTACACAAAGTCCTGGTAAATGGGGCCTGGAAATTTCTGTTGTAATTATAAGCAGACTTGACAGAGCAGCGGTCTGAAAACATTTGAAATAGGATAATCAGTAGGCTCAGATCCAAATTTAAAGACTACCAGTAACACGTAAAACCTAATATAATTCAAAAGGAAAACAACACTGTTAAAGTGCTTTCCCAGTTTCCAAGGTTACTTCTTGAATATTTCAGACCATTTTAGGGATGCACATTTTGATTTATATCTGACCGATAACCGATGCTTAACCGATTATTAACCGTTAACTGATAAGATTACCACGCTGGCGGCGCACGTGTGTATTTAACGGCAAAAAAAAAGACAAAGATTGCTCCAATTTTATTTTTTTTTTGCCATTAAATACAAACGTGCGCTGTGACAGCTGATCAGTGCCACATCCACTGTGCTCTGTCTCAGTTTATTGCGCTTATATGGAGGTTAGATGGTCCAATATAGAACTGTTTTTATACAAAGTGCAGCCAAACACCAGACTGAAGAGAGAGGAACAGCACAGCTGCTCTGACAGCTCCTCTGTGGAGCTGCAGGAGAGCTGCAGGTGAACAGGCTGGAGAGCAGCGACATGCTTTTTGTTTTTTTTCCTCTCTCTGCACCGTTGTTACAGGTGATGCACATCTACAGTATGTCCTGTAGGCTACATTTATTGTCTGACCTTCCTTCTCGGGGGCTGCTGCACATACTGTCATAGTCCTCCTGTGTAACTTTATGCTGCAAAATATGACTGAAGGCACGTGGAAGTCTGCACGTCGACACGCCCCCATGAGTTGACAACATAAGGAGCTAATAATTTTTTTTTTTTTTTTTTTAAACAATAGTATTAATCAGTCAAAGTTCTTGTTATCAGTTAATCAGGTGCATCCCTAGACCAATTATAAAATAACACTTATTTTGCTTTTCCACGAACCCTAGTACCTGGTTCCAAGCGAGCCGAAGCAATACTAAAATGTGACTCAGCCGACTGCCTTCCACTGACTGGGCAGAGCATCGTCACTGGAAGAGGGCCAGCGCTACGTCCGACATGAGAATCAAACCCGGAAATTTCAAAAACAGAGCTGCAACAGCGAACGCTGATCTGTATCGAGACTGTTGTTATTCCTTCACCTGAGTTAAATGTTGCTGTGTGTAAAACCACGCTGCGGTCCATGATCGAGGTGCAGGCGAGGGAGTTTGGAGCGGATCGAAAAAAGAGAGACGGACAATGCGGCCCCGCGATCCAAACAGTTTGTCTCAAAGGGCTTTACATAACATCCTCTGCCCATAGACCGCCACATCAACTGAGGACAAACTCCCAGAAACCCTTTTAACAGGGAAAATTGGAGAAACCTCAGGGTGATGGGGGGGTTGAAGCTCTATATAGTAGGTATTGATGTCCAATTTGAATCACAGTTCAGGCAGGAGAGGTATATCAAACACATACCTGTGGAGCGCACTGGTAGGTTTTGCACTTTAATTCCAAAGCTTCTGCGTGGCTCATCTGAGTCCAGCACCATTGAAGACTGGGGGGGGGCATGGGTGGCCGACGACTGAACAGAGCGTGCACGTGACCCATCACTCGAACTGCTGTTTGAGTCACTGTTGTCACAAAAAAAAAAAATTAATTAATAATCTTAAGTCACAGAACAGTGATCTGACACACTCGGTCTAAAGATCTACACACATAAAACATGAAGTGTTTATGACAACACAAATGTCACACCTGCCGCTGCCTGTGCTGCTGGTGCTACTGACTGAATCCGAGCTTGAAGATCTGCTGCGGGATCGAGATCTCGGGCCTCTCCCGGGAGACAAAGGTGCTCTTTTAGGGGAATGAGGAGTTTTAGGAGTCTGTCCCGTGGTCCGCTGAGGGGAAGGGTGCCTCGATTGTGAGGAATGAGATGATCGGCTTCTGCGGTGATGGTAAGTTCTATCAACACGTCGTCCTCTGTCATCTCTGTACAGGTCACGCCGTGTAGAATTAGTAAGAGTGAAGGGGTCTCTAATTCTAGAGTCAAAATGTGGGTCTGTTGCTTCAAAGCTTCCCCCAATAGCACTGCTCCCTGGACCAGCGGCAGCAAACATAGAACGATCACGGTAATAGTCAGCGTTGTAGTGCCGCTGCCTGTCGAAAGTCCCGCTGCGCTCATGGTGTCCATATGGGCTGTGATCATATGCACGTTCACGGCTTTCTGAGCTACTGTGAAGGAAGAAAAGTGTAGAGAGGCAAAATAGAGTTATTATGACTAGAAGCAAAAAAGGCAAAACAAATAATGTACTGTTCAGTAAGCAATGTTGTCATCCAAACGCACACTCAGAGAATGTCTGGTACATTAAAGACATAGCTGAGGGACACAGCTGTAAATAGGCCAGATGTAGGGACAACTTCACTTGCTTAGCATCGATACATCAATCAGTGCCAGTATTTTAAACAGAGATCCTGACATTCTTTCTTTGGCAAAACCAATTAGCCTGTCACTGCCAATTGTGCCTATTGATTTGTTACCATCAAAGTCAAACAACAGTTCTTCAGAGTCTTCAAAAGTGTTCCAAAGGGGGGAAAAAAGTGAGAACTGATACGTTACATCACTTGGCTTTTAACTCAAAAACATATTTTTACTCAAAATGTGGTTTTTGGAGGATTAAGTGTGATTGGAATAAGAGAAATATTTAAGAAATGTTAGAAACAAAAACACTAGTCCCCTCACAATCAGAAAAATAAGCCAAATCAGCGTGACTCAAATACTGGCACTGACGATACTAATGTGGACGCCTCGTGTAGTTGCTCCTGCTGAACCTGAAACTGTCTGCTACAATGACATCTGTTTCTTAAACAGAAGGACTTACTATCAACACTGTATACAGTAAATGTGAAAAGAAGCCGCCCCAGACTGAGGATCAACTCAGACAACCACATAAAACAATAAGGCTGAAATACTGTGCTTGGTCTTTGTTACTTTTTATTTGCAACAACAAATCATGGAACACTTTTGTCTCCTCTGGATGCCCAGTGGAGCTGACTGTTCATTAACTATCACTGGCAAGAAAATATATAAATCAAACATTTATCTAAAATATTCAACTTAACAATTCTCCAATTGAGGAGCTGTGTGGTACTGACATTTTGGAATGCCTTTCAGAGGTGAGATCAATGTATATAATATAAAACCAATAAGTAAATACATTTTGTTCATATAACACTTCTCACGGACTTAAAGGGATAGTTCACCCAAAATTGAAATTTCACTCATCTACTCACCCTCATGTCGACTAAGGGCTGGGAGAAGTTTCAGAGTCCTCCGTTCCTTCTCTGAGTTACAGGGGGTCTCAGCGTAGCAGTGCATGTCCATATAACGGTTGCAAATGGATACCAACTGTCTTTGTAACAAAAAGACACACCAAAAAACATCCAAATGCCTCCATGCTGCTCGTATGTAATGTCCGTCTTGTATTGAAGCCCCCACATGAGAAATTTTTCCGAAAAAAAAATGTAATAAGTTTACATTTCAAGCTTGTTTGAAGCGGTAGCTTCTCCAAGCTCCTCTGGTTCATCAAATTTGGACTGGGAAGAGGACGGAAGCAGGAAGAGGAGCTTCCACTTCAAACAAGCTTGAAATATAGACTTATTTAATTTTTTCGGGACAATTTTGCATTTCGGGGCTTCAATACAAGAGGGACTGTAGAACCCGATAATGTAATAAATCCCCGATAATGTAATAACCCCAATAATGTAATAAAAAATTTCACTTGAGTGGATTGAAAATGTAATAAAACCTGATGATGTAATAACTTCCCATTAGTGTAATAATGTGCATTTCCCAATAATGTAATACACTCTTAACCAATAATGTAATAAAGTATTACATTAATGGAAGGTTATTACATTATCAGGTTAGCCTTCCACTTCAAGGGACCTGATAATGTAATAATACTCCAATAATGTAATAATTTAACAGGATATCACCCATTACTTGGTTTTAAGTGGTGTGTTCAAGGTTATTTCTGTGTAACCAACTATGCTCCAGAGCGCCACCAACAGGTCAAAGTTGGACATGCATACATTATTGGAAAATGTACTTTATTACATTACTGGGAAGTTATTACATTATCAGGTTTTATTACATTTTCAATTCACTCAAGTGAAATTGTTTTATTACATTATTGTTAAAGGGATAGTTCACCCACAATTCAAAGTATGGAGGTATTTGGATGTCTTTTGGTGTGTCTTTTTTGGACGAAGAAAGTTGGTATCCATTCACAACCATTATATGGAGGTCAAAGGTCAGACTTTTTTGTGTTATCCCCACTTTGGTAATGGTACTGGATTGGTACAAGTTTGGGTGTTACTTCTGGTGAGGGGTTTGATACCAGTTCTGGTATTGGTTCTGGTACTGGTTCTGGTACCGGTTCTGATACCAGTTCTGGTACTGGTTCTGGTACCGGTTCTGGAACCGATTCTGATACTTGTTCTGGTACTGGTTCTGGTACCGGTTCTGATACCAGTTCTGGTACTGGTTCTGGTACCGGTTCTGGCACCGGTTCGGGGACTGGTTCTGGCACTGGTTCTGGATCTGGTTCCAGACCTGGTTTGGGTACCGCTTCTGGTACCGGTTCTTCAAATTAATATCTTAGATTGTGGGAAATACCCCACCCCCCAGTCTTATAAAAAAGTGTGAAACTCCGGATCTTATACGTCATTTGGTCCCCCCCAATGTCTACACTGTGGTTTCGGCCTTGGCCCTCACAGAATTAGTTTGACACATTTGTTCAGCTTGGTCTGAAGATCACACGTTAAGTTTCATTAAGATTGGACAGAATATCTCTCTAGAGGTCAAAGGTCACCAGATGTTTTGGGTGTCCCCAGGATGGTGTCATGAGTCTATATACCAAGTTTGGTTGAGATAGGGTTGCTGGGAAATTGTCTTACTACTTCCTGTTTGGCGACCATGTCAAGTTTGATTGGCTGTCATGGCTAAGCGCCTTTGAATTTGAAAAAGATGCTTGATGTATTTGTGTGTCATGGTCTGAATATCATCTGGGAAACGTTTCAAGAAAATTTGACAAAATTTGTGACAAGAGACGCCTTTTAAAGGTTTTTGATCAAATCAAAGATGGTGGAAATCCAATATGACGGAAAAAAAAACATTAAGGGTGCGTTTACCTCAGCTTGGCCTGAGGGTTCCAGTGATACATCATTTGCGAAAAACGGATGAACAGGTTGACCATTCATGCATGTCCAACTTTGACCTGTTGGTGGCACTCTGGAGATTGTGGAATATAACCTTGAACACCACTTGAAACCAAGTAAAGGGTGATTTCCTGTTAAATGATTACATTATTGGAGTATTATTACATTATCAGGTCCCTTGAAATGGAAGGCTAACCTGATGTAATAACCACCTGTTAATATAATACTTTATTACATTATTGGTTAAAGGTGTATTACATTATTGGGAAATGCACATTATTACATTATTGGGAAGTTATTACATTATCAGGTTTTATTACATTTTCAATCCACTCAAATGAAATTTTTTATTACATTATTGGGGTTATTACATTATCGGGGATTTATTACATTATTGGGTTCTACAGGGACATTACATTCGAGCAGCATGGAGGTATTTGGATGTTTTTTGATGTGTCTTTTTGTTACAAAGACAGTTGGTATCCATTTGCAACCGTTATATGGATGTGCACTGATACGCCGAGACCCCCTGTAACTCAGAAAAGCCACGGATAACTCTGAAACTTCTCCCAGCCCTTAGTCCACATGAGGGCGAGTAGATAATGAGTGAAATTTCAATTTTGGGTGAACTATCCCTTTAACAATTCTCCAATTGAGGAGCTGTTTGGTACTGAAATTTTGAAAGAGAGATCAATGTATATAATATAAAACCAATAAGTAAATCAATTTTGTTCATATAGCACTTAAGTCAACGTGCTTTACAGAACATGAAATGTTTACACAACACTATGTAGGGATTATGTAATTCTGAAAAGAAGAGGCACTTACTTACAAATAATACTTATATAATAGATATTCTATAAAATATGTTTTTTCCTCTCTTGCATCAGTTCAATCTTTCCCTAAAGGCAATGCAAAACCTAATATTAGACAAAGCACTAAGGAATGTTAGAGAAAGAAAATATGCAGAGGGCAGAGCAATACCAACCTTTTGGAAAAGAAGTTACCGAAACTAATCCAAATAAAATCTAGGTGGTCAGAATGTGAGAGCCCGAATGAAAAACCAAGGAGAAAAATCAACTGATCTAATTAGGCAAAAACGGTTCTCTTGAATCGCATTGTATGTTATCTTCAAACACTGTGGAGAACCAGGCCAGTACATTGTTGATGTATAATCCACAGTTAGGCTATTTAATTCTCTTCACTGGATGGAAAAAGGGAAAAACAAAATTAACCATAGAAATGGACCTCTTTATGGATTTCAGGACATGTGGAAAAACATAGGAACGTATAACCTCAATTAGTTAATGTGAATTTGAAAAAAAAAAAAAAAAAGGATGATGGACATCTGGGGAATTCGGCCAACTCCTGGCTGACTGTACAAGATAGTGCCAAAGCGGAAAATACATCCAACTGGTTCAGCCTTGTTGTTTGAGGGGGTAGTATGTCCCAAAAACGTCATGGTATCTTTAAAAAAAGGTTAAAAACAAAACAAAACATATTCCTCTGGTTAATGTCATGTACTTGAACATCTCAGGACCTTCTCAACTTGTAGACACTATGATCACAGCGTGTTAAATCCTTATTGGCTGACAGGATGATAATTCCAATATCCACTGACTTGCATACTCACTGGCAGGCTTCATCTTTTTGTAGATACGTTTCAAGTTAGCATGAAAAAGTTATCTTCAGCTCTGTGTAACATACTCGGAGTGCTCTTCTCCTGACTGAGGCCTTACACAGCTAAATCCACACTTCGAGTAATCCAAATGATTGGCAGCTATACCTATCCATTCTAGGGTCAGTAGATCCAGAAAGAGGTATCATATTGCATACATCCAGGTTACATTCCAACTATGCAGCCTTCATGTGTCTTCATGGTCATCAATCCAAAACAAGATTAGCTCCACAAACGTTTGGCAGCTGGTTGTTTGGATCCTCAGTGTTCTTGAAAAGTCTTCTTGGTATAGCGTCCATATTTGGGACAAAAGACGGTCGTGATATAGTACATCTCATCCTAAAATGCCTGAGGTACCAAAGGACATATATGCTAATCTGTCTGTGGATATGTAACAAATATAAAGTTCTTCCATCCGCTTGTTCAAAACGTAAATCCAGATAAGGCCGTATCCACAGATGCAAAAGTGGTTAAAGTACTCCAACCATCAGCTGTTGCCAAAAGGAGAAAAAACTGACAACCCGAGATGGAAGGTCCTTTAAATAATGACACATTACCTGTATAGCATCTCGAGAGAAAACTGCACCCTTCACAGGAGAGATTTACTTCCAGTTTCAATCGATTCCACGAAAAATTAAAGTTAGATCCCATATTAAGAAGAAAAATGTTTTAAAAATATCCAAAAGTTCCGGAGGTAGTTTCCCACAAAACGCAATAAATCCAGAACTCACTAGGATATTCCTCACAGATGTAATATCCAAACCAGTTGTCAAACCTTGAATTATAGTTACCTTACCAAATGAAAATGTGTAGTTAATTTATTTAAATCCCATGGGGATGGTGAGTCAATTATGATGAAAAGTGGAAGAATCCCTAGATTACCTTTGTATAACCCCCTTGAGGCATCTATCTCTCACGAATAACCCCACTATGTGTATAGGTCTTACACCTATCCAATACCTAGATTCCCCTGGATTTTAAGGGTAGGCCATGTCCACTTACCCATCTATTCTCCGTTCATAACGTCCCTCTCTGGTGTGAAGGGACACAGGTGGGCCAAACACTGGACCAACTGTTCCCCTAGAGAATCCTGTAACGTCTCGACTGCTCGAGGGGGAACTGTCTTCAAGGCCCCGAACAGCACTAGGGACTGATCCAGGTTCATTGTAGTCAGTCCGCAGGTCCCTGTCTCCCATCTTGTTGACAGCATTGTGAGCCTTCTGCGCACTTTTGATATCCACAAAATCCACAAAAGCTGCAACACCACCCTCTGACCCTCGCTTCCGCAGAACTTTAACACTCTCCACACGCCCATACCTGAGAAGGAAATTACAACAACAACAAAAGGGAAATTACATATACACCAGCTAAGAAAAGGGTTAAGAAAAGCTATGTGCATGTGTGCCAGAGTGTGGGAAGTAAACATGCAAACTGTAATGCTTCAGAGTTGAAGTTTCTCAACAACATCCACAAAGTGCTATTTTTATACAAACATCCCTCCTAGGCTTCCACATGTCAAGCGTCAGTGTTGAGCACAACTACATCAAGCGTCTTCTTTAATCGCAGTCATTTCAGGTCCACTAGTAGGGTGACTGCAACAATTATTAACTGCATGATGAGAGTGTTCTCTTATATATGGCTTTATCAGTTGCAGGAGTGGACTTTCGATTACGTAGCATATGATAATGACAACCATAGCCTTAAATGACTTCTGTGTACGGGAAACAATGCACAAGCTAAGGCTATTAGCTCTCTTTAAATGCAAGTATTTGCTCACTTAGTGGGAACATGAGCCACAGTTTGTGTATAACTTGTAAGACAACATCGAGTAGCCCAGCTAGGTTGAAGTATAGTGATGTCTGCCTCGGTCAATCGGCTCAACTACTTGCTAACATCTGACTGTAAGCGGTGGACTCGCTGTTCACTCTGATATTTGTTGACTTATCGTGTCAGTTTTGTCTTCATACTAACTAGAGCAGTAACGGTGTGGTTAAAATGCTGAATAAAGTACCACACGCCATCTGTTGTTATGTGTCCTGCTGTGCAGCTAACGTTAGCTGCCTTATGACTTGTACCGATCATGAAAACGACTCCACTTCCCACAAAATGGTCGGACGATTGCTTGGGTGGTAGCTCGGTGGCTAGCAGACCTAGCTACTTGCCTATTGACGTTAGCAAAAGTTAGCAAACAGTATTAATCGTAAACATCAACACGAGGGTGCTTCTTTTCTCAGTGTTTCGCTTTTACAAGTTTCTGCGTGTTTGAATAGAGCACATGCAGCACACAGGAAACACCCTGAATTGTAAAACTTAAGAATGCTAACGTTAGCCGCATTAGCATTGGAGACAGGCTACATGGCTAACGACAGAGCTGCAGCTAGCCCGCGCTGCTCTCCCGACACAGGATCCCTCTTGCGTAACATACCGTTTAAAATGTTCCACTATCTTCTCCTCTCGGACATGTTCGGGTAAATTTCCCACCCATAGGTGTCTGGTTTCCCGAACCATCTTGCAATATTCTTCCCCCCTTCACACACATATGATCGGGCACGTTTCTAATCCCTGCCGGTCGGTGGTGCGCCTGAACAAAATGAACGACGGTAGATTCCGTGAACGATCTAGGCCCGATGGCTGCTGCCCGTGTAGCTTTAGCTACTGAGTCCCCGAGATGTTCACGGGAACGAGCGTCAGCCTCGCTCCTGTTGGTTCTGGTTGCGAGCTGCGCGCCCGGGTCTGACGCGCGTGGCCGACATCAAGCACGCAATTCGCTCTCGAGGACTCAGCCCATGAAGTTTCTGTTCGAGTAATGGGGGATTTTTTTTTTTTTTTTTTTTACGTGTCACCAAAATCCTTTTTTTTTATTAGGCTAATTCATAAAACTGAATATTAATTGACAAGTAGTTTAACATAAGGTCAAGGCAATGCTGGACCAGTAGGTCTAGCAACAGTGCTCTTTCTGTAGTTTGTTTACTATTGTGCTCTCATGGTCCAATCAAATATTAGCCTACGTGTTTTATAATCCGCGTGTTCTGCTATTGATTTCCTTTATGTGTGCTTCTTTTGTTTTCTGAATGACTTTGTTGCTTTGTTTTCTTTTTCTTTCCATTCATTCCTGAATAATGTTGTGTTTTAGCACTTCACCAAAAACTTGTGTAGAGCTAGGGTTAGGGAAGAGCTAGCTAGGGTTTGAGACACTTTTTGATTTTCCATTTTTGAACAGATATTGCAAAAAAACTATACACTGAAAATAAGTGATTTTTCATATGCTGTTTAATTTGTTTGTATACTAAGTTATTATTGAAGAATATCATTAATTGTTTATTTTTTCCACAATCAGGTCATAAACATTAGGTCCATTTTTTACCATGGTCCTGTCTCAACCATACCCCATATGTGTACAGTTGAGACGGTACCATGGTACAGTTGAGACACCCATTGAAACCCATTGATGATGACTGAACATCAATTGCAAATGCAAAAGTTTTTTTTAAAAATGACAATTTGACAAGATATTTCAGTGTAAATTCATTCCTCTTTATCAAAAAAGCTTTATTATTTATTTTTTAGCCTACACTGCACAATTTAACAGTGACGTGATGCAATAGAACTCTATCAGGGTACAGTTGAGACATTGTGTCTCAACTGTACCCCGCTGACCACTTTGTGTATTTCTTTAGATTGTGCAGTGACCTAACATGCTAGGATAGTATGAAATATGTGAGATTTTAGGGCACAAAATAATGTTTGCAATGATATAAGTTATGTTTGATGGCAACAAAAGGAGAATGAGTTATTCGTTGTTGAATGGACATGGTAAAGTGAAATTCTTACCCTAGGAAGAAGACTTTTGCTGATATCTTTGGACTGGAAATGCCAAAACTCTTCAAATTTCCCACAACCAAAGAGGATGCTAATATGCATGTGCTGAGTAAAAATGGTGGCTCAGCCTTGCAGCATGGGCAAGATATTAAGGGTGTTTCAACTGTACACATGTCTCAACTATACTCAGCCTACAGTAACAACAAGAATATTGTGGTTTCTATGTGCAAAACAATCCAAAAAGTGCCATTTCCCTAGTGAGCTTGTCCCATTTTAAAGACCAGACTGAAAAGATAACAGACAGTCAAACTAATAGCTTCGGGGCTTCCTTGAAAAACAAAATTAAGAAAAACTGTGGAAATGTGGAATAGAAAGACAAAGGGCAAATGTGCTTTTTTCAGAAAATGATTTATGTTCATAATACACATAATTCATATGGTCATTTTGAGATACAGGACATAAATAACAAAGGAAATCAGCTGGGATCTGAACGAGACATAAATACTGTGTTGTCAAATCAATGGCAGTCATTTCCTAAAGAGGCAAATACAAAGGTCCTGTGAAGAGGTTTTGGTCTATCGTTTCTGCTTGGGAATCAGTTATTGTGCTGTCACTTATTTACATAAACCCTAATGCCTATTTGACTTAAACTTGTCTAATGCAGTTTAGATGATGAGTTGAATCCGTTTTTTCAAGTAGCTACAGCCTGGGCAGGTGGTTTCAGTTTGAAGAGCCCACTTTCAGCTCAGAATAACATAAATACAGGCCACTGGGAAGTTCCTGCTAATTTAAGTGCAGAGATCTTGACTGGACTTGTGTTAAAAATCACATTTTTTCACATCTTACATCCTACTTGTGTAATTTAACAAATGTTATGTATGTTGAAGCCTGACTTGGGATAAAATATATTAGTTTATTTTTATATAAAGGGTTAATGTGTGAAACAGTATACTGCTTGAGACTTACAAAAATTCTAATCATTTTTGTGGTAAGTCTGTTATATAAATATATATTTGGTGCATTTTGAAGAGTTTATTGAGTGCAAAATTATCAAGTATAAAAGAGGAATAGGAGCATCTTCAGAAAGCATGATATATTATAAAAAATAACCATATTTCATTAATGTTCTGTTGGAAAAAAAAAAAGTGTGTGACATTCGTATGCTAGATTCTTAAATGCACATGCACAGTCTCCCATATCTTTAAACCTGGACTTGTGGCATTCTTCCATTGGTTGCAGTTTATCACAGGCAGTGAGGCCTGTGTTAGTGCTGGACAGAGACCAGGCTCAGGTGGCAAGATTTGCAAAGCATCTTCCCGTCCAAAGGATAGCATCCATGCTCGTTTGGTTCAGGAGAGAGCTGGATGACACAGACCTGCAGGCAATACGAAAAACTGGTGGTGACTGGTGGCGATCACTGTGTGTTTGCATACTTGTCAGTGTTTCCAGTACAAACTTTGCATTCAGAGCACCCACCTCACATCTGTAGCAGTTCTCATGGTAGGAGCGTCCCAGGCATTCAACAGTGTAGCTGTCAGTACCATCTTCTTTTGGAATAATTAGCTGCTTACAGGCGTTACACTTTGGAGCATACTTCCTTCATGGATTCAATTTTGAAAGAAAGTCAATGGCATGAGTATTTTTACTACAAGAGGCTGCTTTACCAAAGATCAAATATTATAGGCTAATCACATTTAGCACCATACAAGGGGAAATCAAATGGATGGAAAAGGCCTCTCTTAAAGCCTCTTAGGTTGTGTAAAGTTATGTTTGTGATCATATTTAACTTTAATACCTGTAGTAGTCCTGGAGGCAGTACACCTCTCCAACTTCTCCCTGGGCAAAAGCTTGCTCTCCAATTTGCTGTTTACATGTTGAACAGGTGAAACAAGAAGGGTGGTATGCTCGCTCCAGTGCACGGATCACATGGTCTGTGATAACTTCCCCACATGACCAACAAAGTTCCAGACTGGTCTAAGGCACAGAAACAAACATTTAATAGAAATTTACTAGAAGAGCAGCTGTTAATTAACATCCTTAATCAATGTCTTGCAAAACATAGCATATTGTTCCCATTTTCCCACCTTCCAATTGACCTCCACTTGTTTTTGCAAGGAATAAAAATCAACTAGCAGTTCAGCTGTAACAAATGAACCATCACAAGACAGTACACTCCTAGAAATAAGGGTTCCAAAGTGTTCTTCTACAAGGGCTGAGGTTCTACCTGGAACCATTTGCTTCTGGAAAACCCTTTCCTGAAGAAAGGGTTTATTCGAGAGTTCTTGGTAACACTAAGGGTTCCAGTAAAAGGGTTCTTGGTGGAACTCCCTGTGTGGGTTCTAGATGAAACCGTAAGAAGTGGGATATTTTCTGGATGAAACCCCCAGTAAGGCTTCTGGGTGAAACCAATATGCCATAAAAGGGATTTTTGTAGAACCTCTCATTGCGGGTTCTAGGTGTAACCTTTCACAGATGGTTCTAGTTATAACCCTTTATGTGTTGGGTTCTAGATATAATCCTCTATGTTGGGTTCTCGGTAGAACCTTTAAGTTGGGTTCTAGGTAGAACCCTCCAAAAGTAAGGTTTCTCCTATGTGGACAAGCTGAAGAACCTTATATGGTTCTACACAGCACTTTTATTGCAAGAAGAATGCAAAAAGATGAGAATGTATGTGTAGTTTAACATCCTGCAGAAGAAGATACTGACTTGGACGTACCTGGTAACAGGCTTCACAGAGCGGAATCCCCGCCTTGTTGTAGTAGTGTTTACCAGCCAGGGGGATGTGACAAGATCTACACTGGAAGCAACCATCATGGTAGGTCCTGTTTAAGGCCTCAATGGCAGGCTCAGACAGAGCCACGGGCTTCCTGCAGAAGCCACACACCTCTGCATTGTACACAAGCATCAGATGTCAGAGGAGGTTATGTTAATATGTGTGTTGTCAAAGCAGAACAGTTTAAAGCTTGTGTGGTAAATGTGTGAAGAGAGATCATGTTACCTTTACTGCTTGTGTCTTGGCTGTTTTCATGGATCCCACGGGACTGTTCATCTTGGTTTAACCCACTAGATGGTGTGCTTGTTTCCACCTTGAAAGTGAAACATTTTCTCAATATTAACTTACCACTGTGAATTTGGCCTTATAAATGAAGCACACAGTGTAACAAAGCATGGTTTTAAATATGCAGAGGTTGTGTTTGATTCGGGAAAGAGAATGACACAAATTTACAGGTTGAAACATAAACATCATCCAAGACAATCAAGAGTGGAGAGCATCAACTCTTACAATTATTGCACAATGTTGAGTTTTGATTTTAAAGGGATAGTTCACCCAAAATTCAAATTTCACTCATATCTACTCACCCTCATGTCAACTAAGAGCTGTGAGAATTTTCGGAGTCCTCCATGCCAGGGGGGTCCGTGCAGCAGTATTTGTCCATATAATGGTTGTGAATGGATACCACTTTTCTTCGTCCAAAAAGACACACCAGCTCTGTCCGGCGGAACAATTTCTCATGTTGGGGCTTCAATACAAGAGGGACATTACAGACGAGCAGTATGGAGGTATTTGGATGTTTTTTGGTGTGTCTTTTTGGACAAAGAAAGTTGGTATCCATTCACAACCATTATATGGTAACTCAGAGAAGGAACGGAGGACTCTGAAAATTCTCCCAGCTCTTAGTCGACATGAGGGTGATAATGAGTGAAATTTGAATTTTGGGTGAACTATCCCTGTATGTCAGCACATTGTGATTATCTTTAGGTTCTTTCACAGGATAAAAAAAAACTCATTGCTGGATCACAGGTCAATCTTTAAATTCTCTCTGCTCATCCTTAAAGCATCAAAAATGTAATTTTTCCCAAACTGAAAAGCATAGTTGACAGAAATAGTCTAAATCCAAACTTTTAGGGGCATTGTAATGGGTCCATAGAGGCAGATGAGGGAAAATCTAGTCTATGCATTCAGATTCATACACAGAGACTGGGCTGAAACGATGGGAACAAATAGTGTCTTATAAAGATATCAACAGTTTGGAAAGAGCTCTGTTTGCTAAGGAAAAAAATCTGTACACTTTATAAAGTCTTTCTGATCATTATCCATATAAGACAGCTGTTTTTCCCCCTCAAAATGTGTTTTGCAGATCACTCTTTACAACCACTGCAGAACATAATACAGTATCTGTTAAAGTTGTGGAAAGTTAGAATCCTTCACTGTGGGAAAAAGTGACTGGTCGACTTCAGGAGAAATTTATTGAGGGAAATTGGGATCAAGTTTTTGAGACAGTAAATGACATCAGTGGTAAACATGAGGATGGTCAGATTGTGAGATAAGTCTGCATACCTGTGCGTTGTGAGCTGGCTGCTGGCCTGGGCCTGGGGTCACAGGGTGTGACAGAGGGGTCAGGGCAGGAGGAGGTGGTGGACGTGCTGATTCTTCGAGGGATGAGGGAGCAGGAGGGGTCGGAGGAGGGGGAGGGAAGAGCTCTGTTCAGCAAGAAAAATACTGTTCTCAGACCACTTACACAGAGAAATACACAGTTTAAGCAATGACCCTTACTGATATTAAGATTAACATGGAGGCCAACAAAATATATATACATAAACTGATATAAACACATAAAACCACCCCATATAATAAAAGAGTAAAAACAGAGGTGTATTGTGGTGTCTTCAACTTTTCTCTGTGTTCCCAAAACTTGATAGATGATACTTGATCTTTTCCAACCTGGTAGCAGGAATACTTTTAAACACACTAATGTATAGAGATTGAGAAGGGTCAGTATTAATCAATATTAATGCAGCCAAGCTAGAGATATCTTTTTTCCTTTTTATTCATCTCCTGTATCAAAACCTGGAACCTACATTACCCACAATGCAGCTGATGCCGCTTGCTCAGCTCAGATCTTTCATCTACATCTTTCCATCCACCCAAACTTTCTAATGTTCAAAGTCTTAGCTCCACAAATAGCTTCATATTGAAACTTTTTCACATATACAGTGGCAGTAGTACTCTTTAAAGGGATAGTTCACCCAAAATTCAAATTTCACTCATTTCACTAATTCACTCATATCAAAGGGATAGTTCACCCAAAATTCAAATTTCACTCATTTCACTAATTCACTCATATCAACTAAGAGCTGTGAGAATTTAATGTTCATTAATATGCAAAGTCCCGTCACAAAAATATAATGGTTGTGAATGGATACCACTTTTCTTCATCCAAAAAGACACCAAAAACATCCAAATACCTCCATACTGCTCGTCTGTAATGTCCCTCTTGTATTGAAGCCCCAACATGAGAAATTGTTCCGAAAAAAATGAAATAAATCTATGAGTTTGTTTGTAGCAGAAGCTCCCAGTGTCTCAGTTCACTGCTCTTCCTGTGTCAGTGCAAATCTCGCGTGATTTGCACTGACACAGGAACAATTTCTCATGTGGGGGCTTCAATACAAGAGGGACATTACAGACGAGCAGTATGGAGGTATTTGGATGTTTTTTGGTGTGTCTTTTTGGACCAAGAAAAGTGGTGTCCATTCACAACCATTATATGGACAAATACTGCTGCGTGGACCCCCCGTAACTCAGAGAAGGAACGGAGGACTCTGAAAATTCTCACAGCTCTTAGTCGACATGAGGGTGAGTAGATAATGAGTGAAATTTGAATTTTGGGTGAACTATCCCTTTAACGCCAGTAAAATGCCTGGAGTTCGGACAGCATGCAACCATGGTCTGGATGAACCCTAAGAATCTAAATGAATTTGGACCCACACCATCCCAACAAGGGGTTCAAAGACCCATCAGCTAATAGGTCTCCGCTTTGTCTTGTGAATTGTTTTTTATTGATTGATGTAATAAACCTGCAGCTCCTCTGTCGACTTCTTGCAGCTTTCCACTGTTGACTCCAGGCTGGGCGGGTTTGGGACTCTGAGGGCCTGCACAGGTCCGCTCTTTGCTGTCCAGGCTGCTGTAAGAGCCAGACGGTGAGACGTCCTCCTTCCTACGTCTCACGGCTGCGGGGATGCTGTCACTCGGGCTGACGCGCACAGCCGTGTGCTGCTTGTCTCTGGCGGGGGCACTGTGAGCCTGGAGGGCGGGCTGCTGCTGGGTCACAGTGGCTCGGTATGGAGATGCCAGAGTGATAAAGACAGAGGACACCATCCTTTTTGGTGAAGCTGCTGAAGCCATGACTGTACGGTATACAACCCACGCACAGCCTAACAGGAGGACAGGACAATGATTATCAGATTATTTTATAGGGAAAACCCACAGAAGCACATCTTATCAGTAGAAGATTAAAACATCTATCAGCCCAACAGGATTTACTCAAAGTGTACACACCCTCTCAGTCAGCCCTGTGGGAGCTCTCACTCTCACTTCACAGAGGTACATTCACACCCTCACAGATCTCTTCACCTATAATGAATGGTTTTAGAGGCAGGGAGCTCAAATCTAAATCATCTGTTTCCTGTGAACCCCCGCACACTGGCTGCGAGCTGCCATTACGTACCTCGGAAGGAACAGTGGTTTGAAGACGGCTCTCTCTTTTCTTCTCTCCCCTTCCTTGTTCTGTATCTCAAAAAACCTCTGGTTTGTTTTCCCTCCTACAAGCTGCCACAGTGAGAGGACTTTACTCCAGCAGAGAGGGCAACTATCTGCAGAAGGCCACTCCTTTTCCTTCTGCACCTCCCTCCCTAACTCTCCCGACCGTCGACCCCTCCTCCTCCTCCTCCTCTGGCTGAATGACAATACCACCTCCCTCCCAACCGTAAAAGGTGAACAGTTAATCTCGGGCAAATTTCTGTAAAAAAAAAAAGAAAGAAAAGAAAAGAAAAAAAAGCATGACACATTCATCCACTATGAAAACTTGGCAGGCAGACGCACACACTCACTGGCATGCGTGCACATAGACACATACACACAGTAAGTTATGCAACAGATGTGTTTGAACAAATGCAATGTCATGTCATAAAGTTTGTCATGAGCGCAGACACAGAGCCGCCTCCCTCCTCTTTATCTGAGTGGAAGCCAGCAGCAGAATGCGAGCGTACCTGCCTCCTCTCCTCGAGCAGCTCTCTATCTCCAACTTCCCCCTCACTCTCTCCTGTGCAGCGCTGCCTGCCTGCCTTATTGTTCTGTCAGCTTTATTTTCCCTACCTCCCTCATTGAGTCTGCCTCCTTTTTTCTTCTCCCTCTTTCCTTCTTCCCTTCCCCCACAACATTATATCACTTTAGCCTTGACTCACTATCAGAGTCTCATGGCATTGCCTCGGTTTGTGCCTCTCCGACGGTCCGCAGCAGAACGCCCCTATCTGATAATGTGTGGTGGACTTCATCAGACTCTCCTGATGAAGCTTTTGGAGTTGAGCTTGTACAAAGAGCAGCAGCATTACAGAGCAATGAATCAGGGCATTGTGCAAGAGGGAGATGTTGGTATATAAGGGGGGGGGGGGGGCAGTGAGTGATGTCTATGAAAAAGCTGCTTTGTTGTGTTTAGTGCACCAGAATGAGCCTCAGCAATATCAGATCTGCTGAACAGTAAATGTTGTGGTTAGTTGTTTTTCTCCGAGGATGGAGACTGAGAGTGAAACTTTCCTGATCGCCAGTCAGGAATGTATGGGTTAACAGGAGACGGAGATGAGGAGAGTGATGGGGGTCTCTGTTGTTCCAGCTCTGTGGAAAGGAATGCTGCAGTGATGTTACGGCTGCAGGAGGGAGCATGCCTACTGATGACACAATCCCCAGACCTCCATGCTCCGCCTCTCCACCCCCCAACCTCAACAGCTAAAACCCTCATTTAAACCTCCTGAACCCTCCGGCAGACTCACGGATATGACTTTGTGCTTTATATTTCTAAAGGTTCTGGTGGATGTGCAGGAAAAACCATGACAAGAAGATGACGGGAAAGGAGGGAAAGTCGGGCAAAGGAACAGGAAGAGACACAGTAGATAGGACAAACAACAACAATTGCATGTTCACAATTACAGCTGATGCTGATTTCCGAACTGTAAACATCTGCCGCAGCAGGAAGACTACAACTGAGAGGAATACTGCCAAACAATGGCCGTGTTGACAGTTACGCTGCAAAAGATTTCTTTGAGTAACAGTTAAAGGAGAACTTCAGAGTCGTAACAGAACTGAAGTAACAGAAGCTGAAACAATCTCTTTTATCCCTGACCAAAGTTAAAGCAGAAGTAAGCGGAATCTTCATGTTAATATAAGTCTTAATAGTAAATAGTTCTATCTTCTGACGGCAATCACTTAGTGTTTGGTCTGAAACACGGGTCTGTCAGTCACTCTGCTCTGCTGTAAGCCCAGGAGAAAACTTTCCTTGTATCCTAAAACCTTTATCCAATGAGGAGAGAGAACGGCATAAAGGGGCGGTCCTCTCTGTGTGTGCAGCCAAGGGATGTGCGTGAATGTGTTGACGTAGGGACGAGGGCGGGGACTGCTCCATCCACTGACAGGAAGTTAGCCAAAACCACCAGATCGCTTACTTCTGCTTTAAAGTTGTTGTTTTTTGAAAGTATAGCCTATTTTCTGGCTTTTCATGCTTTTATTTGATAGGACAGCTGAGAGAGACAGGAAGTGGGAGGAAAAGAGGGGGGGGGGGTGACATGCAGGATAGGGCTACTCGACACTGACTGAAACACCGCCCCCTGACCAAAGTTAAAGTTGAAAAAAACATGTATCCTATGATACAGCTGGATGGTGCCTTTCATTACACTGCAGTTGAGAATTTATTATTAAGCTAGTTGTTTATATTCAGTTTTTTTACGAGGTGACAGAAAGGTCAAGGACAGAAGTCCGACTAGACACCAAAATCTAATTTTGAGCATAGCTCCATTAAAGCAGATATCAGCGCTGTTGTGGACACGTTTGGCTAATGCAGTTCAACCACCACGCTTTGAAACCGTAACGTTACAGCGTTTCAAGTCACAATTCATGCAAAACTTTGATGCGCGTTCGTTCAGGGACAGTTTTTCAGCAAGCTGTCTTTTACCGTCCTGTTGTCTTTACCTCTATAACGGCCACTCGTATCGTTCCGACCCGTGAACTTATCTCAGATCGAACTGGTATGACTTCACAGGAAGGAAAAACACAAAGCTTTTAGTTGAGTTTTTTGCACCATGAGTTGCAGCCCCCGCCCTCGTCAGGCATCTATTGGTCCTCGTGCTCCATGACCACATTCAGCACCCCTTGGCTGCACACACAGCCCTTCATGCCGTTCTCTCTCCTCATTGGATAACACTTGTATCCCACAAGGAAAGTTTTCTCCTGGTTTACAGCAGAGCAGAGTGAAGGAGATTTGCCAAAATGTTGAAACTACTCCATGTAAGTGATTGCTGACTAAGTTGTTTATATTCAGTTTTTTAGGGACAGAAAAGTCAAAAACATTCCACTGAAATCTAATTTTGAGCATAGCTCCATTAACCTCTGTAATAGTGATTGACATTACCACAAGTCAGTGACCATTGAGGGAGCACACAGGGTGGCCAATCATATTGCAGGGGGGGGGGCATGTGCCCCCCTGTGCCACCATGGAAGACCCACCCCTGTCTACATGACATTTCCTTTAAATCTCCATACATCTACTGCAGAGTGTCTGCCCCTCAGAGTCACAGATGACTTCTTTTTACATTAGACAAGTGTTTCTGTATAAATCCAGAAGTTGATATGTAGAATATTTAATGAATATCAGCACAAGCCTCATGAATAAATGACGGCCTCATCTTCAGCTGCTGCAGTCCTTATCTGTTTCCTCAGTGTAGCTCTCAGCAGTGTTCTGCTTATCTGTATTCCAGTGTACTGGCTTTTCTAAAACACCACCAGCTTGGCATGCTGTGTCATCGCAGAAAAACATGCTATATAACGTGGAAGTCCAGCAGGAAGTAGAGCAGAGGCTATAAGAGAGGATAGGAAGCTCACCTGTAATTTAAGCATTTAAAAAAGTCAAGCCATTAAAATAATGATTTTAAATGTTTTAACATTTAACATATTTCAAAAGATTGGTTCAAACATCAATATTTTCATGGCTGTAGTTATTCTTTCAAAATATTAAGCTCATTAGACAGAAACATTTACATTGCTGTGACCTGCATGCTATATCATTTTATAAATGAATGTGCTTTTGTTTCTTTACTCTTTAGTTCCTGCAAGAGAAGAGTTTACCACTTCATTAGTTCTCTGTAGTTCTGGGTGCCTTAAACCATCTCTGTGTTCTTTTTCTACCTTATTTCTGGGGAACTTAATGTTTAGAGTTGTGTCTCTATGTGTGTTTGAGTCACAGTATTTAATGACAATTTCCACCTGAACACATCAGTCTGCATTTGCTCTCCTAATGTGGAACCTCAGAAACTCTGTAGTTATCGTCTTGGTTTGTTAACTGAAATTTTTTATTTGTTTTCATTCATAGTTTGTCCCATCCCTGTCTTATTGTGCATTAACCTTTATGTATAGTATAGTAAACACAGTGCAGTCTCTGATTCCAGTTTATTCTGGTCTGGTCCAGTTGAATGTTATCAGATCTCATATCAGATCCTCCTTTGTTATCCTTGAGCTTCATAACATGTAACATAACAACATGTGGAACGTCACAGTTGAGTAAAATCTTAAATCATATTTGCTGAAAGCCGTGTGGGCTGGATCTTTTTGTCAAAACAAGAAAAAAAGACTCAATAATCAGGTGGCAGTAACATAAAAAGTTTAAAAACCCATCAACACCACAAAACATAAGGGAGGACAGGATGCAAACAAACGAAAAAAAACAAACAAACAAACAAAAAGAAATTACATTTAACAGTATAAAATAAAAATAAAAACATATTAGTGCATACTACATAATTTTTACACGCACCATAAATTCATATCATAACTCTACAAATAAAGGATTAAAGTCAGCAGAATGTTTTTGCTAATATAAGTCCTAAATAGTCCTATTTTCCGTCAGCATCACTTCCATAGAGTGTTTGGTCTCTCCGTCACTCTGCTCTGCTGTAAACCAGGAGAAAACTTTCCTTGTGGGATACAAGTGTTATCCAATGAGGAGAGAGAACGGCATGAAGGGCTGTGTGTGCAGCCAAGGGATGCATCGCGTGAATGTGGTGACGTAGGGACGAGGACCAATAGATGCCTGACGAGGGCGGGGGCTGCTAACTCATGGTGCGTTCAAGGCAAACCGTAACTCATGTTTTTCCTTCCTGTGAAATCACACCGGTTCGATCTGGTACGAGTTCACGGGTTGGAAGTTACGAGAGGCCGTTATAGTGACTTTCACAGGCAACAGGACGGTAAAAACACGAGCTACAGGTTACCTGGAACGTTACAAAGTCGTAAGTCGTGACTTGAAGCTGTAACTTACGGTTTCAAAAGCCTGCCTTGAACGCAGCATTAGCCGAAACAACCAGATCGCTGACTTCTGCTTTAACCCTACAGCTACCATAAAAAAAACAACAACAATATTGAATATTGAATCTTCATCCCAAGTTTTTGTTATTGCGAGGATTTCCCATCTTTTTCTCTCTGTTTTTTGGCAATATCTTTATTAGTAAATAATGATAAAAGATATAAAATATCTCAAATTAAGCTCTCCTTGATTTTTAAAAATAAAAGCTTTCCCAAGCAGATTAGTATTTAACAGCATATTTTGTTCTTCATGAAAACCCCAAATAATATTAATGGGAGATAATAACAAGACAAGTCCTTGGTCACCTAACCAAATTGCCACATGATGCCAAAAAAGAACAACTTCACAATACCAAAACAAATGCATAGTGTCTTCCTCATTCCCACAAAATCTACATTCATCATTGTCTATTATTCTCCACACATTAGTCCACATTTTTATTAGAATAGGAATATTCATATTAATGTCTGAATGTCTGAGACACAACCTCAACTGCTCTCTGTGTTCTTTGTGCATTCCTTCATTTTGTGATCCAAGCTCCGTTTACTTTTGCTCGGGCTCGTTTCTTCCTCCTGCAAATGAAGCACATGACACGTCACCTGTCAAAATCCTGTTGCTACGACAGCTGTGATGCAGCAGGTGAAGGGGAACAGACCCATATGAACGCAGCCTGCAGAAGGTCCTGAGACGGCAGCAGGCACGCAGCTTCTCCCAGGAAGCTGATGAGGACATGGAGGACATCAGACCACTCGCCCACCGTCAGCATCAGCACCAGAATGGCTCCCAGTCGCAGCACCACAGTGTGGAGCAAGCCCTCTGAAGCCTGCCGAAGCTGCTCCTCTGAGTCACATGAAAACAAACGTTACACAAGAATGCTCAAAGCGGTTGCAGTCGTTCCTGAGATGAGTTGTTTTTATCTTTTGTAAGCTTACATGTCTTCATGTATTATTATTATTATTTTACATCATTTATTCCATGGAAACAGGCAATAACATAGGCTACACAATTTATAAACTGATAATACACTAACAAACAGAAAACGAAGGGCAGAACAAACCTGACGACATAATGATACAGGACCAAAACAAGACAAGAAAGAAAAGTAAAAAAGAAAGACAAAAAAGGGGGATGTGAAACTACTAAAATTAAACCAGCAGGTTAATGCTCCAGTTCTTAAATGGTTAACAAAAATTAAGATAAAATTATGTATATTTTTTTCTTATTTAGCAGATGTCTTTTGTTTTTTCCACATGCAGTCTGCTCCTTTTGGGAACACTTTGATTCCCTGGAAATATTATTTTAGGTCTATTTATACACTAACAATTGATTCATATTCTAGAATTGTTCAAAAGATTAACATTCTTAACGCTGACCACTCTCCATTATGTACATTTTGCAATGAAGAGGTGGAGGATCAACTACATTTATTTATAGTCAGATTGTGATTAGACATTAGAAAAGTGGCCCAAAAAGAGTTTTGAATACACACCACTAAATATTTTGTTGGGAGTACTGGATGCAAAACACCCACCATTCTTCTGGGGAAAATATTTATATTTAAGACACCCCCAAAAAAAGTTCTTGATCTTTGATTTTTTTTAGAAATAAAGTGTGTCGCTAATTTCTTTTGGAAAAAAATATTGCAACAAATCAAATCAAGATAAGGTAGAAATGCATTTTTTAAAAATTGGAAGACCTTACATTTGAGTAAATGTATTAAGTAGTTACTGTTAATTAATTTTTTTGTATTAATTTTTAAATAACACCTCATTTCACATTTTAGTGCTCCCTGATATACATTTGTGTACTTTTACTCTTGTTGTGGCACAAAGTCTAATTTGTTATCTGAGGTTTCCCTTCTTAAACTTATCTAATCTAAAAGTCCCTTCTATCTCCAGAAATCATCGTTCACTGCATAGCTGACGTGATCATCACCTTGAATGTAGACCACCAGCATAGAGTAGCAGAGCGTCAGCGGAGTCCAGAACTTCAGAGCATCCTTCTGGGACAGGAAGTGGTCATAAACCGTAGCGGTGGAAGCCACAGTTGCTAGAGCAAAAGCCAAGACAACCGCTCTCTGCAGTGAAGCCAGAATGGCGTGTCCAGAGGTCAGGAGGGTGATGCATTTCCCACAGTAACGCTCCGTGCTATGCAATGGGTAGAGTCTGGCCACATGGCTCCACAGACTGTGGCTCACACTTGCCAGTGCCCAGCTGAGTGCAGCTGCCAGCAACAGGCTGAGGGAGCTGTGTAGAGCCCCCTGATGGAGGAAGGCAAGAGTACAGGTGAGGCAGCAGCCCAGAGAAAACTGGCCCTGGATCAGGAGGAGGTCCAGGCCTCTGCCGTCACTGTCCTGAGTTACGACAAACACAGGAGCATGGATTTAAAAACATGTTGAACACAGAAAAAGCAGTGCAAGGCTGTGTGTGTGTGTGTGTGTGTGTGAGGAACTGACCAGTCCTGCTGACGCCCAGGCAGCCACGGCTCGGAGGGAAAACTCCAGCACGATGAGAGAGGAGACCCTGGGACCCACCAGAGACAGAAGCAGCGTCAGGGACCAGAACTGGAGGGATGTCCTCCAACTACCTTTCAGAGGACTGTGGGCTGCGGACGACCTCTGTTTGTCCTCAACTTCAGAATCACTGTGTGGAGATGAAGTTCAAACAGGCAGAAGAAATAAAGAGTTTGAAGACTGCTGTCATTCATTTCAATGGAGCAAAAATTGCAGAAAAAGTTGAATAAATAACATTCAAAAGTTGAATATATCCGACACCCCTTAGCAGAAAGGACTTTATTGAGGCAGTATACTTGAAAGTGTGCTTCTGTAAACTTAAAATGACCTTATAAAGTATACTTAAATAAACTAAAATGTGGACTAGAAGTATATACTTAGTACACTAGGAGTATATAGATGAGTATACTTGTTGTATACTTGAAAGTGTACTTTTGTAACTTAAAATGACCTTATAAAGTATACTTTAATAAACTAAAATGTGGACTAGAAGTATATACTTAGTACACTAGGAGTATATAGATGAGTGTTCTTGTTGTATACTTGAAAGTGTGCTTCTGTAAACTTAAAATGAGCTTATAAAGTATACTTTAATAAACTAAAATGTGGACTAGAAGTATATACTTAGTACACTAGGAGTATATAGATGAGTGTTCTTGTTGTATACTTGAAAGTGTACTTTTGTAACTTAAAGTGAGCTTATAAAGTATACTTGAATAAACTAAAATATGGACTAGAAGTATTAGTACACTAGGAATATATAGACGAGTGTACTTGTTGTATACTTGAAAGTGTACTTTTGTAAAAATGACCTATAAAGTATACTTTTATAAACTTAAAATGTTCCAATTTAGTCCAAAGGAGTATTAAATTAGTATACTTTCTTGCACGCTACAAGTTTGGTCCATAGTATACTTGCTATACTTATACTCAAGCATACTTAATAAAACAAACTTCAAGTATACTATACTTTATGCTAAGTTAATCTACAGAAGAAGCTGAACAGCTTGATTATAGCTGAATGTTTTTGTAGCACAAAGTTGATGGCACTAGTGAGAGGCTGCAGAAAGGGGGAAGAAGTGAGAACTTCAACTCCAGAAGTAGAAAAGAAGTTGATGACATTTCCTGTTTCTGCTTTTCAAGGATGAACTTACCTGCATGTTTGAATGAAGTGGTAAACTCTCATCAGACTGCACAGCACTGATATCCCACATGCACCAACAAGAGCTTTGGCAAAAAGACCACAACCAAAAGAAAAGTAAGTTTGTGAAACAGATGTTGTGAGACCTAGAGAAGGTTTAGGGTGAAGACGGAGGAACTGGATCAGCTCACCTTGAAGAAAACTGTCAAGTGGGTTTAAATCAAAAAGAGTCCATTCAGAGGTTCCCAGGATCCAGAAGAAGGGGAGAAACATTGTTATGCTTTCACAAGGGGAGACACAAAAATCACTACAACCAGTCAGTCATGTTACTGCAAATCTAAAGCCAGCTGGAGGAAGAAGAACCAAACATCAGGTCTGAGTGCACTCTGTGCTCCTGCTCCAAAAGGTCAACTTTGATTTGACTGAAGTTGCGGGTCTCACCATTTCATGATGAAAGAGGCTGAAATCCTCTCAGAGAAGATGATTAGGTTTCCAGATCAATCAGAAACCTTTCAGCTGTCACAACAAAACCACACTTTGCTCACAATGACTGCAGATGCAGCACTCAGCAGAGGATAGAAAAACAAATCAATTCATTCATTCATACAAAAATGTCTTTATTATCATCAATATTATTATCAACTGCTACTGTATAGTCAAAGTCTTTACGCACCCGTTTCTGAAAATAAAAACCTCATATCAAATGGCATTCTTGGCTTTAGGTACCAGTAGCTCATATGGCAGTAAGTCAACACATTCCCATCAGATCTCTTTCTTTACATAGAACAGACAAGGCAACATCAAACTGTGACAGTGGTTACAATCCAGTGTGTGTCTATCTATTGATAATCCAGACAGTAATCCAGATAGTCACCTAAACTTCATTTATTTGTTTGTTTATAGGAGTCACTGCTCTCAAATACATTATTTGAGGTAGGCCTATTTTAAAAGGAAAACCTGAAACTTCATCAGCTGTTTCATAGATTTGAGAATTTCACAGGAATTCTTCAGTGTCTCTTGGAGTCAGTGCAACAACACACGTCCGTCTTCTTGTTCAACACGTACGTCCATGCGGCGTCCTCGTTCCCTGTGACGCAGACGAGGCTCACTAAAGGAATAGTTTCTGATGGAGGAGTGCTATCTTTTTCTTTAACTCACTCGTTACACTCAGGCACGTGGGGTGGTTTAGCCCTGGTTGACCCTCGCTGCCTGATCCCTCATCAGATCCCAGAACAGCATGCTGAGCACCGTGTGAGGGGCCAAACGCAGGAAGACGGGGCCCATGCCTTTGTACAAGCCCAACAGGCCCTCGGACTGGCAGACCTTCAGCATGCAGTCAGAGAACCCGTGGTACAGTCGTCCCTTCAGAAAAGAAGAGAGGGAGAGCGATCAGCCTCCAGAGCTCACTCACTGTAGTCGGGTGCATTTATGACTTGATCGTAAAAAAATTCTAACAAAAGGTTTCTCAGTTGTTTTTTATAGTATTAGATGTCCTTAATAACATACTAAAAGTTTACCAAAGTTTGACCACTAGAAAGGTGTCATTTTCAGGATGGCGTCCTAATGTAAATGTAATGGGTTGAAGCCCAGAGAGACCCCCCAGGTGAATAGGGTAAAAATTTTAACTAACAGGTATCACCATGAAACTTCCCAAGTTTATCACTTACATTAAGACAAATATTTTTTGTATTACAAGTTTTGTCAAATGTTATGTTTAAATATGTAAATGAGGCAATAACTAATTAAATATGCGCTAAATTGCAGACTTTTCCAGATTCAAAAATTTAATGGATAAAGCCACTTTCAAAAGTCTTGTTTTATTTAGTTGACACATTAGAACACATTAGAGTAAGAAGGTCTTACTGAGGGGATTGATTTTGGATATCTCTTTTTATCACTTTGTAAATGAGAAAATACTGTCACCAGCCCTAAATAAATCAAATGTCGCCATGTTTTCAGGACTCAAATATTGTATAAATGAGGCTGTGAATGATATATCAACAATCCCCTCTGGAAAAACCTTCAGAATATGGAAAATGATCAAACTGGAAGGTTTGGTGTGTGTAAGTGCTGCTGAAGTGGATCTGGAAAAGATCTGGAAAAGTATGCAATTTAGCGCATATTTAATTAGTTATTGTCTCATTTACATATATAAACATAAAATTTGACAAAACTTGTAATACAAAAAATATTTGTCTTAATGTAAGTGATAAACTTGGGAAGTTTCATGGTGATACCTGTTAATTAAAAATTTTACCCTATTCACCTGGGGCGTCTCTCTGGGCTTCAACCCATTACATTGACATTAGGACGCCATCCTGAAAATGACACCTTTCTACTGGTCAAACTTTGGTTAACTTTTAGTATGTTATTAAGGACACCTAATACTACAAAAAACAGTTGAGAAACCTTTTGTTAGAATTTTTTTTACGATTAGGTGCTTTTTTTTCATAAATGCACCCGACTACTGAGCACAAGCACAACTCTGACTGGGAGAGACGGCTCACACTCACCCTACGAAACTCATCCACCGGTTGGTTGTAGAGCCTCGTGCTGATGACGTCGAACGGCGTCATGGTGACGGCCACGGCGACTCCGCTGATCATGGCAGCGATCAGGGCCGTGAGCCATCTGTTTGACCCCAGCCACTGGGAGGAGAGGAAGAAACTCAGCTGACGACAACTGTTTGGCCTCATGGAAAAATATCAGCTGCCCATCACACCTACCTGGGAATGTGACACCCATTCCTTGGCCGAGGTGAAGGTTGCCAGTTGAGCAGCTGAGCCCACCATGACTCGGGGCACGGCCCCGTTCACACCCCTCCACAGACCAATTAAACCCTCTCTTCTATAGATGGTAACAAAGGCATCAGACACTCCCTGAAATAGAAAGAAACAAAGGTGGAAAGTGACACAGGGTTTTTCTATAATGAGGTGCTGATAGAAACACAGTCCTTTGTGTGGCAGGTACATTGACCTTATTGTGTGACTGTTGTGTGTTTTAAAGGGATAGTTCACCCAAAATTAAAATTTCACTCATTATCTACTCATCCTCATGTCGACTAAAAGCTGTGAGAATTTTCAGAGTCCTCCGTTCCTTCTCTGAGTTACGGGGGGGTCCACGCAGCAGTATTTGTCCATATAATGGTTGTGAATGGATACCACTTTTCTTCATCCAAAAAGACACACCAAAAAACATCCAAATACCTCCATACTGCTCGTCTGTAATGTCCCTCTTGTATTGAAGCCCCCACATGAGAAATTGTTCCACCGGTCAGAGCAAATCACGTGAGATTTGCACTGACACAGGAAGAGCAGTGAACTGAGACACTGGGAGCTTCCGCTACAATAAAAGCTTAAAGTATAGACTTATTTCATTTTTTTCGGAACAATTTCTCATGTGGGGGCTTCAATACAAGAGGGACATTACAGACGAGCAGTATGGAGGTATCTGGATGTTTTTTGGTGTGTCTTTTTGGACAAAGAAAAGTGGTGTCCATTCACAACCATTATATGGACAAAAACTACTGGGCGGGAATCCCCCCATAACTCTGAGAAGGAAAATTCTCACAGCTCTTAGTCGACATGACGGTGAGTGAAATTTGAATTTTGGGTGAACTATCCCTTTAACACCAAAATAAAGTTCATTTGACAAGGCATCTGCCCCAACTGGTTAGTGCTGTGCTGGTTATTACTTAATGTCACCCAACCCAATCAAATGCTGAGGTAGGGTGGGGGAGAGTTATGCTATCACAACACAGCTGAACCAGCCTACATTCAAACAGTGACATGACATGGGGAAATCTGCACTTCATGATGAACACTGCTGCATCTCTCAAATGCACTAGTGTCCCTCTTCCCATCTTCACACAACTCTAGCAAAAAAAAACTGTTCTGGTCTTTGCATTGTTGCACCTCCATCCCATTTATCCACCTCTGACAATTAATCTCTCCCAATATAATTTATTCTCAGTTAATTAAAACTGGAGTTGTTGGATTGTGTATTTTATGAGTTTTATTAGGGAAAGGCGAAAGTACGATTCGCCTTAACTGAGCAGCTCACGTCTCTGCCCTGCTGATCTAAAATCAGCTTGCACTGACAATTAACCCTTGTATGGTGTTCGGGTCTGTGGGACCCGTTTTCCTTTTTTATCAGAAAAAAAATGAAACGATAAATTATTTTTTCAAACTCAGATTCACTGGCCTTGGCTCATTTTCTGTGAAGAACATATATCAGAACACATTTTCAATGAATATTTACACATTTATATTAAACACGGGTCCACTGGGACTAGTGTTGAAATAGGTCCTGTGTACCTTCACAAATACAACACATGAGGGGCAACAATAATTTAATATTGTGTGTCTGTGTGTGTAAATGAATGTCTTGTGTTTGTTTGTGTATCTATATGTGTGTGTCTCTGTGTCATACGTCTGATGTCTGTTGTGTCTGTCTGATGTCTGTGTTTGTGTATCTATGTGTCTCGTCTGTCTGTCTGTCTGTGTGTGTCTGTGTTTGTGTATCAGATGGGTCTGTCTGTGTGTATCTGTAAGTCTGTGTATAATGTCTGTCTGTGTGTATCTGTGTTTGTGTATCTATATGTGTGTCTGTGTGTGTGTGTGTCTGTCTGTGTGTGTGTGCGTCTGTCTGTGTGTGTCTGTGTTTAATGGAAGTGTCAGTTCAAATGGGACTGTCTGTCTGTGTGTGTCTGTCTGTGTGTGTCTGTGATGTCTCTGATGCAGTGTCTTTAATGTGCGTCTGTCTGTCTGTCTGTGTGAGTTGTATCTGTGTAGTATTTGCAAAGTTCACCCTGAATTTACATTTCTAGTGAAGAGACACAGACAGACAAATGACGCTCACTGCAGATACACAAAACAAGACACGAGTCCATTCAACTTCACTCATTCACACACAGCAGCAGATACAGACAGACAGACAGACACACACACACACACATACAGATACACACAAACAGACAACAACAACTCTGCCCCTCATGTGTTGTATTTGCTGGTATGAAAAGGCTGTGTTCAATGGGGCTGATGTGTTAAGACATGTTTACCCTGAATGGGTTACATTTCTAGTGAAGTTAAAATGAATAAAAATCAATAGTTATGAAAAATCTTGCTTCATTTGTAAATTTGTTGATTTTTCCCCCACTCATATCTTGATTATAACTGATTTTCTTTTTTTTATTACATTTTATTAAAAATTAAGGTTAGATAGCATATTAATTCATAAATGGGATCTAACAAAGGTAAATGGCAAATATTAACCATATATGCAGTTCATATGCCTTGTAATTGGGATGAAGTAAACATCTGTTGAGTATTTTAACATGAAACTGTTTGATTGTGTTGATTTGGAGACCCAAAAATGCAGCGGGTCCCCCAGACCCACAAACACTGGCTGAGTAACAAAAATATGAACACCACACAAGGGTTAAAGGTAATGAACCTAAGACTATTAGGGATTATGGCTCTTATGTCTCTATGCATCATCTACCATTTGTTAAAATATTTGTTTTTGAAAACACTCACATGGGACTGTGTATGTGTATGCATACATGACAACAATAATTTAATATTGTAGAAAATTAATAACTTGTTTTTATGTGTATTCAAGTGACTGCCATACCAGATGGTTATGCTGATGACCCACGGCAATGGCCTCCACAGTCTGAGCCTGCAGATGGGTCTTCACCTGTAAGAAAATGCAGCACACAAGATTTAATGTGCATATAATGCTATACACCAGGCTGTTCTAATGGGACTTGTCACCATGTCTGATGCCTGGATGCAGTTATTTAACTCTGCATACTGTATATCGACTGGTTATGAGTTATACAAGCACGTCATTTGCAAAACACAATTTTATTTTGCAGAAAAGCAAATGACGCTCACTGCAGAACAAAAACAAGACACCCCTCCACTCCACTTCACCCTCCCAGTCAATTCAACTTCACTCATTCACTGCCAGCAGCAGCACAGTGCAGGATGATATGAGATACTTTCTATTTGTGGCAGCAACATGCAGCGGCAACATGCAGCATATATTTGGTGACCTAGATAAAGACGAGCATGTCATCACAGAAGATTGTCTTTCCATGACGTGGCAAAAGGTTAGATGGTTTAAAATGTATTGACGGACAGCTGGAGCAGAAAAACAACAACATTACTCCTGTCCTGTCCTGACATGGAGGGGGCATTAAAATGTGCAATAAATGGAAAGACAGTGTGTTAAAAACAGCAACCTTACCCTACTATACTATACACACACCACTGCAATAATACTGGTTGGAAAAGATAAAGACACCTTTGAAACTGAGCTGCGTGCTTTTATGTCTCTTAAGTATGTTTTGGGGCTTTTTATGTCTTGATTGGACAGTATAGTCTTCAAAATCTCGTGCTTTAGGAAGGCACACCATTGTGTGCTATTCCTGTTTGGAAAAAAAGCCGAAGCGAAAAAACGGCGCCACTTTCAAACTCCAGCTTTTCAGGCAAGTTTCAACTGAGGTCAAACACCAATATGCATGTTTTAACAAGAGAAATTGCGATTTCCGGGTGATGACTCCTTTAAGTATATTTTGGGGCTTTTTATGTCTTGATTGGACAGTATAGTTGAGACAGACAGGAAATGGGAAAGCAGAGAGAGGGAGAACGACATGCAGCAAAGTGCCGCCCAATGCGGGATTCTAACCGGGGCCGACAACACTGAGGACTCTAGCCTCTACATATGGGGCGCCCTTTGCTCAACCCACTGCGCCCCCTTCATATTTCTCTTTAATGCCTCAAAAAGCTGCTGCTGCTGAACAGATTGGACCCCTCCTCCCCCGCCTCCACGTCTGTTGTAAACAGCACTGACATGACCTTTGACCTCTGACCTCTCTGTTTTACAGTCACTCAACACGCTCGTTATGGATAAACATTAATAAAATGCTCTGACAAAGAAGTTGAAGTGAACCTGTGCTAGAAGAGGAAGCAGCACAGTGTGATGGAATGTAATGTAGTGATCTGCCTGTCACTGAGTTAACTACAGTACTAAACATGTTGTTGCTGTAGATTAACAGCCTGGGGGGGGGGGTGACCTCCTGCTTCAATTACAGGTTTATCTTACATGTCTGCTTGTAGAAAAGCGGTGTTGGGCTGAAACCTGAAGCCTCATGTTTCTTGGCCCAGAGAACAATGATCCAGATCATCTTCCTTCTCTGGCTTCAATTCAATGACCTGCTTTTCTTCCACATGTGTGAGTAGGACTTGACTATGTGCTGGATGTAAACTAATTAGATTACATCCGTTTTCAAGTGTACACGGGGTTTCAATTTGTGATTCATTCATTTTTTTTCTCAGTGTAAAACAGATGCCACCATAATGACATAATGGCCGACATCCTGCACTATATTTGAGGGACATACTTGAAATATTCAGCAGGAATGGGAGCATACAAGGTGACTGTGTATATGCTAAAGACAGTCTTATGAGGCAGAAATGCCAAAGAGATGAGATGAATCTTTGCTAGAACAAAGTGTTCACGATTGTAGAAAATGAGACGTAATCATAGAACAAACTCGTCTCTGATATTTTATCTTCTCTTGTTGAATGCTCTTTCATTGGCTTCAGGCCTTAAAACTTTAGAAATGAACACCGAAGAAGATAAATTAGATTAGACTATTCTCTACTTCATACATATTAAAAAAGAGATAAAGAGAGACATATAAAATAAGTAACACGTTAGTATCCCAAAGAACAAGTCCAATATTTAAATCAGTAAAGAAAGAATGCTGGAAAAGGAGCAGGAGGAAGTGGAGCGGTTCAGTTCCCAGCCCGGATTCACTCCTCCATTCAGCCATATTCAACAGTAAAACAAAATAAACTGAATAGAAAGTCAACATTTTTATAATCACTATCCCTATGTAGTCAAAATAATATTCCAATTTACTTTTCCTTATTCCCATATATTTTTAAAAACATGTTAACATGTTAATGAATGTGAGCAGTTGGTTTAGATTTGTCCTCTGATCACCAGGAACGAAGGGTCAAAGCAGAGATGACTTTGTTTTAAAGGCCAACAAACAAGAATGTTGTAAAAAATAAAAAGAAGCCTAGTGTTCAACCTCAATAACACACTTTATATGGAGAATGTGGTTCAAAATGTTGTCTAATCTGAGAATCAGTGTAGGAAGAGAAGAAGACTCACCAGATAGGCAGGAGAGGCGATGAAGGCCCCCAGGGCCCCGGCCCCGGCCCCTGACAGCAGACTGCCCCCATGCAGCGAGGTGATGCCCAGAGCCTCACAGTAGGAGTAGGAGCCCAGCCTCACGCCGTTCATCACCCCCTGGTAGATCAGACCCACCGAGAGCCCCTTCTGCAGGCCCCGGATCCCGTCGGTGCGGCCCACCACCCACAGGGCCTGCAGGACCCCCCGGTAGTGTCTCTGGTAGGACCCCCGCGCACGCAGCTCCCCCTGAAGCTGCAGACGGGTCTTCACCACCTCCAGAGGGTTGGTGAAGACGCAGGCGGAGCAGCAGGCCAGGGCGCCCAGGACGAAGTCCAGAGGAGGACAGACGGTGGGAGGGGGCGACGAGGGGACGAACACACGGTGGGGGACGGCGGACACGGTGGAGGACATCCTGTGTGAAGGCTGGACACCAAACACTGACTCTTTGGATGAAGGTTCCTGCAGCTGAGCACCGCTCATTCCTCCAGAAGAGGCTCGTCCCCTTTCACTCTGGTTGGTGGGACACGGGGACAGTGTGTTGTACTGAGGACAGAGCAGTGGGGTCAGAAACACAGCCTATCAGCTTTCATGATAACGCATTGTCTCACGGGACACTGTGACTTTCTGCAGTGACTTTTCTTAGAGACACACCATCTGCAAGGAGAAAGTGAGAGTGTGTTCATGTTTTTGAAATAGAAGTCCAGGAATGTTTGCAAAGGCTCAGTCCTCCATGTCAGGACTGTGTGCCAACCGGTCGTCCTCCAGGACCTCTGCAGTTTTTACTCACATGACAGACATGTTTTAGAAATCCGTCTGCCAGTCTAAACTCTAAACTCCATAATGTGTGCTGACGATGAACTAAAATATACATAAACAGTTAGAAAATGTTCAATCCACAAATAAATGAGTGGTTACAGGAGGATCCTGATCCTCACAGCAGCATGATCAATGGACACAACACACACACACACACTCCATTCAAGTTCATTCAAACCCAAACACTACACAACTACACAAACATAGGAATCAGAAGCACAAGTTACCAACATGCTAAAGCAATAAAGTCCTGTCTGTCGCCTTTGTTACAATCCAACTCTAGTGTTTGTCTGCTTCATTGAGAAACTCACAGTGTTCAGTGTTCCAGTGCAGCTCCATTCTTCCCCTCTCTCCCATCATTGTAAACATGTGTCCTCAGCAGATTCATTGTCAAAGTCTCCTCCCCCTGCCTGGGGTCACAGCCAATCCGCTGCCAGTCCCGTCTGCCACCTCACCATATCCTTCAGTCTGCACCAATCAAATGGCCCTGCTTGAAACTGCCCCTGCTCTGCTCCTATAGGAGCTCTCTGGGTAAAAGGTTATTGTTGGTCAGAGAGGGGGTGAGGGGGGGGGGGGTGAGGGGGGGTGGAGTGTCTGAGGGACAGGAAAGCAGCTCTTTAAATGTTGAAGGTGGTGTTGGAACAAGGTTAATCTGCTCAAAACAGACACAAAACAAACAAACCCGTAGCTTCACGTCGGCGTCAGCGCCACGTGACGTGAAGAAAACACCGTCTCACACAGCCAGGTGATTGGTCAGTGTAGACACATCAGGAGCAGAGTAGAGGTTCCTCTTACAGGCAGGTAATATGTAGAAGGCCTAGATGTAGCTGCTGCTAAAGCATTCATGCTCATGATTATGATGTATTTATGAGGAATGTGTAAATATCATTTGGAATAAATAATACTATAAATAATGTTGAGATGACTCATCGAGTTGACCGTTTTCACTTTGAGTTCTCTCATCAGCCACTAGAGGCCGCTACTCTACAGCTATAGAGAGAACAACATTAAAGGGATAGTTCACCCAAAATTCAAACTTCACTCATTATCTTAGCTGTGAGAATTTTCAGAGTCCTCCGTTCCTTCTCTGAGTTACGGGGGGGTCCACGCAGCAGTATTTGTCCATATAATGGTTGTGAATGGATACCACTTTTCTTGGTCCAAAAAGACACACCAAAAAACATCCAAATACCTCCATACTACTCATCTGTAATGTCCCTCTTGTATTGAAGCCCTGACATGAGAAATTGTTCTGAAAAAAATTAAATAAGTCTATATTTTAAGCTTGTTTGTAGCAGAAGCTCCCAGTGTCTCAGTTCACTGCTCTTCCTGTGTCAGTGCAAATCTCACGTGATTTGCACTGACCAGTGGAACAATTTCTCATGTGGGGGCTTCAATACAAGAGGGACATTACAGACGAGCAGTATGGAGGTATTTGGATGTTTTTTGGTGTGTCTTTTTGGACCAAGAAAAGTGGTGTCCATTGACAACCATTATATGGACAAATACTGCTGCGTGGACCCCCCCGTAACTCAGAGAAGGAACGGAGGACTCTGAAAATTCTCACAGCTCTTAGTCGACATGAGGGTGAGGAGATAATGAGTGAAATTTGAATTTTGGGTGAACTATGCCTTTAAGAAATTACTATTACTTCCCAGATCAGATGCAGGAACTGAGAGTTCATTCTTCATTCTTAAAATTGATTTTAAAACGGACTTAAGTCTGTTTACTGTAAATATTTAAATACTAATACTAATACTTAGGGGACCATGTTTTAGCAAATCAAACACCAAAAGTCACTTTCTTTTCTTTGTCACACATTCACACACAAAACTCACCTGTTTGTCATTCAAATCCCTTTGGAATCTGAAAATGTAAATCAAATTGAAATGTATAATTGCAAAAATGTGTGATAAAAGTCAAAACGTTCAGGTGTGAACTTTTCACCTTTAATTCAACCAACAACTTGTAGAGATAGAATTGGTACAAATGATTTAGTGGAATTTTAGGGGAATTAACCAAATCCAATTAGATGGACTTCAAACTCACATAGCTGGTTAAACATTGTCAGGGGGTGTTGTGTTGTGGTTGTGCTGTGATGAGGTTTTACATTTGGATTGACTGCTGGTTAGAAAATGACAGTTTGACGGCTTTTGCTCCCACGTCGCTTCATGTTGGCCTGAGAGTTCAGACAGAAATGTCTTCTCCAATTCCATGACAACTGACAAACTCCATCTCCTGAGGACGATTGTGATACGACTGAAAGCTCCACAACAGCTCAACGACTCTTTGTCAACAAAAGTAGCAATGACTGACACACACACATACACACAGAGCAGAAATGTTCAGACTGTGACAGCAGACATGGAGGCCTTTATTGTTTAACTATGTTTTTAGTACAGAGCCATCTCTCACCCACCATGGCCCCCGACACATTAGTCAACAACTTTTAACCACCACCGTGCACACAACACACTCACACTGTTGTCACTGTAAACATCGCAGGCTTAAAGAGTGATACAAAAAGCAGGGTGGGCCGTTGTGTGGACGGCGTCCCTGCTTCCAGAGTTCCTCCCTCTCAGAGTCCAGGGGAGAGCCACACAGGAAAACAGAAATGTTATTGTTTGGTTGATCACCTTTTGGGGGAACAACAAAAATGTCCTGTTCTCTCTACTCACCACACACACACACACGCGCGCGCATAAACACACACATCACACTCAACCAAATGTTTTTATCAAAGTGTCGTTAAAGTGTTTCCTGTTGAATGCTTGCAGTAGGCAGAAGGGGGTACCATGAAAATCTGAAGTGGAACATCTAACAATGATTATGTTATTTTCCCATAATCCTCTCCATAGGAAAAAGGCCTTGTGTGTCAGTTCCCTCGTTTGGTCACGGGGCGAAGCGTCTGCCTTCCCGGCCCCCGCCTGGAGCTGCATTACCTTTTAGCGCGTACAAAGTACAAAGCGTTGGTTTTGGGGTAGTACTTCACATTCTGTTTTTTGTCCATGAGGCCTCCGAAAATGATGAGCTCCCCCCGGCCCTGTACCACCGTGTGCAGGCTGGTCTCTGGGGGCCCTGTGACCGCTGCTGGAGTCCCGTTCCCGTAAACTCTCCAGGACACCACCCCGGCGCTTTTGGCCCGCGACACGTCCAGCACGTACATCTGCATGGGCTTACAGTTGAGAGACTGGTACAGAGGTTTGCCCACGTTCAGGCTCTGTGGGGGGTGATGGCCCAGGCGCCGGGCGATGGGTGGGATAGCGTGTCCGTCGGCCACAGCGGCCTGTGGAGGGCTGGAGGATGATGAGGGAGGTGTCACAGGAGGCCCCGCCCCTCCTCCTCCTCCAGGAGAAGCTCCCTGCGTCTGAAGGGAAGACGATGAAGAAGAAGAGGGTAAAGACGAGGAAGATTTGTTTTTTACTGCCTCCAGGCCTCGTCGTAAGGCGGCGGGGGACACTGCTCCTGGGGGGGTGTGTGGGGAGCCTGCGGGAGGGGTGTGGAGGCCGTTGGTGCTGGGCACCTCGGCGTGGTGGGGGGCAGAAAGGGGAGACTCCCAACCATAGTCTGTGGAGGCAGGAGGGGGGGGGCGAGAGGGAGGAGACGCCGCCTGGGCCGGGCTGGTCCGAGGGGACGGGGAGCTTCCGTTTAATAACGGAGGGAGCGGAGGCAGGGGGGGGCTGTCTGGACCCTGCGAAGGAGACGGCTGCTGGGACGAGGACGGGCTTCCGTCTCTGGCGCCCCCTCTGGCCGAGGGCCGGGGTCTCAGCGTCCCCCACCGACCGTTGACGCACGGAGCCTCCTCCACGGCTCCCAGCACCACGCCGGCAGCCCCGCTCCGGACGGGAGACTGAGAGCGCAGGGAAGGCGGTTCAGGGCCCAGAGGGGCGGGCGTGGCACTTATGGGGGAGGGCCGGGAATTAAGACTCGGGCTGAGGGGCGCACGGCCAGAGGGAGCCTGGGAGAAAACCACCACACACTGGCCCACCTTTGAAAGAAAGACACAAAGAGATTAGAGATGGTTTTAATCACTATGACCATGTTTCCATCCAATTATCTCAAGATGGAGAAGAATATTAATGTGGAGAATGAGGTTCTAAGTTGTGCCTAATGATGCAGTTTGCTGTTTGTGATCATATTGTGGTATTGAATTGTTTTCTGGCAATTTAAGGTTTTTCCATTCATTTTTATACTAAATCTCAAAACAGAAGCGAAGGACATCCATCCTTCATCCGGGCTGCAGACAGGCCAAGTGACCAGCTGCTGGAGTCGTTGCCTGGAAACCACTGAGCCATATGCACGCTATTATATTATTATTAAGTTCTAGGCTAAAGACAGTGGTGTGTTAACACTGTTTTAATACAGATGCAGTGTGTGTTAAATACAACCGACAGCAGAGGATGTGTTTACTCCACTGTGTCGTTGAACAGCTGGAATACGGAGCTCAACTGACATAAAACATGACGCAACTCACATTTATCCAGCAGAGAACAGCGTTTGTCACATACACTTTGTATCGATCAAGAAAAATCCAATGAGATCCACCATATTCACTTTTTATCGATATTTAATCAAACTTAATGTTTCCATAAGACATTTGTAATTCAATATTGCTTAATGCAAATAAAAACATGGTTTCTGACTGTGACAGTTAAAATACTTACTCTACACGCCGGGTGACACCAAAGCTCTGGGGCTCCGTGGTCCTCGTTCTCCACCTGCAGCTGCTGCCACCTCCATGGTGGTGCGTCCATGTGGAGCAGCCAGGCATCTTTCAGGAGCTTTCACACAGAACACAAAAGGCTAAGTTAAAACTGCAGACACATGAAACTGAGACACAAAAATGTTGCTTTGATATTTAAATCAAAACTTACTGCATTAGGGCCACCGCATCCGCCCAAAATGAGCAACGTGTGATCGTCAATGACAATCTAACAGGAAACACATTTTAGTTATTCAGTTTCATATAGAAGAGAAGTGGCTGTCCTGCTCTACTGGACTGGGGTTAGCTAGCTGTTTATCAAGGTTGTTTATCTGTTTATCAAGGTTGTTTATCTGTTTATCAATTTACATTCACAAGCAGAGGTGATAGACAAAAACAAGTGCTGTTTTCCACCGCTGGATACAGCTCAGGGTAGATACAGGAGTGCAGTTAGTCCAACATTCTTCCAGGCTATTAAGTAAATAACCGTTGATGCTAATCAATGAAAAAAAATATAGAAATAGCTCCTTTAAAGATTCTGAGCTCCTTTTGTCGACCAATATGGGACAATGCAAAAAGAAAAAAAGCTGCAATCAAGCCATCAATAATAACCATTAAGATAAAAATACCTAAAAGGACTATCTGGCTTTCAGGAGAGTGGTCTGCTAGGACAACACTCCCCTCCCCAACCTGCAGGACAGAGCCACGCAGATCAAAAGGTGCATTTACTGCAGGAACTTGGGGGTCATTTTACTGGGCCGGCCCTGTTGGTGTGTGTCTCCACTGCAGGAACCTCCCCCACAGGGCCGCTTACAGTACGGGGCCAAACAGAGTCCCTGCCTGGGGTTAGGTACTCAGATCAGCCCTGAAAATGTCCCGGTGGGGCTTGAGATTTACTCTGTGCTGATTGGTCAGACTCAAAGCAGGATGTGACGCTAAGAGAAAGACCCGAAATAAGATGCATTTTTAAACCCCAACATTACTGAAAATGTCTGGAAAACAGAGAGAATAACTCAGTAAAAGGAGAGTAGCAGTAGGCCTGGCAACAAAAAAAAGAGTGGTAAATACGCGATCACGGGATTACGTGACGATTGAGACAGCTTTTTTTTTTTAAAGCGTCTTTACTGTCAACAACAACATGAAAAAACACCTACCCCCTCCTTTACCAGGAACTCCTGCAGTGGAAACGCAGCTAATAGCCAGAGAAATCCTCAGGGAGCCAAGCCATCCCAGCTGTAGCCTACTAGCCTGTTCTCTCTACTACCTGAGGCCAGCAGTGTGTGTATATGTGTTACATACATGCATGTGCGCTGTCTATTTATTATTGTTTTGTGTTATTTCTGTTTTTTAAATAGGAGCTGGTGCTTAAAGCATTTCACTATCCCTTGTACTGTGTCTGAGACACACTACATTTGAATTTGAATAAGATGACAATTTTCTATAGTGAGTGAATGTAGGAATCCTTACTTGTGACTGGCCTCCTCGAGGGTGTGGTGAAGGGCCAGATATGGGTGGTTTGGACCAGGACCACTGCTCAAGATCCAGAACCCAGACTTCATTACTCCTGGTTAGAAACAACAAAGGCCATAGCAAAGCAGTGAGGTGTGACAGCCAAGAGTCTCATTCACAAACACATCTCTGTGATTTGTGCAGAAATATGTAAAGTTCTGACATTAACATGACATGTCACTGGACTCATGAACCCAGGCTTCTGTTCAGGTTTCAAGTCCCCTTTCTTGCATTTAAAGAGCCCAACAACAGTGACTGTTTCATGGACTCTAGCCGTGTTCGAAATCATCAACTCATTCACTCACTCCCTCTCCCCTACATATACACGTTGTATGATCTAGTGACTACATCATGTACATGATGGGAACAACGGGAGAACTCAGACACTTCATGGTAATTTTCTGAACGTGGTGGCGTCAGCAGATGTGCCAGGTGTTGCTGTAACGTAAGCATGCTTGCCAATAATCACGTAAACAAACCGGACACAAAAAATAAAATGAGAAACACCGAACACTTGCAGGAACATTTGAGGATGTGATTCTGCTTGGTTGTGTTTCTTGCACAATAAACTGTTGAAATATGAAGTTTGGTTCGGTAAATTACTGTTGTGTGTCCCAACCGTGAGCTGTATTGGGTCTGTGGCTATCAGCTTAGCTCATTAGCTCGTATTTACTCCATATTCTACTATAGTTTCTTTATTAGATTGATTTAATGCTGCCTGTTATTGTTGGGATGCTGCTGCCCAACTCCTGCTCCCCAGGAAAGTGTAGCGGAGGCAAATACGTCTGAGGAGTTTATTGCTAAATAACCTAAAGAAATCGTGCTAATTAGCTTGCTCTTCTTCTCTGGCAAAACACGGCCGTATTGCATTGTGGGATACGGGAGTAGAAAGTAGTGTACATCGCTTGTTCACTCAATTTTGCGGTGCGTTGTGGGTGTTTTGTCATCCACTACACAGTGGGTGAAATTAATCATGGAGAATCTGAACAACATTACATCCGTGATAGGGGGCGATTTACATCACAGCTTCTGAGTGCCCCAGGTGTAGTTCAAGTGATGTAACTTGATCTAGTTAACATACCCACAATCCCGTGAAACCAGGGAAGTCAATAACATGTTTACAACGTACAAACTATGAGGTGAAAGTCCTTTGCAAACATGACACTTTGGGCTGCACAATCTTTTCAGTAGTTTGACTGTTTTGCAGATTTTCTGCTTAAATCTATGCTCTGTTTTAGATAAAGTGACTTTAAAATAAAAGTGATACATTCATACATTTGACGTGCTCCTAATGATCCACCAAACACCACCATGGTGTTCCCAATGACAGAAGAAGAGTGGCCAGCCATGGGTGGAGGTCCATGTGTGGTAACGATACAGTTCCACCTGATACATCAAAAGAGATCATAAAAGAAGAGAGAAAAATGTTGGTCAAAAGCACAGAGCTTCAACTAGTTCATTACATTTTACAACCATACTGAAATCCTCCTCACCAGTTCTTTGAGGGAGAGTATGTGTGGATTTCATCAAAGAACCTTTCTGGTTGGTGGAGTGGATAAGGGCTGGGCCGAGTCCACCCACCAAAGAGCACTAACAGGTCTTTGTGCATCACTAGAGTAGCTCCAGCTTTGGGAGATGGATAAGAGCCTGGAAAGACAAGAGCAGATATGGATCTTATTTCTGCTTTTTGCTGATTCATACACCATAAATCTGACCTGACTAAAAAAAACATTTAATTTTCTCCAACTTATTTCCTTATGTCAAAATGACCAAGCAGAAAAAACAGAGCATTAAAGGGATAGTAGCATTTTTTTTAAAGTGTGGTTGTATGATCTCCAAATAGCCCCTAAGTACTTTAATTGCAGTAGAAGACTCTCTGCACTCCTCCCGTTAGCAACGCCAGCCCATAACCCTGCCCAGAGATTTACAACATACAGTGTTGTGAATGGACTGTTCGCTATAATATCATTTAAAAAATGCTACTATCCCTTTAAGACTTGGTAATACTTTTTACAGATCACATACATTTGGTAAAATATTTTGTTAACATTACATGAACATCGATTTTACAACCACAAAACAAACTCTCCGACAAGCCGTTTTTTATAGAAGAGGCTTGGTATTAATATCTATCTGGATCACACGTGGTCAGCTGGAAGTGCAGGCTGGGAACATTTTAAATCTGATCACTCACACCACATTCAGAGGTGGTTTAGGAAAAGTCTGCTGACATTCTTGTAGCAGTGTGAACATGAATGGGTTCTGATCTGAAGTCAGTGTGGCTAAAAATGACAACAGACATGCTTTTATAGGCATAGCAGACACGCTTGGGCTGTTGTCACCAGATCACTGAAGACACAAGTTAATGGAAGGTCTGCAAAGGGCCACACACAGAGTTCAGCCTCGTGATCCTGGGCATGCAGTCTCATAAAAGGTACAATAAGAGCTGAAGTTTGCAGCAATAAATGCACCAATATTTTACTACAGCCTCACTTTACTGGTGCTTCTTTCTTTTTTATTGCCACCTCCTCCAACATTGTGCACTTAGCTGCTGCTGTTCAGCATCTCACCATTGTGTTCACAATGTGGCTCACCCTCCCACAGTTCCCCTTACATAAGCCCCATGTGCTCGTACCTGAGGCTAACGGGCGGATCCACTCCTTGCTGTTGAGGTCAAGTCTCCATAGGTCATTGAAGGCAGCATTACAGCTACTCTGAGTACAACCCCCAAACACATACATTGACTGGTTTGAGTCATAGTAACATGCACCTGAAACCCCAAAAAAGAAAAGAATTAGCAACAGATTTAGAGCAAAGTGCAGCAAAAAGTGTTATTGTTACTTTTTAAAATTCATTTTCTGTGTGCCGAGATCAGGGAAAACAAATACAACATTACATGAAAGAAATCTCCATATCTGTACACACTGTTGTTCAAAGCACAGTTTCACCAATTGATTTTTCAAAATGGCGCCCAATCGCCGTTGTTAACTTTTAAAATTCTGTTTTGCTCGTCCACATGGGGATTTAGATCAACATACAGATACGCTTGCAAAATGTGGGACCTTTAGTTCAGTTAAGATTTAGCAACATGTGCAAAATTCAGTGTTAATAAAATATGCTTTTAAAGCAATGATGAATAATAATGTGTCTGAAACTGTTCTTTTAATGAAATCATTCATCTTGCACAGGGCAGGAGGCAGTTTAGGCAATAAACCTGTTCTACAAATAACACTGAAGCAAAACATCTTGACCAGATACAAAACCTTAAGTATTGTATTTTTCACTAACTACATGGGTTTATTGGGAAAATGGGGTATCATTCAACACTGTGTATGTGCAACTTAAAAAGCAGGATATACTGACTGTGTGAGAAGCGCTGCGTAATGGGGGTTCCTGGATATGGATAGGTGCGACTCTCCCACTGGATATTTCCCTCCTGGACAGCTCTCAAGAACCCATGATAGCACTGATAAGCAACACCTAGTAAAGAGAAAAAAACATCCATAAGGAGTAGATTTCCACTTGTAGCAAAGATTCGCTGAATTAGCATTGTTACTCCAATCTGAACATTGCACATTTCCCTTTCCTTCCTCGGGTGTTCAATGCGCTCACACCCACAATGGCACTAGCCAGCCCTTTTTCTGATTCTGTTTTGGATAACATTATGCTTTTAAAAATGAGACTTACCTTTAATAAGGCGGTACCACTGCTTACACACAAGTGCAGCAGTCTTGTGCTCCTGGTAAGGTGAGAGGAAGGACAGAATATATTCAAGAACTTCCTCTGGCAACTCCACCATTGTTCTCCCCTCTCCTTTGGCACCACTGTCCATGTTCCCTTCTTGTTGACAGGACCCCATCTTTGTCTCAACTTCCTCTGTTATCCTCGCAGGCTCTGTACCATCATCCTCTGTATCCATGGCAACAAAGCATCCATCCTCATTGTCAGGGGAGCGGGACATTATTGTCTGTTGAGACATGGGGAGACACATTAGTGAACAATGATGATGCTCAGAGGTACACTTCATATTAGCCACATTAAGAGTCAATCAACACTTTACGACAGGACTCACCCTCTGCACAACTGCCCAATATGATTAATTATTATTAATGTCCCTTACTGGATTTCGGCAAAGCAATTTCTATTTGAAACCCTTAACGGAAACTGAATGAGAGTTGATCCTAACCTCGAACCCCCATGACAATGCAGAGCTGTAACCAATGGAGGATTTTTTGGTAGCAGGCTTCATTGATACACCCATTGTTTAAAACGGGTGGTGCCCTCTCTTCAGCAACAGCTGCCCCCAGCACGTCCCCCTAATATCGCTGGCTACATCAAACTAGCTGTCGTTAGCCATGACATAATAAATGAAATGTTGGAGTGCTAATGCTAATTTTCTTCGATGACCACATAAGAAGAATTGGTTAAACATAAGCTATGTCCTACAGCTAACTAGGGGGTAGCTTAAAGGCTACAGAACACTTTTCGCTGACTAACAGGCGCCTACATGTTGCTGAATTTAACGTTTGATCCTCAGAGAATATGTGCTAGCACTGGCTAACGACGTTTGCTAACCTCTCATGAGCACCCAAGCTAACATTAGCATTATCGAATTTAAGATGAACGCAAAGACCCACGGTTCACGCATTTTCTTTGAAATATATGTGCTCGCCATCGCATATAAGCCCATCCACTTGTTAACGGTCTTAATGACACGACATCTTCTCAGGCTTCGTTACACCCTGGCAGCTAACAAGCTAGCCGCTATCTTCAGTCAGGTGTTCCACTGGTAATTTTTGCTAATGTGTAGCTCCTTTAATGTCACTCTATCGTGATTTCAACACTGAAACAGAAAACCCTGGACCCGGCGCTGGCAATACCGTTGTTTTCGGCGTGATGTGCTGTGAGCTCTGAGTGTGTCTCTTCTCTCCTCCTCCCCGGTATCAGCTCCGGAGGTTCCTCAGCAGCCTCCAAACAGTCGCCATCTTCCGCTCTGTGAAGAGCGTCCTCCGCAGCACAGCGACGCTTCAGCAGCCGCGGACAGTCCGTGGTCCAAGGGTGGGTCCCTAAACCCAGACACTGCGCCCCCAGCCGCTGCAGGCAGAAGTGCTCAGGAGAAAAGCTGCCGATATCCTCATAAACCAATATGAAATATAAAAATTGTCCGTTTGAGAATATGTGCACAGATCCTTCACATAAGTCTTTATAATTATTCCCTTTCTTAATGAAACACTTCTAACACTTTTTAATGTACCATGTTAGAAATGATACAGTGTAGTCAGGAAAATGCAAAAACGCACTGTGAAGTACAGTAGCTATCAAATGAATGCAGAAAACTGTCTCCAAAACAACCACGTGAGTGTTTAACTATTACTCACTAATGAGAAAGCATTTTACTGTTGCAGCTGGTATAATTTGTATTTTCATTGTGGATTCATCTGCTGTTATTTTCTTAATACATCAAATGATTGCTGAAGCAATTGAGAAATGCCCACAGCCCAACAAATCTTACAAATTATTAAAAGCAACAAATCATCACACCTGAAAACTAATTGTTTGGCATTTGTCATTTAAATGATTATGGAAATCATGTTCATCTGTACTTTACTTCTGGGTTATTTAAACGTTAACAAAGACATCAAAACTATGAAGGAACACATATAGAGTATGTAACAAAAAAGTATTATACAAGGCAGGATATGTTTTTTTGTACCACTTTCTGCTTTGATGACAGCTTTTTGCACACTTTTGCTTGAGCTGTCATCTGAGCATTTGTTGTGGTTTGTGATGATTAGTATAGATTTTAATGTTGTTTATAAAATGTTGATAATAACAGTGTTTAGAACATACTCCTTTTTATGGGATGATCTGAATGAATCTGGGACTGGGTTTTAGCTTACAGCACTACAAAGTTGCTACAATGTAACAAGAGCAGAAATCGAAGAATCGGTTAACCGATGTGAAGTTTGTTTACTTTCCCTCCCGAATCGGAAACGAACTTCAGCGGTGGTAGCTGTGGACAGGTAGAAGTCACTGCACATGTACGGTGCTACAAGTTCTATTCTGTGAGCGGTGCGGACACGGCGCCGACCGGCAGCCGCTTAGCGAGGTGGACGTGACGCCAAATTTAAAGTAATAGGCAGCGGGAGGAGGGGAGGGGGTGTCCACAGCGGAGCGTCAAGCTAACAGGCTAACACACGCGGACAGGGACAGGTTTGTGAATCTGCTCCTTCAACCGTCATCTGACCACAAAAAACCCGTCAAACCACTTCCCCTCACGGCGGTGCACAAGCTGCCCTCCGTCAGTTGCCCTGGGCGTGAATGGGAACTAGTTCTCCGGCGGAGTGTGAAGAGGTAACCAGCCATTCGTCCTGTTAAACATGGAGGATGAGGAGGTTGCAGACAGCTGGGAAGAGGCAGCGGACAGCGGGGTGAGAAACAACACACAGCTTACATCTGTGATTTAGCAGTGAACCACGGCACGGTGGGCGAGGGGACTGCCTGAATATCAATGCTGCTTCTAAATGTATTTCGGTGTGTTTTTCTAGCGAAGACAGCAGCCAGCCTCTCTTCCGGGCTCAGTCCTACAGGCCTCGCTGTCCCACAACGACGTGGGACCGAGCCACGGCTCTGTCCTGTCATCTGCTCCATTATTGTTGTTTTAATCCGTTGAAGACTGGACATAGAGAACTTATTTCTTGTTACAAAACAGACTTTCTCCTATAATGGCACCGATGTTGAACCCGCCCTCTGCGGAAATGTCAGTCTGCACTGACGTGAATCATTTGAATACCATAACAGTGTAGTAGGTCAGCTTTACTTGGAGAACAAATGGAGTTTAACCACAAAACTCTGCTATTGGTTCCGATGGTAGATTTTTCTACAAAAAACGTTTGTTTGAATCTAATTGTAAGTGACGATAGGACAGCATTATCAACAACTTTTACTGCTAAAAGCAGGCAATCAGTTACCATGAAATGAATATACAAAATGTCAAGCCACATCATATGGGGTGCTGGGGTGGAAGAGTGGGTAGAGCAGCTGATGCAGCTGATTGCTTATATCATCCAGGCTGTCAGCCTGCCTTCCCCTGTCTCTTCACTATCATATCTAATAAAGGTGTAAAATGACCCCAAAACATCCTAATATTAAAGGGATAGTTCACCCAAAATTCAAATTTCACTCATTATCTACTCATCCTCATGTCGACTAAAAGCTGCAAGAATTTTCAGAGTCCTCCGTTCCTTCTCTGAGTTGGGGGGGGGACTGCGCGGAAGTATTTGTCCATATAATGGTTGTGAATGGATACCACTTTTCTTTGTCCAAAAAGACATAAAACATCCAAATACCTCCATACTGCTCGTCTGTAATGTCCCTCTTGTATTGAAGTCCTGACATGAGAAATTGTTCCGCCGGTCAGTGCAATTTTCTCTCGTGATTTGCAGGAAGAGCAGTGAAGAGCAGTGAACTGAGACACTGGGAGCTTCCACTACAAACAAGCTTAAAATATAGACTTATTTAATTTTTTTAAACAATTTCGGGGCTGCAATACAAGAGGGACATTACAAACGAGCAGTATGGAGGTATTTGGACGTTTTTTGGTGTGTCTTTTTGGACGAAGAAAAGTGGTATCTATTCACAATGAGGGTGAGTAGATAATGAGTGAAATTTAAATTTTGGGTGAACTATCCCTTTAATATAACAACATAAGTGATTAAGTGGTATACTCAACAGTAGTAATAAAGTAATGACTAAGAAATTAATTTATCAACAAATGTCAGACCCTCTGTGTGGTGTTGCTCTCTAGGTGTTGAATAGATCTGTAATCATTAGTGTGGAATGGCTGAATTATATCAGAATATCTCCAGATCTTGTGGAGGTGTCTGCTCTAGGTCAGTGAGGCAGAAAATGAACTTGTTGTATAGTAATAAGAGATATAATAAATATGTTGCTCTCCTCAGGAAATAGAGAGACGGCTTGAGGCGAAGCTGAAAATAAATCAGGAGGCAAAGTAAGTAAAAGGCAGATTTTAAAAAAAGGCCATGGTATGAATATACACATTTGGTGCTTTCCTACTGATTATTTTATTCCTCTCACAATTTCTCAACTATACAGGAAGTCCCGCTTGGGTTCAGGTGGTTCACCTGTGCAAACTGCCATAGTAATCCAGGATGACTCACTGCCTGCAGCACCTCCGCCACAAATTCGAATTTTAAAGCGTCCTTCGAATAACGGTACCACGGGAAACCCTGCATCCTCGTCCCGTCCCTCTCAGCAAATGAAGTCTTTGGCTCAGAGGGAGGCGGAGTATGCAGAAGCCAGGAGAAGGATTTTAGGCAGTGCTTCTTCAGATGAAACACCTCAGGACAGTCCATGCCAGGACCGGTAAGGACAGAATTATAGCAAAAACACAATAGTTTAAAGGGATATTTCAACATTTTGGCAAATTACATTAGCAATTACCTTTAATTGTCGGCGTAAGCTGTTTTTAGGCGGGGCAGAGACGCAAAACTACATACACAATCCAACAACCCAAAACACACTTGTGGAAAAGTTGTGACCTGCACTTTCACCATGCTGTGAAATGATAAAGTAGAGGTGTGACATCACGACACATGAAGTCTTGGAACTACTTACACTTTGTCACTCTGCCGAGCAGCCATGTTTGGGATGTAGTTCTGTCAGCTAATCATGTAAACAACTCCGTCTCGTAACGTTCCATTATCTCATAGCATGGTGAATGCACAGGTCACAACTTGTCCACCAGAGCGTTTAAGACTTGTTGGATCGTGTATTTGATGAGTGTGATGTACGCCGTGCAGAACTCACGTCCCTGCCCTGCTGATCTAAATGCAACTTGCACCGATAATTAAAGCAGAAGTCAGCGGAATGTTTTATAAGTCCTAAATAGTCCTATTTTCCGTCAGCATCACTTCCATAGAGTGTCTGGTCTCTCCGTCACTCTGCTCTGCTGTAAACCAGGAGAAAACTTTCCTTGTGGGATACAAGTGTTATCCAATGAGGAGAGAGAACGGCATGAAGGGCTGTGTGTGCAGCCAAGGGGTGCGCGTGAATGTGGTGACGTAGCACGAGGACCAATAGATGCCTGACGAGGGCGGGGGCTGCTAACTCATGGTGCGTTCAAGGCAACCCGTAACTCGTGTTTTTCCAACCTGTGAAGTCATACCAGTTCGATCTGGTACGAGTTCACGGGTCGGAAGTTACGAGCGGTCGTTATAGTGACTTTCACAGGCAACAGGACGGTAAAAACACGAGCTACAGGTTACCTGGAACGCTACAAAGTCGTAAGTCGTGACTTGAAGCCGTAACTTACGGTTTCAAAAGCCTGCCTTGAACGCAGCATTAGCCAAAACGACCGGATCTCTGACTTCTGCTTTAAAGGTAATGAACCTACTCGTAAGGCTATAGGGATTATGGCAATAGGCTAATTTGCCAAAATGCTGAAATATCCCTTTTAAGTGGTGAGCAAAAATGTGTTAATGGATAATATTATGTAATTTATTCTTCATCTTTCCCTATATTATAAGGCCAGTGCGTTTGAGTGCACAGCAACCATCAGAACCAGTTCGTCCCAACAATCATGTGATCCGCCAGCCCACCGGCCCAGACGGCACCTCAGGCTTTCGACTCTGCAGATAAACTGGAGCTGCCCGCTTCAAGGAAACAGCTGTCTCCCTGGGAGGCCATGAGGGGTGGCAGTTACAGGGGTTGCCTGGTAGGAAGAGCAGAGCGGTGGGATGACATAGAATTTGACAGACAGAAATATGAAGGCGTAGCATGGATTGTGACGATCTTCTCCACCCTCTCTCTTCTCTGCTCACTGGCGTGGTCTTTGCCTTTCGCCTTGTCTTCTCCCTGGTGTGGAACGTTGCAAGGGGCCGGCAGAGATCAGCCATAGATCTGAAACCCCCTTCTGTTCCACACTGTGAACAGGTTTTTGCCTCACATCCCTATACACTGTGATACTTCGACGTACCATGAGGTGCCCTATGATTTGAAGTCTGATTGGCCAGCCCGAGTGCCAGGGTATCAAGTGTCTGTCTCTTCAGGGAGAATAAAGAGAGCTTGTCAATCTGTGGGATTTCCCCTCAGAGACATGCAAACAAACAAACTGGCCTTTTCCACCGACGGAGCGTGGATCATGGCTGGGTGTCCACCGGGAGGCTGGCCTCACTTTGTTGGCTTTGGTAGAAATGATGCGCTTGACAGTGCTGGGAGTTTACTGTGCATTCAGCAGCTTCAGTGCAACATGATAGAGAACCTTTTGATAAAAGTGCCCAGCGCTCCAAAGTGTGTTTTGATATGGTAGTGGCCCAGAGTCAGCAGGCCCAACGGCCCGGTGGGCACACAGCCTGTGGCCAAAGATTCTAGACCAGAAGGAGAGAGTGTCACTAAATCTAAGCTTATTCAAGCAATAATAATGAAATGACTCCCTGAATATTGTTTGTTTTTCTATGTATTGAGTAAGTAACTGTGTTGTGTTTTGTTTACTTTTTTTTTTCCCTGTGTGTGTTTTTTTGGGTCATAGTATGTTTGAGTCAGGAGATCAGTAGTGTGTCCTGGAATAGATGAAGTAGTCTGCATAACAAACTTCACTGGTAAAGTCGTATTAAAGGGATAGTTCACCAAAATTCAAATTTCACTCATTATCTCCTCACCCTCATGTCGACTAAGAGCTGTGAGAATTTTCAGAGTCCTCCGTTCCTTCTCTGAGTTACGGGGGGTCCACGCAGAAGTATTTGTCCATATAATGGTTGTCAATGGACACCAACTTTCTTTGTCCAAAAAGACACACCAAAAAACATCCAAATACCTCCATACTGCTCGTCTGTAATGTCCCTCTTGTATTGAAGCCCCGACATGAGAAATTGTTCTGCCGGTCAGTGCAAATCACGAGAGATTTGCACTGACACAGGAAGAGCAGTGAACTGAGACACTGGGAGCTTCTGCTACAAACAAGCTTAAAATATAGACTCATTGAATTTTTTTCGGAACAATTTCTCATGTGGGGGCTTCAATACAAGAGGGACATTACAGACCAGCAGTATGGAGGTATTTGGATGTTTTTTGGTGTGTCTTTTTGGACCAAGAAAAGTGGTATCCATTCACAACCATTATATGGACAAATACTGCTGCGTGGACCCCCCGTAACTCAGAGAAGGAACGGAGGACTCTGAAAATTCTCACAGCTCTTAGTCGACATGAGGGTGAGTAGATAATGAGTGAAATTTGAATTTTGGGTGAACTATCACTTTAAAGTTCATCACATTGGTAGAAGTTGGACCTATCCATGGATTGAAAGAAGTGAACACGCGTCTTTGTCTGTGTGTGTGTGTGTGTGTGTGTGTGTGTGTGTTGTCTGGCTGGTTCTAATCAGAATAGCTAAGTTGGAGCTTCTCATATAAATGCAGTTCATCTGTGTTGCAGGGAAGACTCTGTTACAGTATGTTGACTGACTGTGTGTATTTGGTTGTTAATTGTTCAGAAGTAACAGTTAAATGCCCAGCAAGCAGGAAGTCATAATCACATGCTTCTTCTTGGCAAATATTCTGTCAGGGTCAGGAAGTGTGTGATTTAAACTACGAAATGATCTGAAAACAATAAAGGAACTTTTACATTTTAATTGGTGTCCTTTAGAATGAAGCCAAATTCCACTGTCAGGTTTTCATGAATGTGTTCAGTGCTGTTTCTTTTCAGTTTTTTCTCAGTTTTCTTTATTTTTTTTTTACACACCATTGCTTTTGCAAGCAGTTTAACATGAAAGTTTGCAAACCATGAAATCAATCATGTAATCAATTACTGATAGCTCAGTAGTACTCACAGTAAATGAACCTGCAGAAAATTCAGAACCTTTTTAACACTTTGCCTTAAATACTATTATCCTGGTGACTTTTCCATTGGGTAGTTCAGTGTAGTCGCTGTTGGTGAATCTTGTTTTTTGTGCACATGTAGTAGGTCAGTTATTTTGTGGAATAAATCCTATGTATCTGCTGCACAGTTTCTAGCCACACTGAGCAAGAGTTTGAGTCAAATAGGAAAGCACACTCACTGAACGCTTCTCTTGGAGAAGTGCTCCTTTGCTGTGCTTAACTCTTTCCAAATAATTCCAGGTAAATGGATTATTCCCAGGAGGGGGAATGACCTGAAACTATAATTAACAGCAATTTGAACCTGTCGTCACCACAGCAGAGAGCAAACTATTCAACATGGCTAAAACTGCTGCATTTGTTCCACATTTTCAACCTCACTACCTGCCAAAGAATAAGAAACTTCAGGAGTTGCAGCATTCATTAATGATCTCTGGGAATTCAAGTTGAGAGTAGTAGAGTTCTTCACCAGTTGTATTGCTCTTTGATAACAGAAAGCCCTGAAAGTATTTCAGTATTTAGTTTTCAGAGATAATCTACAATGTTTAAAAGAGTGAAAGGCTGTAACATACGTGCTCTTACACACCTCCCACTGAACAAAAGGTGTGTGTCATTGTTTTAAATTGATCATTAAAAACAAATAACCATGCTGTACATGTGATTTACCCATGATGCTTCAGTCAGTCACAGCTCATGTTGTGTTTGAGGCTGATTTGATGTTATTGTTATTTTGAAACTTGAAAAATACAAATGAAATTTGAATACCCTTTAATAAACACACTTCAAGGAGAGAACTTGGTGTACGTGTTTTCCATCCATCCATGATGGCTCCATGCTGGAGGCAATCTCAGCTGACATAGGGTGGGGGCAGGCAACACCCACAGGGCCGACATATAGAGATGAACGATGCACATTTACACTCACACTCACACCTATGGGCAGTTTACCATTGGTGCATGTTTTTTGACTGTGAGAGCAAGCTGGAGAACACACAAACACCACCCAGACAGGCCCTTGGCCAAGGGATTGAACCCAGAACCACAGGACTGTGCCACCAGCATTTTCCATGAAACCTGGTTTTCTACATGAAGTTGTATGAATTTAATTCCTCATAAAGCAGAGAGCCCACACAACCTCTTGCATTCATACATTGTGAACAACAGGTGATAATAATAATAATAATAATAATAATAATTTTATTTATATAGCGCATTTCATACACAAAGTGCATCTCAAGGCGTGATCTATCAATTTCAATTCAATGAGCTTTATTGGCATGAACACAGGTATGTTATTGCCAAAGCATACTGAAAATTACAATAATTTACATACATGACATTTCACAACATTTCATATAACATTACATATAAATAGTCTAGTTACAAATTAAATCAGACTTATGCATGTAACATTAGATGTTCCATTATGGTGTGGTTTCTGGTGGTGTGTTCCTCAGGCTATCCTGTTAAGTTGGAACAGAGGAGCTGCTGTCCCTTCACCCAGCAGGACTGCTCCTTTCTCCTCTGGACTTAGCTGATCTATCTATCGATTTATCTAAACACAACATTCTAGTGATTGTTAAGGAAAACAACTGTGAGAGGTAGATTATGAAAATAATTCTAGTAATTCACAAAAAAAAAAAGTAATCTGCAATGAATGAACACAGTAGCTATGACTTAATTAGAAATAGTCTAGGATGATGTTTGACACAGACTTCTGTTGTGAAGATGAGGTCCATGAGCCTGTGGATGGAGGGGCTCTCATTCATCCTGTTCAGTTGGAACAGGGACCCCTGGACACAGACATATGTACATGCCTGGACAGCCCAGAGCTCGCAGGTGCTCTGATCATCCTGACCAGAGGCGGCGCTGTTTGAAGGCAGCGCGCCGCGCGCCCCCGCTCCGGCCGGATGTTGTCGTCTTGTTCTGCCAGGCTGTGGACTTCACTGAAAGTCGGAAGTTACTTTTTTTTAAGTTAGTGAAACTTGACAAAATGGCAGAAGACAACACTTACGAGTCAATGCTCTGCGTAAAGCCTGAAGTTCACGTCTACCGGATCCCGCCACGGGCCACCAACCGTGGATATCGGTAAGACGACCTCAGACAGCGTCAGCGGCTGGAACTGACAAACGTCGCTCAGTGAGGCTAACCAGGCTAACTTACCGCGATGCATCCATTATCGGACAGGCGCTCGTCAGGATGGATATTTGTTACTTACCTGTTTCCTCTCTTCATGTAACAAACGCTTTGACCCCACACACCTACAAAAGCTCTAAAAGGACATAAATGGATACCGTCGGTGCACGAGAGGCGCTAAATATAAACACTACCCGCCGTGTCCCAAGTTATCGCGAGTTCGTTGGAACAGACGTGAGAAACGCTGACAGCGCTGATAACGTTAGTGAAACCTGGACAGTTCCAGTCCGCGGCTCCTCCTCCAGGTTCACTGCATCAACAGACACATTAGCTTCACATTTATATTTACTGCAGTCAAATATCAACTTTGACGGTTCCTCCAAATTGTCGTAAAATTAAAATATAGTGTTGTGTTTCACAGGGTCCTCGTTTCTAACACTGCACACTGCAGCATTGTTTTATTATAGAAGATCTTAGTGGCTACATCTAATAGAGATTTTCACGAATAACTGATGATTGCAATAATCTGCTCAACAGTCAGTAGTCCCCAGATGTTCAGATATTCACATCTAGCAAGACTGATATTAGTGGATATGTTTTAGCCTAGATCTGACAGTGTGAGGAAAACTCTGTAAACTTTATTAAACTTGCCTAAATGGCTTAAATGTTTTAGCTTTCGCTGAGGGTAATTAGTTTTTGTGAGTTGGAGCCACATCATTGTTCATGAAGAGCCTGTCATGTCAAGTGATCATTCTTGACTATGGGGAAATGTATAATTTCACTTCCTCCTGCTGTAAAAAGCTACATTGATCAAGTCAGCTGTTCCTCTGAAAGACCATTACACAAACCACTCCAACTAACGCTCAGCTGTGTGTTTCTTGTTTTTCCAGTGCTGCTGACTGGAAGCTGGATGAACCTGCGTGGAGTGGTAGGATGAAAATCACTGCAAAAGGCAAGATGGCCTTCATCAAGTTAGAAGATAAAAATACAGGTAAATCAACCTCCCTACCACTGAATGTCAGGCTGTGTTTCTGTTTCCTTCACAGTGCATGAATGTCTCTCAACTGTTGTCACCAAGACAAACTCCCCAAATGCAACATGCAACCATTAAAGGACAATTCCAGGCAAATTCAACTCTGGGCTGTATTTTCCAAACATTTTAAAACACAGGAATATCAACTCTTGACTTGCTTCAAGTAAAAACTTCTCTGCACATGTTTGAGTCGCCACCTGATGCTGTCTGTGGAAAAAAATGTACACTTGAAGCAATAAAGAGTTGATATTCTGTGAGCATGGCAACAGGGTCTTGCGCGAGACTCTGGGAGACTTAGATTAGATCTAGTTTTTTAAGTATATTTTTGGGGGATAGTATAGTCGGGAGAGACAGGAAACAGGGAGGCAGACTGGCAGAGAGAGAGGGAATGACATGCAGCAAATGGCGCCCGACGCGGGACTCGAACCAGGGCCGACTGCAGCGAGGACTGTGCCTCTATACATGGGGCGCCCGCTCTAACACGATGGGTTAGGGTTAGGAGACATTAAACTAAAAATCTTCAGATTCCTTCTTTTAGACCTAAAATGTTAGGAAAATACAGCCCCAAGTTGAATTTGCCTGGAATTGTCCTTTAAGCTGACAAAGTGGGTCTTTATAGGAGTGGCTAGAGTCAACTAGTCGTCTCCAACATGAACCCAGTGTTTGTGTCTGTTTTGCATAGTGAACAGAAGACTAGAGCAGATCCTCAGCCTTGCTTGCATTGACAAGTCTTAACTCACTTCATTTCTGCCTTATATTTGCTCATGCTTCAGGCTGCTGACACACATGACTTGTTTTCTGCTCTAGTTGCACAGGTGGGCGTCTCCTCTCTGGTGCTGTTGCAGCCGACTTGCATGTTGCTGTTTCACTTTTTATGCGAACATTTTTCCTCAAAGTCCGCCACGAGAATCAGTTAAAAAGAATGTCACCACGTTCACCACAGACCTGCCTGCCCTTCAACTCCACAGAAATGTCTTAGAAATAATGCACACACAAGTGTATTTGCCACCAGCACATTCTACTTGATTATTTACCACACAGAGAACTCTCCCAGACACAATGTGGTGTGAATTTGTTGTGTGCAGGAGAGCTGTTTGCACAAGCTCCGGTGGATCAGTATCCAGGTTGTGTAGTTGAAGCAGTCACAGACTCCAGCAGGTATTTCGTGGTCCGGATAGAGGACGGCAATGGTAAGACACTTTCATCTAAACTACAGGGATTTCTTTCTTTTTTTTCAATATTTTCAAATCTGATTAAAAAATAAAATAAAAAACTATTGAATATAATAATAGTCACACTGGACAGTCATAAATGTGACATCGTGCCCTGATTCTCAGCCATTTTCCTTCAGCAGCATCTCTCCCATCCCATGATATAATACACACTCTAACATGTATTTCCTTTGACTCAAGGACGTCATGCCTTTATTGGCCTGGGTTTTGCAGATCGTGGAGACTCATTCGACTTCAACGTTGCTCTACAAGACCATTTTAAGTGAGTGACTCTCTGCTGTATGTCTGTCTACACACACAGTCTGTATAAAGCCTACCTCTGTATGACCTAGGCATGTTTTAGACCCAGAATACACATGATGTGTAAATTAAGATATAAACTGCAGCATTCATGTTTGTATACATGCCGTGAGTGGGTGGTATTGTACATTTACATAGCATACACATGTTAATTTTATTTTGCATTTTGACTGCAGCCAATAAGCTACATCCCATTTGAACTTAAAGGGCCCATATTATGCAAAATCCACCTTCTACTGGTTTTGTAGCAGTTCTATGTGTTCCTGTTAGGGAAGTCATATCCCACGTCACAGCCCTTTCCTGCATGTCAGTCCCCCTCTCTCTGCCTCCCCCTTTCCTGTCTATCTCACTGTATGCTATCAAATAAATGCAATAAAAGCCAAAAAAATATATACTTAGAAAGATTACTTGTTTTCACAATTAATCGTGGTATTAAACGCCACAATTATTTAATCGTAAAGATTCCTAAATACTGTCACTTTCTGAAAAAGATTCTGTCTGAACCATATCTGCAGATGTGCGCCAAAGTACAGTTAAATGCACAGATACTGGTCCATTTATCTAAAGTAATACTGAATTAGTAGGAATTTAAATGTTAGCGTGTTATTTATATTGTGAAAAAAATGATTAAAATAAACTTAAACATTTGATATAGATGACAATTAATGACTTAAATAGTCATTAAAGCCATCCATTCCTTCTCTGAGTCACGGGGCAGCAGTATTTGTCCATATAATGGTTGTCAATGGACACCAACTTTCTTTGTCCAAAAAGACACATGAAAAAACATCCAAATACCTCCATACTGCTCGTCTGTAATGTCCCTCTTGTACTGAAGCCCCCACATGAGAAATTGTTGAGAAAAAAATTCAATAAGTCTATATTTGAAGCTTGTTTGTAGCGGAAGCTCCCAGTGTCTCAGTTCACTGCTCTTCCTGTGTCAGTGCAAATCTCGCGTGATTTGCACTGACCGGTGGAACAATTTCTCATGTCACCATTTTTAAGTTTAACCCAACCCAAATGATTTTAACACTAAAGAAACTTGGTGTCTACAGGTGGGTGAAGCAGGAGGGCGAGATCGCCAAACTGGAAGCCTCTCAGAGCGCAGCACCTAAACTGGACCTGAGCTTCAAAGAGGGACAGACCATCAAGATCAGCATCGGGGTGAGCACGTTCAACAGTAATGACATTGTGATGAGAGAAAAAAAAAGATAGGAACATTTAGGAACTGTCCTGATTCTGCCTACCACAGAACATCAAGAAGAAGGATGCAGGTGGAGCCAAGCCGCGGCCGATGGGGGGCGGTCTGCTCCCGCCTCCACCATCAGCCAAGCCTGGTGGGATCCTACCTCCTCCTGGAGGACCGCTGACTGTCCCCGCTGTTCAGACTGATGCTGGTGATCACATCAAATACTGTTTAACATCTCCATGTGATCTAAACATCATTCATGCTTTCCTTAAAGGAGTAGTTCAACATTTTGGCAAATTCACCTATTGCCATAATCCCTGTAGGCTTAGCAGTATGTTCATTACCTTTAATTGTCGGTGCAAGCTGTTTTTAGAACGGCGGGGCAGAGACGTGAGCTCTGCACGGTATTTCCACGTTTCCCTCATTAAACTAAATGCACAATCCAACAACTCTCAAACACTCTGGTGGGCAAGTTGCGACCTGCACATTCACCACGCTATGAAATACTTGCGCTTTTGAAATCACTCCACCCAGCAGTCATGATTGGAATGTAGTTCCTGCTTCGCATTTGCCTTAGAAACAACTCCGTCTCATAATGTTCCGTTATTATCTCATAGCGTGGTGAATGTGCAGGTCACAACTTGTGTGTTGTGGAGTTGTTGGATTTGATAAGTTTGATGAAGGAAAGGTGAAAGTACTGCGTGGCTCACGTCTCTGATCCGCTAATCTAAAGACAGCTTCCACCGACAATTAAAGGATAACTTTTGTTTTTTACAACCTGGACCTTATTTCTAGCATCAAATACGATCATTTACTCACCCTGACAACTTTGGTGTCATTTGGAGTCGTTTTGACGAAATTAGCCCCAATCGAGCGGCGCGTATATCCGTATAATGTGAGAACACGGGGCACCCAATGCAGCCTCTAAATAACACATTATCCGCCGCAAAATTTGTTCATTTCGCCAATATTTAGTTATGATACACTAGTGTTATTCCCCTCCGAGCCCGTGGTGGCATGTTATCAACATCCTGCTCCTCTAGGTTGACCTACTAACCTCTGATCTGGATGATGTCATCTCCGACCGGTGCCCGGCTCGTTCTGATAATAATCATTCAGCTTCGGCATTTGGGTCCTTTTTAGCTCAACTAGCCAGAGCTGTAGTGAGGATCCAGGCTGAGGAGAGGAAGCCAGTGGAAGCTGAACTTCATCCAGCTGCTCATTTTGTTCTGACGAGTCAGAAACACGCAGAAACGGACCATAGCATTAGCGATAGCAAGTTAGCCGCGCCGCGCCGCCGTCGGAGATGACATCATCCAGATCAGAGGTTAGTAGGTCAACCTAGAGGAGCAGGATGTTGATAACATGCCACCACGGGCTCGGAGGGGAATAACACTAGTGTATCATCACAAAATATTGGCGAAATGCCCCGTGTTCTCGCATTATACGGATATACACGCCGCTCGATTGGGGCTAATTTCGTCAAAACGACTCCAAATGACACCAAACTTGTCAGGGTGATTAAATGATCGTATTTGATGCTAGAAATAAGGTCCAGGTTGTAAAAAACGAAAGTTATCCTTTAAAGCTGATGAACCTACTCGTAAGGCTATAGGGATTATGGCAATAGGCGAATATACCAAAATGTCGAACTATCCCTTTAATTTTATTTTTTTTTTCAAAAGCAGCCACCCTCCTAGACTTCGGCTCCTCCGTCCCTGCAGCCCAGCCCAGCTCCGACATGTGGGGGGATTTCACATCTGCAGGTTCCAAGTAAGAGTTGCTCCCCCATGCAGATAACTGTCTGCAGCATCTTATAATCCATCTCATCCATCTGTCTGACGTGTGTCAGTTTTACACAATTGTTTTTTCTTCTTTTTTTTTTGAGTCTTTACTCACTCCATCAACCTCACCCCCCACCCCTCCTCTCCTCCACAGCTCCAGTAAAGATGCTGTCAAATCAGGATGGGTGCAGTTTAGTTGAGCTGTGAGAGAACGTGCACACACTCAGGTTCCATACATTCCTTGGACAGGACCATTGTGGCAGAACAGAGAAACTAAACGTTAGGAACTACTAATAAAACTTGACCAGCTCCTTCACGGCACTTGTACTGTAAAGAATCTGTTCTTGTAGAAGATAGCCCAGTGACCAACACACTCTGGAAGAACAAACACTACAATGTACACCTTCTTTACAACCTGTCTTCTTTTCACTCTGTGCTATGCAGTGGGATCTGTCTTTAGATTTTGAAAGTGAGCGTATGGTTAAAGGGAAACATGGCCTCAGCACACTAACCAGCTCACAAGTCTATCCATGGCCTTCAATCAGATGTTCCTGTATTTTATTCCTACCTTCTGTTCTCTTCACTCTCAGCCTGTCAATCACAGCCAGATTTGATGGTATCCCTCTGGTCCTCGTCTTCTCAACATCACATAGATTTACCTTCTGCCATCATACAGTCGTCTCATTGCACCAACATCACTCATCTCAAGGTTTCCTCAGTATTTGGGGAAAGTAAAATTGTGTATCCATTGAAGTGTCTATGTTTGGTTTAGGTGTGTGTCTATGCATGTGTGTGTGTGTGTGGTTTTGTTTTCTGCTTGTAGTTCTTGTTTCTGTTTCAAGTCTGCGTTGGTAGTTGATGATTAGTTTTACATTAAAGCTCTGAAGCCTTCATCAAGACTGCCAGGACTTTTTAGTCAGTGGACTAAAGTCATGATTGTCATTTTGTCTCTGTTGGTTTTTACACTCTGTACACCCCTCATACATTTTCCTGGTGTGCTGTTGCTTTTTAAAAGTGTGCCTTTTACCAAATTGAATTTTAATCTTGTTGATTCTTTTCATCAAGTATTTGATTAAGTGCCTTTGGGAAAAGATCTAAAATGTGTATAAAATGTAAACCTATGTCCTCTTGTAAATAAACTCTATGTTTCAATGGCTCTTTTTCAATGTGAATTAGTAAAGTGGAACCTGTGTCACTATGGAATTACAGATGAGATTTTATCACATAAAGTTGTTTATGATACAGTGTGGGTTGGCATTGCTTTCATCCCTTCAATGTGATGGGATTCTTACCAGTTACCTGTCCTGTCATTTATTCCAATTAGGGAAATTCAAGACAACCTAAAAGTTGACATGTAGGTAACTGTGCATCTTTTAAAACATATAGCATCAAAACCACTCATTACTGTAGCCTATATATGATAATATGTTGGTGGGATTCATTCTATAGTTCCTGCAGGAGAGAGGTTTAGTTATACAATGAGGTTTGTCCCATTGAGACCCAAGATCTCTTTTGCAAGGGAGACTCTTTGGCATCAAATAATTCCTGAGCTTAGAAGAGAGGTTTATCTCCGTTTTTTCAAAATTGAGTTTTTTGCATAATATCATCAATTAGTGGTCTGTTAATGCCTGTGTGGTGTTATTTTTAAATTTTCAACATTTTTGAATTAGTTATTCATTGTTCTGTCTAATTATCTGTCTCTTTTACATCAAATAATGAATAATGAACCCAGCCCATCATCCAAACAACATCATCATGTAAATATTGACAAGGCTCTGCACTTTTTCCAGACCTTTTTTGCTGATAAAATGTCATGCAAATGTCCATTATCAAGTTATTCATTTCAAAGCTAAGCTGCTCTTGACCATGGATTTTTATTTTATGTCACCGGACTTTTATTTTTATTTTTTTAATAGCCGACTTTATTGTTTATAAATAAAATAGCCTACTCACTTGTTGAACTTCTCGCATTTTGGGAACGTTAAAGCTTTTCTCACTGGAAATCGTAATTACAAACAACTTCAGATTTCCTAAAAGGAAGCCAGGCCTAGCCTGTCCTATTGTGTTATTGGTGGATTTGATTGTAATGTTTTGACAGGAACGAGATGAGTCCGATCATATGAGTGGCTGACGGCGGACCCATCACGCAGATGGACTGAGCTGGATCCAGACTCAAGTCCCTCCCCGGAAGAAGCATGGAGGAGTCCCTGTGAGCCAGGAGCCAGGCAGCACCAGCACCGCCGTGGACCAGCTGATGCTTCCTCTGTAGCCGCCGTGGATGGAGTTTTCCTCCGCCTCAGTCACCTCGGCTGGCCGGGCTCAGCAGCATGGAGGGCCGGAGGACTGACGGAGGACTGACGGCTAGAGGAGCGGACCGAGGTGAGCTCACTGATCGGATCGGAGGGGGAAGTGGATGTTTTCATTACGAGAGCTGCAAACACGACACAGGCGCGGGACACGTAGCCTATCTACTGTAAAGCTCTTTCTGTTTCCATAGCGACAGATTTGTGTCAGCATCTCAGTTTTAACTAAATTCTTACTCATTATTATGCAAATGTAGCTGGATGTTGCACAGTTGACTGTCCCGCTCCTCTCCTCCTCCTCCTCCTCCAGCTCCTGACCCAGACTTTTGAAAAGTTGGGCGGGTCTTAGTGGAGGCTTTTCTGAGTTGACCAGTGTGTTCAGATGGAGATCATACTGGTGGTGAATCACAGCAGCCATGCACAGTTCCCCTTTAGAGGAGAACAAAGAAGAAGCATAGAGGAGACAGTTGATGGTCAGAATGGAGTTGATTTAACTGTTTACTGTTGGAGAGTCAACAGTGAAGTGTTTGGTTCCACTGTGGAAGTGGTTAGTTCATCACATACAGGATCTCAGCACTAGACACAACACTAACTCACTGTGCTACAAATGTTAAGAAGTTACAGTGATTTTTTTTTTTTACACAAAAATACAGAAAAAATGTAAAGTAGCAAATTTGACGACCATGAAGGAAAGTAGGAAAAAATGTTAATGCTAAAAAACAGATGAAGAAAAACCCAGGACTGACAGCAGCTACCTTTGTTTATTATGTTGTATCTGTGCACAATGACCAAGCTGTCCTGTAGCCTATGAATGAGCGTTCACACTGGGGGAGAGCACTGTTGTTGCTCAACATTTTTCCCATTGCATCATAGTTTTAGGTCGACTTATATTATATATAACTATATTATATTATATATAGGCAATATATTTCTATACCAGTATTTGATGGGCTGCAACAGTTACATGGCCCACAGGCCTGTTTGTCCAATGCCTGATTCACATATGGTGTTTTAGTTGATATCTGACATGAATCCACATAGGCCTACTACCAGTGAGTGACTCTGCATAAGTGTGTGTGTGTGTTAAAGCTAGACTGGGGGTCTGGTATTGACACAATGATCCTCTTGTCTGTAACTATGACAATCCAAACACTGGGGGAGCGCAGACCCCCGCCTGCCTGTACGCTGTCATAGTTTCACGTAGTAAAACATAATGAGGTTGCTAACATGTAGTCAAGGTACCAATACACCTGACATCATACCTTAATAACAAGTATGCTAACATTGAAAAGATCATTTCAAACACAACATAATGTAGCTGTAGTACTGTAGAATATAAGGCTATTTGACCTACATTCTGTCTTACCCTAACTCCAAACTACCTATAAGTTGATATTATCATAACTGTATTTTACCACATGCTTGTGGTTGACCACTGATTTTGTGGTTGTTGACCATAGGGGACAGTTAAGATTTTGTAACCAATATTGTTATTATTATTATTATTGTTAAGCACTTTGTGTTACATGTCTATGTAGGGAAAGTGCTCTATACATACATTTTGATTTGATTATTTTCCTTATTAATAAATCTGCTGAATATTTTCTCAATTAATTGCTTTAAAGTTAATAATTAAAGTTAAAAGAATTATTGTTTGTCAGATGAACACTGCAAAAGCCAAACTCGTGAAATTTTAAGAGCAGCAGTTGTTCACATGAGATCGTGGTGAAATTGAAATGTGGGTCTAGGTCCATTGGTGAGTTGCAAAGTGTGCAGGCTGTGGATCCTCAGTGGAACAGGTAGTACTACTAACATTCTTTTTCACATAACTTGGAGTGCAGTAAACAGGTAAAGTAGCTTGACAACCTTGAACGAACAGCTCATGGAAAAGACTTGCATGATTTATTTTTTAAATGTGGCATTTATATTGACAAAATAGAAACAAGTCTGACCTGGTTTCCCATTCTCTGTAATTTGACTCAGAATTCAGTATAGACCACAATAGGGGTCAAAGCACTGTAATGCAGCTGCATGAAATTAGAATATCACGGAGGTCAGCAGTCTACCCCATGATGATGTATGAGACATAAGACTCTTTTATTGATCCCACTTATGGGAAATTTACTCAACAGCAGAGACGCAAAAGTAAGGAATACAAATATAAAGACACTCTATTTGTACAAAGCATATATTGTTTTGTACAATAATTATTTTAGAAGAATAACTTTATAGGCTACTGATTGAGCCAGACTAAGAGACCATTAAGGCTTAGGAAACCATTGCAGGTTTTCACAAATTTCTGGTGACCCCTCAATCAAGATGCACAAGCTCAGATATTTTTATATGCTGCATTTTATTTGAACTTGATTTATATTTTCGAGAAAGTAAAAGTATGCATAATTTAAAAAAGAAAAATAATTAGTTAAAAAATGTTTTTATCAGAATGTTTGTATATCAATCACTAGACATTTCAGGCGACCCCATTTCAATTCCAGGCGACCCCACTTGGGGTCCCGACCTCAAGGTTGAAAAGCACTGTTCTAACGTTTTGAGATACAGAATTTTGGCTTTTCATGTAATCCATAATTATTATTAAAATGAAAAGAAATAAAGACATTCTGTGTGTAATGAATCTATATAGTTGAACTATTTTATTGTAATTTATTGAGCACCTGTAGGCATGTGCTGTATCCTGAGGAGTCCTTGTCATTCTCTTGAGAGCGAGCAGTGAGAGTGTGGTGTTGGTGTGTGAGTGTGAGGGTGGAGGTGAGGGGTGTGTGCACTTTAAAACCTACTAATCCTGCTGTCCTCAATCTGTGCCTGCCTGCCTGCCCCGGAGGAGGACGCTCACCAGTCCGCTCCATCAGTCCGCTCCGCCGCTCCGCTCCGCTGCTCCGCCGCTCCGCCGCACACAGAGCTGTGTCGGCTCCTGCGCTCAGCAACACGCTACCAGGCGGAGGTCGCGAGCTTTGCGCTTCTTTTCGCACCTGTTGGGAGAACAGAAAAGACGGTGGTTGACTTTGTGAAGACGTTTGTAGCCTACATTTACTCGGAAGTTAATCCTCGGAGGATTTGAAATCTCCGCGATGAGCGCTGCGGAGAGCTCTGACACGGACTCCAACAAGCTGGAGTCTGTGATCCAGGTGAGGCACCGGTGATGAGAGATGTGACAGATAAAGCTGCGGGGCTTTGTGTGTTGCTGCTCACTGTTAGGCTTTTTGTTTTGTTTTTTAATGGAGCAGTTTTGGGCTGAGTGACTGTCGACTTGCTCTTACTTCATCACACTCACCACCATCTTTGAGTTTGTGGTCATCTCATGCAGTGTGATATTCAGATGTAGGCCTGAGAAGTTATTATCATCTCTGTAATGTTTCTCTACACGTTGAAATAATAAATGTGTGTGTGTGTTTTCTGCATCAGAGGTTGGAGGAGAGTGTTTTGTCTGAGGAGAAGAGGTTGACAGTCCAGGGCCCGTCACCTGACGCCCCCCCTACGTGTCTACCAGCACGAGTACGAGAGATTGTCACAAAGAACCTAAACGACAGCTGTGAGTCTTCAGGATCTCTCCATCTAGGCAAATGAAACTCCCTCAAGTTCGAGTTTTCACTCCTTTCTGTTCTTCCTCTCAGCAGCGGGGGCCATGTCCTCGGTCATGTCCCTCCAGGAGGAGAACCGGGTGCTGCAGGGGGAGCTGGCCCGGCTGGAGGACCTGCTGGCCCACAGCAGAGCGGACCGAGACGAGCTCGCCATCAAATATGGTGCAATCAGTGAGAGGGTAAAGCCTGTCCCTCATTTCCATGTCTGCTTGGTGTTTCTTTGTCTGAGATCTGCCGGTCGCCCAGGTGATGGGGGCTGGAATGATCTGAAGTGGAATGTTACCATGGCATCTGTCACCCTGGGTAACTGTAAACAGGGGCTTCAGTAGTGGGAGGGGGCGGGGGTTGTTAAAATGCTAGGTGGGCACCACATCCCACTTTGGATTGAACATTAGTGAAGGATCCATGCAGGCTCAGAACCAGAGGGAGACTCAGGCAGTCATTCAGATGAAAAGGCAAGGCAAGGCAATTTTATTAGTATAGCCCGTTTTTACAGACAGTTTGTCTCAAAGGGCTTCACATGACATCATAACAACATCCTCTGTCCTTAGACCCTCACATCCACTGAGGAAAAACTCCATAGAAAACCCTTTAACAGGGAAAACCAGGAGAAAGCTCAGGGTGAGCAACAGAGGAGGATCCCTCACCCAGGACGGACAGACGTGCAGTAGATGTTGTTACAGACAAGAAAACAGTTTATAATACAGAATGTGGGAAACATGGAAATGTTATGGTAAATGGTCTGTATTTTATATAGCGCTTTTCCATCGGAAACGATACCCAAAGCGCTTTACAGTATATACATCACATTCACCCATTCACACACACATTCACACACTGATGGCGGTAGCTGCCATGCAAGGTGCCCACGACCCATCAGGAGCAAGGTGGGTAAGGTGTCTTGCCCAAGGACACTACGGCAGCAACCGGGACAGAGCGGGATTCGAACCGCCGACCCTCTGATCATTGGACGACCCGCTCTACCACCTGAGCCACTGCCGCCTGAGCCACTGTTAAGAGAGACTATATCATTACAATGTCTAGTCTGGCAACGACCGGTCGACCTCGGCTCACCTACACATTCTACGTACAAACAGTTATACACCCATCTGTACACATTCATTTGTATATAAATGAACACACTACTTGCTAAAACACATCAATGAGGAAGTTGTACAAGAAGAAGCCACAGAGGGTTACAGTAAGTTCATGAATCCATTGTTTTACTGATGGAGAATTTTCAGATTTACTGTGTAAATACATCTACTGATGCCTCTCTGGACACATCCTCAGTGATTTTCCTGACGTCATAGGGCGTTTCGGGTCTTTCGAAATCATACGCCCTCGATCAGGTAACCCAGCCGGGTCACCTGATCGAGGGCGTATGATTTACAGTTAATCAGTATGCATTTTTTCTCTGCAGTGCTCGCAAGTAAAATCAAATATGTCCTATAGCAGGTCAGGTTAACAGAGCTTGTGTCCTCCACAATCCACAGTTTTGGTTCCAGTTCAGTTTTGACTTCCTATCACCCTTGAGGTTAATTCAATGGCACGTTTCCAAAATTCTTCACCATCACCATCGGTCATTTTACATCTCTGACATCTGGAGGAAATGTTGCACTCAGTTTTCTGTAACCTATAGGCTAAAGGGTGTAGTGTAGTAAGTCACATCCATCTGATGTTTTCAAGGTGAAGAATGAATTTCAGTCTCAGGATCTACAGATCCTCAGCATGAAATAAATCTGCTCCTCACTTTTTAATTAAACCCACAGCTGGAGCAGGCGCTTCGTTTCGACACGGAGGAGGGGGACCGGGACTCTCCGGAGTCACGCAGCCTGGCTCAGCAGAACGTGGATTTACGGCGGCGACTGGATGAAGAACAAGCGTCCTACAAGCGTAAACTCACAGCGTACCAGGAGGGGCAGCAGAGGCAGGCGCAGCTGGTGCAGAAGCTGCAGGCCAAGGTGGGATTCCACTCTACTCCGTGTTGTTGCCGAGGCGCTGGTCAGTGAGACGGACGGGCGTTAATATTTGTGCTGCTTCTTCAGGTGCTTCAGTACAAGAAGAGGTGTGGAGATCTAGAGCAGATGCTGCAGGAGAAGTCCTCGGAGCTGGACAAACACAGGCTGGGTGTAAGTGTTGTTTGAACCAGCTTTTATCTATGTGATCAGGAACTTCCCTCACATTTCATGACATGTTTCCTCCTTTAGAGTCAGAGTGAGGCATCTAATGGCAGCCACCAAGACGAACCCAGCAGCAACCTGGAAGATGCTTTAATCCGTCTGGAGGAAGAACAACAGAGGTGACTGATCACACATGAACATACTGGTTGTTTTAGCCCGACTTACTGTATCAACATGAATTTTATCCTAGTCTAGAAGGAAGGGGGAGTGGGGTACCTTAGCTTTTTTTTTGCAGCCTCTAAATAACACATTATCTGCAGAGAAACTCCTTCATTTCACCAATATTTAGTTCTGATACACTAGTGCTATTCCCCTCTGAGTCCAGGTTAGCTGTTATCAATATCCAGGGTCTGTAGGTTGACCTACTGACCTCTGACCTGGATGATGTCATCTCTGTAGGTTGACCTACTGACCTCTGACCTGGATGATGTCATCTCCGACTGCTGCCTGCCTCATTCTGATAATAATCATTCTGCTTCAGCATTCAGGTCCATTTTTATCTCAACTATCCAGAGCTTTAGTGAGTCCAGGTTGAGGAGAGGAAGCTGTGGAAGTTGAACTTCATCCAGCTGCTCATTTTGTTCTGACAAGTCAGAAACACGCAGAAACAAACCGTAGCATTAGCGATAGCAACAAGCCGCACCGCACCATGGTCGGAGATGACATCCAGGTCAGAGGTCAGTAGGTCAACCTACAGAGATGACATCATCCAGGTCAGAGGTCAGTAGGTCAACCTACAGAGATGACATCATCCAGGTCAGAGGTCAGTAGGTCAACCTACAGAGATGACATCATCCAGGTCAGAGGTCAGTAGGTCAACCTACAGAGATGACATCATCCAGGTCAGAGGTCAGTAGGTCAACCTACAGACCCTGGATGTTGATAACAGCTAACCGGGAACTGCCCATTGGTCCGACCTCCCAATGGTCCGACCTCCCGTTACACCGACAAAATACCCATTGGTCCGACCTCCCATTGTTTCGACCTCCCGTTATTCCGACAAAATCAACCACAAGTCGGACCAATAGGAGGTCGAACCAATGGGTGGTCCCGTTAGTCCGAACTGTCATCACTACTTTCTGACAAGCTCTTCCATTCATACGAGCATGCACCTTTCTCTCTCCCCCCACACGCGCGGCCCAAAATCTCCCCATATGATGACCCTCAGAGTACAGAGTAAAGTAAATACACTTTTTATTCTCTCCCCGCTCCGCGAGCCTGCTGCAGCCGCCGCGCCAGCTGACAGTAGACTGAGAGAGGGAGAAAGAAAGAGAGAGTAAATTTGGCTTTGGTTTGGTTCAGGCAATGAAGAAAGGAGTTGGTTAAGTTTAGTAAAAACGCCAGGTAGAGGCTAGACAGGCCAGAAGCAGAATGAGCGTTATATGTCGAAGTGCTTGTTTTGCAGTTAATTCTGCACATGATCCGCGCAGCAGTGCGTAAAAGTCGTGCGTAATGACAGCTCCTCGTTGGTGTAAACTGCACCTCTTCTTCCACGTGTGTCTTATTGACAGACAGGTGGAGCCTATATGAAGAATTATATAAATGCATGGTGAATGTTGGGAATGGAGAGTTGGTCTAATACTAGTCCAGTTCGAACTAATGAGGACCTCCCATTAGTTCGAACTCTCATTACTCCGATTGTCGGACCAATGGGAGGTCGGACTAATGGGTGGTCGGACCAATGGGAGGTCGGACTAATGGGTGGTCGGACCAATGCCATGGACCCCAGCTAACCTGGACTCAGAGGGAATAGCACTAGTGTATCATAACTAAATATTGGTGAAATGAAGGAGTTTCTCTACAGATAATGTGTTATTTAGAGCAGTGGTTCTCAACTGGTGGGTCGGGACCCAAATGTGGGTCGCGGACACGTTCTGGATGGGTCGCGTACAGCTGGTCAAAAAAGTAAATAATATTTAATGCACATCTGATGTTGGACATGTGCTTTATTCTTTTCGTCTTTTATTTTGAAAAATAACTTATATTGGAAGGCCCGCGTCACATGAACACATGCAGTTGTCATGGTACTACTCAGTTTCATTCATGTGCTCTGAAATGCACTTTGCTCATTAAAGAGCAAAATGAGTTTTTAAAGGCTTAAAAAAAATAATCTTGAATTCTATAAAAGTGGGTCGTGACTTAAAGTGATGTTCTGGCGTAAGTTTAACCCATGGCCTAACACACCATAACACCGAGGTAGACCCCCCCCCTCAAGAGATGAAGTCTGCTAACCGCTAGCTTCTCTAGTTGTAGCAACTTTAGCAATGACTGCACCATAACAAACAGTGCAGTAGGCTATACGGATCCACTAGCCACCGACCAAAAAGCCACTTGCAGCCACAAATAATGCTCAGAACAGCACCAAACCTCATCAACAGTACAAACAGGGTCCCAGCTCATAATACGAGGCATCAAACATCCATTAGCTTAGCCTGGTTTCTATTGAAATGAGACGAAAACAACTCACCCGCTCTGCTCCAGTTCTACGCTATGCAGCAACTTTCTGTGTCCAGCATAGAGTCCAGGTACTGACAACCCAGTCCGAGGCTGACTGGCAGCACACGCATCTGGTTTCAGGCACTGACCACTTGATTCCCCCAGCTCCAGCATTTACACTCCACCGGCTCTGTCACTTTCAGCCTACATTTCCAGGACATAGCCTCCACCGCAGCGCTCCGTCTTTCACTTTTCTCCTCCATTTCCTTCAGCTTGTCTTCAGTAAACTTGGTCTCAAACTGATAGTGGCGCCCATCGAAATGAAATGGCTTATGGCTGTAAGTGGCTGTTTGATCCGTTGCTAGTGGATCCATATACTGCGCTGTTTGTTATAGTGCGGTCATTGCTAAAGTTGCTACAACTAGAGAAGCTAGCGGTTAGCAGACTTCATCTCTTGAGGGGGGCTCTAACTCAGTGTTACGATGCGTTAGACCATGGGTTAAACTTACGCCAGAATATCACTTTAATGCACATGGGAAAATGTGGGTCCCAAAGTGAGACTAGTTGAGAACCCCTGATTTAGAGGCTGCATTGCGCTGCACCATGTTCTCACATTATACAGATATACGCGGCTCTCAGCTGGAGCTCATTTCATCTGAACGACTTGTAATGACACCAAAGATATCTGGGTGAGGAAATGATCGTATTTTATGCTAGAAATAAGGTCCAGATTTTAAAAAAAAGGTAATTATCCTTATGTCTAGTAAATGAATTTTGATGATCCCTGTGGAAATTGTTGTCCCGTGCATGTTTTTTTTGACCACCTTTTGTGTCCATTCTGGAATCCCCACTGTGAAACATGGGAAATGTAAATCTCTATAGCTCCTGAACTATACATCCTATAGAGACAACTGACCCCACTTTCTTTTTGTTTTGGCATGAGGAATCGGTAGAGATGGAGATTGATTGATTGATTGTTATCTAAATAACTTACCAAGAAATCTCTTCCACTAGGAATGAATGTGTGTAATATCACGTATTAAAATGTTGCAATTCAACTCCAATGGGAAAAAAAGTTCTGTTATTGTGTGTTTTCAGGAGCAGCAGTTTGTCTGCGGTGAACGCGATGCTGAGAGAGCAGTTGGAACAGGCCAGTTTGGCCAATGAGGCGCTCAGCCAGGACATCCGCAGGCTCACTGCTGATTGGACCAAAGCCAGGGAGGAACTGGAACAAAAGGAGTCTGACTGGAGGAGAGAGGAAGAGGTGGGAGAGGGATGCTGTGAACAGTCAAAGCTTTGAAATGAAACCTGGAGTTCAGCTGACATGTTGTTTTCCTTCTAGTCGTTCCACAGTTATTTCAGCAGCGAGCACGGCCGATTGCTGATGCTGTGGCGCCAAGTGGTGGGCTTCAGGAGACACGTCTGTGAGCTGAAGACCGCCACTGAAAGGTTCCAACCAGTCATGTGAATCGCACATTGTTTGGCATCTTGGAAAATGTTGAAATTCACAGTTTGTGTTTCTCAGGGACCTGTCGGACATGCGTAACGAGCTGGCCCGGGCGTCCCACTCCTCTCTGCTGTCCTGCGCCGGTGTGTCCACGGTGCTGCAGAGCCGTGAGGGAGGAGCAGCTGTGGCTCTGGAGCGGGAGAAGGCTCTCAGGGCTCAGCTGGAGCAGCAGCTCAGAGAACAAGTGGCAGACATGATGAACCTTCAGACCAGGACGGACGCAGAGAGAAGCGAGCTCAACGTCAGGTCAGTGGCAGCGTGGACCAGTGATCAGCTTGATGTGGCTCCAAGGTGCAGATAGATCAGAGCCCTCATGTACACTACCAGTCAGAAGTCTGGACACACCTCATTCAGTGTTTTTTCTTTACTTTTATTAAAGGGATAGTTCAACATTTTGGCAAATTTAATTGCCATAATCGGATAGTAGCACCTTTAATTGTCGGTTAAGCTATTTTCAGTACGGCGGAAACGGGCTGCTCAGGGCTATTCTTGGAGGCTAAGGGAATTTCTTGGTTTCCCTCATCAAACTCATCAAAACAACCCAGCGCTGTTGTGGACACGTTGTGAGCTGCAGAACCACCGCGCTATGAGATAATGACGGAACGATACGAAACGGAGCCGTTTTCGAGGCAAATACAGGGTAAATACAGAGACTGCTTGCTGAAAAACTGTCCCTGAACGCAACGCGCATCAGCGGTTTTGCATTAATTTGCCTCTGAAACAGCTCTGTCTCGTATCGTTCCGTCATTATCTCATAGCGTGGTGGTTGTGCAGCTCACAACGTATCCACAACAGCGCTTTTGAGTTGCTGGGTTGTGTATTTGATGAGTTTGATGAGGGAAACCAAGAAATTCCCTTAGCCTCCATAGCGTAGCTCTGAACAGCCTGCAACTGCGCTCCGCCGTACTGAAAATAGCTTACACCGACAATTAAAGGCAACGAACCTACTGCTATGACTATAGGGATTATGGCAATGGGCCAATTTGCCAAAATGTTGAACTATCCCTTTAAAGGGATAGTAGCATTTTTTTAAAGTGGGGTTGTATGATCTACAAATAGCCCCTACTGTAAGTACTCACGTATCATTTAGATCAGCAGTTGGTTAGCTCCAAATAAAAACTGTGTTTTTTTTTCACATAAAACTTCTTTTAGGCCGTGAAAATAGGCCGTTTCTTTGGGTCCATTCACAACAATGTATGTTGTAAATCTCTGGGCAGGGCTATTATGGGCTGGCGTTGCTAACGGGAGGAGTACAGAGAGTCTTCTACATACAACCACACTTTAAAAAAATGCTACTATCCCTTTAAGGAACACATTGGGAAGTATGTAGTAAACAAAAAATTGTTGAAGCAGAATATGTTTTACAGTATATTTTATATTTTTTGTAGTAGCCACCTTTTACTTTTTGCACAGTTCTGATTGTGTCGTCAGCTTCATGAGGTTGTTATCTGGAGGAGCTCTGCACTTAACTCTGTGGTCCGTCCAACTCATCCTAAACCATCTCAATTGGGTTTAGGTTAAGTGACAGATAGCACTTTTGTTTTAATTAAAGTTTTTGTGTAAACTATATAACTCTGTTCCTTCAGAGTTTTGATGTTTTTAATGTAGAAAATAATACAAATAAAGAAAGGCCATTAAATGAGAAGATGTGTCCAAACTTGTGACTGGTAGTGTTAGTGCCCTGCTAATAAACTTATCTTTAATCGGTTAATGTTTGGATCCTGGGTGGATTTAATAACTACAGCAGAGTGTTGGTCACAACTACAACGATGGTGAAGCTTTATAAAACCCCAGATTCCTGACTCTGAACAGCTCTTCCTCCATTGCACTGGTTAGCAAGGAAGTAGGTATCAATCAGGGATCCAACACATCCTGGAAAAATCCGAAAATTGTTGACCAGTTTTCAATTCATGGAAAACACATGGTAAATTAAGATATCAGAGATTACATTTTACAATTCCCCTCTTCATAACTGAACTGAACTCATCTTCCTTTGGTTTCATGCTTGGTATTGTGTGACTGTCAGGTTGTCAGACTCAGTGCGAGAGGCAGAGAGACTGAAGGGCCAAATGGAAGAGCGAGAAAGACAAATGGCCGTTCTGACGCGAAGGCTGGAGGTGAGTGGACGGCCATGACGGTTGTGTAACTGGTCTGTCTCCTTAATCCTCCTCCTCCTGGTTGACCTGTGTGTCTGTGGCATTCCCCTGCTTTTCCTGCAGGAGCAGAGTGGAAATGATGAGACTGACATGCAGATGATGAGAGCTCACACTGAAACGCTGCTGGGCACGCTGCGGGACATCGCTCAGGTGAAGCTCCCTGTCCCTGTCCCTGTCCCTGTCCCTGTCCCTGTCCCTGTCCCTGTCCCTGTCCCTCGCACTCCTAACAGTAGGATGCCAGTGCTTCATTGAAATGTGTCTTCTCTAGACGGTCTTGTTGGACGGGGAGTCGTCTTCAGAGGCAGACCAGGACAACTCGGCGTCTCCTCTGCTGGCCTTGTTGCGCAGCTCGTCCCCTCAGCGCTCCCCCTCTCCTCGCAGGTCGTCCTCCCCGTCTCGCCCCTGCTCACTGGCTCCTCTGCCTGAGGCAGCGCTGTCTGCCCTGCACTCTGCAGTCAGCAACAAGACGCTCCAGCTGCAGGTGACATGTCAGCACACACACACACACACACACACACACACACACACACAGTGATGGACAAGCTCCAGAAAGAGGCCAAACATTACACAGCCAATCCAGGGTGGCAACCAATACAGCCAAAATAAACATACATGGACAATATTTCAGGTTGGGATCATGAACATTTGTTTACAAGACATCTTTACGATATATTTAAATAGATTTAAATATACTGTAAAAGTTAGAAAAAAAAAAATCTATCAATGCATTGATGACCAAAAACATTAAAGGGACAACGAGGAGTTTCTCTGTCGGCAGAACGAAAAATTATGCAACAATAAAAAAGTCATGTGGATGAATGTACGTTACCCACACTTGTTAATCGACCCGTTTACGATAAATATATCGTTTTGTCTCTATCGTTATTTTGTTATTATTAGTGGTGGTGGAAATGCTGGGCGAGCCGACCAGCCTTTCCTTACTTTCGGTTTCACGGACGCAAATGAGAATAACGCAGCCGAATCAAATTTTATGGTCGCAACTATGACGGTAACTGAACCTCTTTGAACCTCTGACTTCAATTCTTGATGAATGAAAACATGAGTCCATCTTGCGCCAGTAAAAGAATTTCACGGCGCGTGCAGAGGCTCAAAAATGTAGCGTGAAAACACTTTTCACGCTTTTCCAAAACTCCTCGTTGTCCCTTTAAGAGTATTATTGAATTTTCCCCCTTCTTCAGAGTTGTCTGGCTGTTAACCCCGGCACCCGTTCTTTTTTTATTTGTTAGTTTGCGGCCACATTGTTACGTGGCTGTTGTGGCATTTGCCCATATTGCCCATTGGCCAGTCCGTCCCTGCACACACACGTCATTTACTGCTTTGAATTCACCATTCACAGAAGGGTTAGGGTTATCAGCCACTTCTGAGTTAACTGCTCCTCCCGTGATCATCATACATCATAATACAAAACAATAACCTAAATTAAAATCAATGGCAAAAAGAGTGCAAGAAAATAACAACAAAGACTAAAACTACTAATACGTGGCTAACATTCATCTTATGCTAAATGATGTGGTGCTTCAGCTTCATACAGTACAGTCATTTCTCAGAGAAAGTCTCACATTAAAAGACAGGAAGTTATTGAGATGTGATCTTTTCTTTTTGTAATTACATTTTTATTGATTCCATGCATCATTATCCCATCAACATTTTACATATCGTATACAATGTTTCCAAATATATAGAAGACAGGGGAGCAAAGACAGAAATAGGCATAAACTCTCAATTAATCATAAAGTAGAGTAAATGAGAAGTGATATGAAGTTCTTTTTTCCACTCCTATCCTTATTGTCACTCCTTTCTTGCAGAGTCCCTTTTCTTCTGTTGGAGGCTCTTACAGAAAAAGTTTATAGGGTGGACCAAGGGGCTTTACTGTATAATGCACTGCACACAAAACCAATCCAGTTTTCCCAGAAATTCTTAAAGGGATAGTTCACCCAAAATTCAAATTTCACTCATTCACTCATTTCACACATACTGCTCGTCTATAATGCTCTTCCTGTGTCTTCCAGTGCAAATCTCACGTGATTTGCACTGACCGGAGGAACAATTTCTCATGTGGGGGCTTCAATACAAGAGGGACATTACAGACGAGCAGTATGGAGGTATTTGGATGTTTTTTGCTGTGTCTTTTTGGATGAAGAAAAGTGGTGTCCATTCACAACCATTATATGGACAAATACTGCTGCGTGGACCCCCCCGTAACTCAGAGAAGGAACGGAGGACTCTGAAAATTCTCACAGCTCTTAGTCGACATGAGGGTGAGGAGATAATGAGTGAAATTTGAATTTTGGGTGAACTATCCCTTTAATAAGATCGTATTAACAAAACCAACGTTTCGACCGTGATGGTCCTTGTCAAAGCAGAGGTGCTCTGTTTAAAAAGACGATGCAGATGGGGATTGATGAGGTGTGTGTGTTCACAGCTGGGCTCATAGGTGCCTTTTCATAGATTGGTTGAAACAACACAGGATCACGTCCCCCTGCGATGTCAACAGAACGTCCCTCAGAGAAAAGAGCCTAATGATAATCATAGTGATAACGGCAGACACCACATAGTCTCATCATCTTGTATTATATTATATAGATGCAACATTTCCTGCACTGTCTTCCTGTGTGTTTGCAGGATGTTCGAGGCCGTCTGCTCTCTGCCCAGTCTTCACTACAACAGTTACGAAAGCAGCTTTCAGAAGCAGATTCGGCTAAAAGAGACGCAGAACAACGAAACCAAGCTCTGCAGAGAGAGAAGGAGACGGCTCAGAGGGAGAGGGAGGCCGCACAGAGGGAGAAGGAGCGTCTGAAGCAGGAGAGAGACGCTCTGACCAGGTCCACGCACCGTTACATCACCTTGAACTATCTGATTCTAATCCTTGAATCCTGTCGGTAATAAGTAATAATAACCGTAAGTCTACAATGTGCTCTCCTGCATGCATCACCGACATGGCAGTGAGAAGATGAACCTGGAGAAGAGCGTGCAGACGGCACAGAGCAGCAGCCACATCCTCCAGATGGACTGTGAGAAGCTGCAGCTGAGCGTGGCGTCCATGCAGCGAGAGCGCGACCACGAGAGAGAGGAGAAGGAGGCGGCCGTTCAGGAGAGAGAGCGGGCCAAGGCAGAGACTCAGAGGATGTAAGTCGGCTAATTGATGGTGATTAAGTGAATGTGATGTCGCCGCTAATCCACAAGGTCTGGCACAGCCAACAGACATAGAGGGAGTCATTCAGAAAGCCTTCTCAGTACTCCACCAAGTAACAGAGCTGCTCTGACCAGTCTGCCCTGGCTTTATGTGGCACTGGAGACTGGGCCCTTACTGTAGGACAAACCAACACATTAAAGGTCCACTGTGTAAAATGGGGGGAAAACCGTGACATCTAAAAAAACAAAAAACAAGAGGCGGTGCGTGGCGCAGTGGTTAAAGGGCCGCCCCATGTCCTCAACGCAGGCGTCCCCGGTTCGAATCCCGCGTCGGGCAGACCTTTCCTGCATGTCATTCCCCCTCTCTCTGCCTCCCCCTTTCTGTCTGTCTCACTATGTGCTATCAAAAAAATATACTTTAAAGGCCCAGTATGTAACTTATTTGGCTTTTTATCAGCAAAAATCAAATATTGCTTTCATAAAAAGTATTTGACTGAAGTGGAATCACACCTGCATACAAACGAAAGCTTTCTCCTCCCTTAGAATGAGTTGTTACAAGTCGTTACAAATATACAAGGGAGGGCCCACGGAACCTTGGCGGCCATGTTGAATCACCATTTTTCACGTTGAGTGGCAGCGTGACTGTAGGTAACCATGGAAACTCAGCTGAGCTGTCGGCTCGGGGAGAAAGTTTTCCAGGTAGCTCCTGTTAAAACTGTCACCACTGTGTAGTGTGAGGAAGGACGGAGGCTCTGATGGTGCATTCAGGTGCAGTCAGACACCTGAGTGACGCCGTCGGCAAACCAACCAGATGTCATTTTACTCCACCAGAGAAAGACGGTAAAACAATACCACATCACCATGACAACATATTGTTTAGCCTGGTGCTGGTGGAAGTGGAACACTTGTTTACATAGAGGCTTGTTTATCCTGTTACATGCAGCGTCTGTTGTCTGTCTGACGTCTGCCCGAGTTCACCTGAACGTAACATCAAGAATACGTTCAGATATGGAACCGCACCGCTAGATGGGGGAATTCCTAGACACTGGGACTTTAAAAAAAACAAAAAACAACTTGTTTACCATGATTGGGATGACTGTGAGTATTTCAGGAGCATGGAGCGATGAGGTGAAGATCTAAACCATTTAAACCATATGTCTGCTGTTTCCTCCTCCTTCTTTCCTTCCACCTTCTTCTTTGTTGGTTTATTTATGAACGCGAAAGTCATGAAACGCTCTCTCTTGCTGGATTTTCCGTTCAGGCTGCCACAAACTTTTTTTTTTTCAAACACAATGCTATATTTATTTATAGAGAGTTGAGATACAAACAATATACAGAGAACAGTATACAAAGAGATCACAGGAAAACATGTGCCAGTACATTATACAAAAAGACTGTACATGTTACAGAAGTCTAAAGTTTGAATAGCCTTTTCATTTGTTAGATTTGGTAATTATCTTAAAGTAAAGTTACAAGTTTTTGTTGGAAAATAGCAAAGCAAGGGGTTTTCTAAATAAATTTACTATTATGAATATGAAATTTTGCTTTTAGAGTAATCATGGAAAACCAAAAACAATATTTTCCTAGAGTGAAATCAAATCTTTGCTGAGATAATCAGTGATGAACCTGCTGAGGTCTGCCCACTGTTTCTCAATGGCTACACAATATGGCGACACTCTCTAAAGCAAGACCCTTGCTATATGTATATTGAAAGAAGAATTATAAGGCTACAAAAACCAAACACATTTTATTTTATAGCGATTATACACTTATAATATATTCATGGATCATTCAGATTTTGCCAATAAACCTTGCCAATTATTACGCACTGGACCTTTAAAGGACATACAGAGCCTCAACTCTAAAATGTACTGATTAAGTGCTGCATCTACACGACCTCATCCAGACAGAAGCAGTGGGATCAGAGCGAGAGTCGAGCCTCGGCCCAGCGGGGGGAGCTGTCTGCAGTGAGGGAGAGCCACCAGCAGGGGGAGGTTGAGAGAGAGCTGCTGGAGAGAGAGAAGGCCCAGCTGTCTGAGGCTCTGGCTCGGGTAACAACAAGTCCACTCCACCCACTCACTGTTTGCTGATTTCGGAGTATTTTGTGTGCGTATCTCTGGCGGCCTGTCACCTTTGTTCTGTCTTGACCCTTGTCGTCCCTGCAGGCTGAGAGCAGCAACGCAGAGCTCTCTCTGCTGCTCAACAAGCTGCAGTCGGAGGAGGCGGCTCTCAGAGACTCCCTGGCCAAGATGGGCAGCATGAACGAGGGTCTGGCTCAGGATAAAGCCGACCTAAACACCTACATCCTCCAGGTGACAGAGTTTCAACAGTATTTGGCCTCTGAAAGGGTTGTGTACTAGTAAATGGACTGGGTTGTCTGCTGGGTTTTACTAATCTTCAGAGCCTTGTTTGTATCAGAGTCTCAAAAGAATGAATGGTAGAACTGCAGATGGAGGTGCAGAGGTTTGTACCATCTGTCCTTGAATACATTTATGTATCTGTACCTGCATCTGGTTCAAAAGGAGGAAAGGAAAAAACACCAGGATTTCACCTAAATGTTCCTAAGAAAGATCTTAAGAAAAGCCTTAAGATCTAAAATTAAGAAGTTCATAAGAAAATTCTTCAATGCAATTCCTCAATAGTCTTAAGAGCAGTCATTTCTTATGAATGACTTATTTTTCCTACTTAAGAACTTGCATTAGCCATTACCCATCACTGCATTGCATTGCACACACCATCAGACAATATAGTTTGCGTCTTAACCGTCAGTCACTCACTAACCATGGAGAAGAACAAAAAGAGATGCAGAAACTTTTCAAGTCAGCAGCTTGAGGTTATAGTGGATGAAATTAATGTATGAAAAAAAATTCTACTGGGGATAATTAATAATATGGGAATAACAGGGAAAATAAGACAAGAGAAATTTTTCTTAAGAAGAGAATATGACCTCTTTCTCTTTCCTCTTTCTTCTTCTTAAGACTGAAGTTAAAGGCACAGTATGGGATATTTTTTGCTTTTTATTATCAAAAATCAAATCTGTCTTTCATAAATCCGTATTTCACTGAAGTGGAATCACACCCGCATACAAACGAAAGCTTTCTCCTACCTTAGAATGAGTTGTTACAAGTCGTTACAAATATACAAGGGGGGGTGCACAGAACCTTGGCTGCCATGTTGAATCACCATTTTTTACAAGTGACCATAGGTAACCACAAACTCACCTCACCGGAGCTGTCGGCTCGGGGAGAAAGTTTTCCAGGTCTCTTGTCTGTCTGACGTCTGCCCCGAGTTTACATAAACGCAACATCAAGAATACGTTTGGATATGCAACCGCACCGCGAGATGGGGGTAAATCTCACATACTGGGGCTTTAAGAAAAAAAAGACACTTAAGAATATTTTTTTTCTTCAGAAGGTTTTGTGAATCTGGTAAGATATTATTATTTATTCAAATCAAAACTATGGACCAACAGACACAGAGACCTCCACAGTGAAAACTTTCACCATTTCAGCAGAAACTGCTGGCTCCTTCACTCAGTGTGGCTCTTCCCTCTGTCTCTCAGCTGGAGGAGGACAAGGCCGTCCTGCAGACTCAGAAACGGGAGGCGGAGCAGGAGAAGTTGGCCATCAGAGACGAGCTGGTCCGGTTGGAGCAGGACCGTCTGGAGCTGGCCTCGGCCCGCGTCTCTCTGCACCAGTCACTGCAGGACACGGAGCTAAGCCATGTGGCCATGGAGGCAGAGCTCCAGACTCTCAGGGCAGAGAGATTAAAGCTGCAGGAGAAAGTCACACAGGTACATAAAAGATTCTATTACATCACCATCCAAAGGTTTAATCCAAGATGAAACACTTAAGCAAAAGCTATGGGCAAATCACCTGCCATTTATGAGCCTGTTTAGTCCTTAAATAGGTCACATGACTTCTAAGCAGAGGATGTGACCTCATTTCTAAATACTTTGATGTCAGTTCAAAGTGTTTATTTGTCTAAACCAGCAGTGGAGAGTATCCAGGTCTACACACGTATGGAACTATTTCCAGGTCTGGAAAAGTATGGAGAATGGAAACTATTGTATGGAAATATATTTATCTTAATACTTATCTGGGTTTGGTTGTATCTGTAGTTATTTGGGTTAATTATTATTTTTGTATGCCCTATTGTACCAAGATACAATCTCCTGGGAAGTATTTGGAGACATAATGGCATACAAATTCAGCATAAAAATCAATGAGTAAAATTAAATTAAATGAATTGAATTATTTATTAACATGACACACATCTAATTACTCAAATGAAATTGAAATTGCAAATGTGTAGGAGCCCTGTCAACAGGAGTCACCTCTCAAATGCCAAACTAAGTGAAGAACACAATCACAGCGGATTTCCCCCAAAAGCATCACATGAATGGTAGAATGAATGGTAGAACTGCAGATGGAGGTGCAGACATTTGTACCATCTGTCCTTGAATGCATTTATGTATCTGTATCTGCATCTGGTTAAAAAGTAGGAAAGAAAAAACAAGAGGTGGAGATAATCCACTCCAGGTCCAAATAAAAACTGCATTTTTCCTGCACTTTGAAGGGATGAAAAAAGATGAAACTGTGTATTTTTTCAGATAAATGTTCTGAAAAAGTTTCTTTGGGTCCATTCACAACAATTTTAAATCTCTGGGCAGGGCTATGGGCTGGCGTTTTGCAGAGAGTCTTCTACTGCAATTAAAGTACTTAGGGGCTATTTGTAGATCATACAACCACACTTTTAAAAAATTATACTATCCCTTTAAGATCTAGAATTAAGAAGTTCATAAGAAAGTGCTTAGGTGCAATTCCTCAATATTTCCTTAAAAACTGTCCAAGCAAAAATTACTTATTTTTTCCATGAAATAATTGCCAGAAAATTCAAATTCTTTGAAAATTGAGGATGAAAAAAAATAAAACATATATGATTTTTAATTTTTCATTTGATAGGTCTTAATCCGTTTTTTTCTTTTTTGAACAAACAACTAATTGTTGTAATTCATTAAACTTCTAAACATTAAACATAGAAAATAACTTTTTCTGACGTTTGTTACTTGTTTGTGGAGGCTCTCTCCATTCACAGACAATGATATGTCCCATTGGCCCTGAAATCAAGTTACAATTAGTCACAAGCTGTTTAATGAAGGTAAAAATGAAATATAAGGTAAATATCCTGCATAGCTGTGTGCTACTTGATCAGAGCGATTTCCTAGCAATTGTTTGTTTTACTTAGTAATGGTCTTGGACAGAGGGGGTGGGTGTTTAGTTGTGCAATTTGATGAAAAAATCTTAAATATAGCCACCTGGGACAGTAACTTTGACTAAAATGACTATTGCCAGATTTGCAAAAAGATTTTTTAAAGATCAAATTTGATACAACCACGGTTTTAGTATAAAATAAGTTATTAAATATTAAATAAATTACATCAATGCAGTAATCCCTTTCAAGATCTAAAGTTTTTATTACCATAATGTTTTCAAAATTGCCAAAAGTATCATAAAAACATGTGGGTCACTGATTGACGGTGGCCATTTTGGATGTCCTCAATGAAAATTTCCGGTGCAAATTACTTCTTGGAATATCTGACCATTACATGTATCTGATTGTATACATTAGGTTTTTCAGGGGAAAAAAATTCACAGTGATGATATAGAGGTCTCAAAAAGCCATGTATCAAATATGATACAAACGGTCATATAGGGTTAAGAACTTGCATTACCCATTACCCATCACTGCACTGCATTGCACAAGAAGCCATGCCAAGAAGAAGAACACAATCACAGCACATTTCCCCCAAAAGCATCACATGAGAAGGAGTTTTTCATTCGACACGTGGCTTTTCATTTCTGCCGTTTCTTGGCTCACATTGTTTCCTGCCGACAGCTGTGTGGCGAGGTGACCTCTCTGGGGTCAGAGTTGAGTCTGGCCAGGGGAGAGGGCCAGAGGAGCGAGGTGGCCTTAGAGGAGGCCGGCCGCGGCCGCGCAGAACTGGCCCGGGACAAAGCGGCTCTGGTGGTCCAGCTGACGGCATCGGAGAGAGAGAACACAGTGCTGTCAGAGGAACTGGCTGCTTTCAGGTGCGTTGTCACACATCACCATTAATACTTGGTGAAATTGAGGTGGTAAATGAGTTTAAATATTTCGGTAAAACTCTGGAAAACCAGTCTGAACTGCTTTAGACCAATCATGTCATGTCTTTGTTTTATGCAGCTCATTTCTCTCTGCAAGCCATGGTTCTTTCACATTTGTCCTCTTGTATCACAGCCTGGGGCCAGGCCACTGACTCAGCTACTATAAACCTCGATTTTCACTTTAGAAACAAGCTCTGAACATTTTAGACCAGAAGCCACAAAAATGGCACCACTGCCAAATCACTGAGATATACAATTTGTTGACTTTTTCCAATTTATAAATTCTCCTTTCTGGAAGTTGTTTTTAAGTGTGTAAATGGGCTGGCCCTACCAGTCATGTCTCAGAGCTTTAAAAAGACAGACAACTGTAGGACAATGACTAGGGGTGGGAGAAAAAATCAATTCACATAAGTATCGCGATATTTTTTGACGATTTTTAGATCTTTTTTTTTTTCTTCAAAAATGGATTTAAAAAAAAAATTGTGCAATGTGCGTTTGTTCGCTTTTTTAACATACAGAGAGTCCAGGTTTTGAAAGGGTTTTAAGTTCACTTTATAATGGAGTATGTTCATTTCTAGGCTCCTACAGTGTTTGTGTGCAGATAAAAAGTTCAAATTTACCTCAGTCTATATCTGATTTTTGTTTTGTTTTTTTCTATACTCTTTTATTTTTGCCTCTTTGAAGCAGTCCAGGCTTTTGAAAAGAGAGTAAACATATATATTGCTGCTGAATAAATCTTAAAAACTGACTTACATGTTATGTGTATTTTGGGGGGAAATATGGCTCCTGGAATAGTCTGTAGTAGACCATCATAATCATTCAACTGTTTCACTGGTGTTAAAAATGCAATGCAATATCGTAGAATCGCAATTTAAATCGAATCGGTGTCCAAAAAATCGTAGAAGATTCAAATCCTAGCCGTAACGATGACAAGGAGCATAACCAAACTGAGGGTCCCTTAATTAACATTAGTTAGTACATTATTAAGCATTAATTAACTGCTTACAGATATATTAACATGTCTTTATTTATTTATGTTATTAATTCATTGTATTATTCACTGTATTTGTATCATTGCATTTCTTTATTGTATTCAGTATATTTCATTCTATTCTAAAGCCTGACCAGGGACAAAGACTGGAAATTAGCTGAAACTACGTCTTACATGTATCGTCCCTGTTAAATAAACATTAAAATAAAACAAAACTGTGTTCACACGAGTCTGTGAGTAACTAGTGTTTGTGTGACCCCACAGGTCAGAGAGGGAGTCCCTGGAGACCAGTCTGTTCGAGGTGCAGCAACAGCTGGTCCAGGTGGAGTCTCGCAGAGAGCAGCTGGAGGCCGAGAACCAAAACCTCCGAGTCCGCTCTGAAACTGCTGCTGGTGAGTGAGCAGACAGCATGTAGGAGAAAACATGTAGGAAGCAGAGACAGAAGAGAGAAAACTGTGACCCAAACATGCAAAACTGAAGATCATTGAAGTCCAGTTTGTTAGGGATATGACAGAATAAGAAGTTGGTGGTTGAATTGTGTCTTTCCCTCTGTTTGGTTTTCCTGGATGACTTCTTAGCTGAGCTGAGGCGTGTTCGCTCAGATGGGGAGAATGCCTTGGCCCAGGCTGAGAGGGAGAAACAAGCTCTGACTCAGACTCTAAATGCAGCACAGCTGGAGGCCCAGCAGGCTTTACGCAAGGCCATCTCTGAACATCAGGAGGAGGTGGAGAGACTGGTCTCAGAAAAGGTCAGAAGGTTCAGCGGTTGAGTGTGGAACTGCAAATGCTATTTTTAGAGGTGTTTCAATTCTGGAAGTGACTCTGTAACGGATGTTTGTGCTCCTGGTTGCCGTGGTTTTCAGGAGGTCCTGCGGCACGGCCTGATGATGGAGCAGGAGTTTGCAGTGAAGAAGCTCCAGCAGGAGACGGAGGATCAGCTCCACAGAGCGCAGAGAGAAACGGAGGAGCTGCAGGATGAACTGAGGAGTCTCCAGCACGACAGAGATCAGAGTCTTCTGCAGGCTGAGACTGAGAAACAGCAGGTCTGACTCCGATCTGGATCCAGACAGAGATGATTCAGAATCAAAGTGGAATCCTAATATCAGGATCAAATGATTAAATATGGAGGTGTGGCTGTTGTAACCACATTCTTGTATCTCATATAGTGTGGGAAAAGTGTGGTTTAACCCAGCACATCTGCCGGAAGTTGACTTGTGTGTTAATCAGACGTGGTCTCTTTGCCAGGCGCTCTCTCTGAAGGAGGCAGAGAAAACAGTTCTGTCTGACAGGCTGTCCAGCCTGCAGGCCGAGCTGTCCGCCGCAGCTCTGGAGGCTGACAGGATGTCCAGAGAAGCTGCTCATTACAAAGAGCAGGAGCAGGTGATGTTATTTCCTGTTTCACTTTGTCTTATGCTGTTGATTTATCATCAGCCTTTAAGTCTCTGTTCTCTGTGTTTCCCCTGGCTCCAGATCAGAGCTGAGGCTCTGACTGCTGAGCTGCTGGAGCTTCGCTCTCAGCTGGAGGATTCCACCTCCGTTCATGAACATGAACTCCACAGTCTGCGAGAGAAGTGCACTGAGCTCCAGTCACGTGCTGATGTCGCTCTCAAAGAGGTAGACAACCTTTAATATTAAAGGGATAGTTCACCCAAAATTCGAATTGCACTCATTATTTACTCACCCTCAGGTGGACTAAGGGCTGGGAGGAGTGTCAGAGTCCTCCATGGCTTCTCTGAGTTACAGGGGGTCTGGTGTAGCAGTGCATGTCCATAAAACGGTTGCAAATGGATACCAACTGTCTTCGTAACAAAAAGACACACCAAAAAACATCCAAATCCATACTGCTCGTATGTAATGCCCGTCTTACACAACATTACCAGACAGAGTTGTTTTAGAGGTAAATTCATGCAAAACCGCTGATGCGCGTTGCCGGCAGGAACAGTTTTTCAGCAAGCAGTCTCTGTATTTCCCTCTAAAACAATTGTGTGTTATTATCTCATAGTGTGGTGAATGTGCAGGTCACAACTTGTCCACCAGAGCGTTGTGGAGTTGTTGGATTGTGTATTTGATGAGTTTGATGAGTGAAACCAAGAAATCCCATGAGCCTCCGTAGTGTAGCTCTGAGCAGCTCACGGCTCTGCTCCACCGTTCTAAAAGTAGTTTGCGCTGACAATTAAAGGTAACGAACCTACTGCTGTGACTATAGGGGTTATGGCCAATTTGCCAAAATGTTGAACTATCCCTTAAAAAAAATAACTGAATAATTAAAGGTGCATTTCGCCCCACAGCTGGACCAGTGCAGAGCTTCTCTCTCAGTGAGCGAGGAGAGCAGAGACCAGCTGAGACGAGATGTGTTGGACACAGAGCGCCGTCATGGCCAAACTCAGGACGCCGCCGAAAACTACAGGAGAGAAAACACAGAACTGCGACGCAACCTCAGTGATGTCACCAAGGAGAGGGACACTCTCAACCAATCAAACGTGCAGCTGAGGGAAACACTGCGAAGTGCAGAAACAGAAAGAATCAGGTAAAAGCTTGAATGAAGAGAAAAGAGGAGAGGTTTGTGTACGACTGACAGGGTTCCCACGCATCCTGGAAAACCTGGAAAATTGTTGACCCTTTTTCCATTCATGGAAAACACATGGAAAATGAGAAAAAAGCAATGAGTTGTCCTGGATAATTATTAATCACATGGTGACATTAGCTACTAGAGCTCTATTTGACGTTTTCAGACCCTGCTAATGATTTCTTTTCCAAAGAAGAACCTAGTAAGAAAACTAGAGGCTTTGAGTTGTTGAGGGTTTTCTCTCCTGCATCTGCAGTCTCCTCATCTCTGCTGAGGGACAGATAGAGGAGCAGCACAGGGCTGTTTTGGGTGTGGTTTCAAGACAAAAACAACATGTTTTTGTGTTGTTCTATGATAAATTTGCAATAATTTCTAAGCGTGTAAGAGGTTATTTCATAGATAAGTCAGAGCCATAGACTGCACATCTTTAGATCAGACTCATGAGAGAGGAATAGATCTAGAAACAAACTTGTTAAATATACAAAATAAGGTACAACTGTCAAAAAGAACACAGTGTGTGGTGTGATAACATGTCTGTCAGACTGGAGCAGATGAAAATGTCCTGGAAAATGATTTCAAGAAAAGAGTGGGAACCCTGACTGAGTGTGTATGTGTGTGTATGTGTGTGTGTGTGTGTGTGTGTGTGGGGTTGGTCAGTGTGAAACGACAGTGTGAGGAGAAGGAGCAGAGGCTGGCCGTGCTGGAGGAGAACTTCTCATCCTCTCAGAAGGAGGTGGCGGAGCTGCGCAGCTGCCTGAGAGAAGTGGAGAGGTCACGGCTGGAAGCCCGCAGAGAACTGCAGGAGCTGCGCAGACAGGTCAGTGCAGACACACAACAGACACACAACGAGTCAGAGCAGCCACACAACGAGTCAGAGCAGCCACACAACAGACACACAACAGACACACAACGAGTCAGAGCAGCCACACAACGGACACACAACAAGTCAGAGCAGCCACACGAGTCAAAGCAGCCACACAACGGACACACAACGAGTCAGAGCAGCCACACGAGTCAGAGCAGCCACACAACGAGTCAGAGCAGACACACAACGAGTCAGAGCATCCACACGAGTCAGAGCAGCCACACAACGAGTCAGAGCAGCCACACAACAGACACACAACGAGTCAGAGCAGCCACACGAGTCAGAGCAGCCACACAACGGACACACAACGAGTCAGAGCAGCCACACGAGTCAGAGCAGCCACACAACGAGTCAGAGCAGCCACACAACGGACACACAACAAGTCAGAGCAGCCACACGAGTCAGAGCAGCCACGCAACGAGTCAGAGCAGCCACACAACGGACACACAACGAGTCAGAGCAGCCACACGAGTCAGAGCAGCCACACAACGGACACACAACGAGTCAGAGCAGCCACACGAGTCAGAGCAGCCACACAACGGACACACAACGAGTCAGAGCAGCCACACGAGTCAGAGCAGCCACACAACGAGTCAGAGCAGCCACACAACGGACACACAACGAGTCAGAGCAGCCACACGAGTCAGAGCAGCCACACAACGGACACACAACGAGTCAGAGCAGCCACACGAGTCAGAGCAGCCACACAACGGACACACAACGAGTCAGAGCTGCAACAGAACGAGTCAGAGCAGACACACGAGTCAGAGAAGCCTCAACACAATGGATCAGAGCAGTTACACAACGGACACACAACAGACACACAACATTGACTCTCAAACTCTGCAGTTGAAATGTCACATTAAGTGAAAAGTGCGTAAGCCACACTGAGGTTTTCAGGTTTTTCTTGGTGAAGTGAGAGCGGCGTGGCTTTGTTGCTTTTCTTGGCTGCAGCTGAAGGTTGTGGATGGAGAGAAGGAGCAGAAAGGGAGGGAGGTGGCAGAGCTGCAGGCCCGCCTGTCGCTGGAGGAGCAGAGAGAGGAGGAGAGGGGGAAGGAGGGCTTCACCCTCAGACAGAAGTTAAACCAAGCTGAAGCAGCCAGAGACTCCCTCAAGAAAGAGGTGAGGACAGGATGCAGGTGGAGGTGGGGGGTGGGGGGTGGGGGGTTGCAGCTCATCATGATCTTCATGCTGTTTATTTTTGTCACAGCTCTCCCAGATCCAAAAGCGCCTGGTGGAGTCGGAGTCCGGCTGGCGCAGCTGCGAGAGAGAGCTGACGGCTCAGCTGCAGGAGGCGCGAGGCTGTGAGAAGAAGCTGCAGGACGAAGCTAAGAACGTGTCTGTGCGCGCGCAGGCCGCACAGGACTCGGCCGCTCACTGCAGCCTGCAGCTGAGCGAGGCCCAGGGCCGGCTGGCCGCCACCGAGGCCGAGCTGACCCGGGCCGAGGCCTCCAGGAGGGACCTGGAGTTCCGCCTCAGCAGCCTCCAGTCGGCGCTGACGCGTACGCTCGGCATCGGAGCGAGCGGCAGAGGGGGGCGGGGCCGGAGCCCGGGCTCCGCCTCCCCAGGCACCGCGTCACGCCACCACAGCATGTCACCCATGCGTTCCTCACTCTCACCTCCTAAAGGTTAGACCTGGACATGCAGGTTCACCTCTGCAGCGGGGGATTTGACCCTGACATTAATCATGACATGCTGTTTTTTATTGTTGTGATGTTTATTCAGATCACTTGGATCAGTTTACACCTTCATTACAGTCAATGATTAAGAAAAGATATTAATATTTTATTATAACTTAATTCATCATTTGCACCCAACAGACCCCAAAAACATCCAATCCCTATAGTCATAGCAGTAGGTTCATTACCTGTTTTTAGAACGGCGGGGCAGAGACGTGAGCTGTACACATTTCCATCATCAAACTAAATACACAATCCAACAACTCTAAAATGCTCTGGTGGACATTCACCACGCTATGAAATAATATGTAATATTACGACACATGAAGCAAACACTCAGAACTACTACTTTGAAATCACTCCACCCAGCAGCCGTGTCTAGAATGTAGTTCCAGCTACACATTTACCTCAGAAATAACTTCATAGCGTGGTGAATGTGCAGGTCACAACTTGTCCACCAGAGCGTTTTGGAATTGTTGCATTATGTATTTGATGAGTTTGATGAGGGAAAGGCGAAAATACCATGCGGCTCATGTCTCTGCCCCACCGATCTAACAACAGCTTGCACTGACAGTTAAAGCTAATCTACCTACAGCTAAGACTATAGGGCAGTGGTTACCAACCTTTTTTGGCCCATGACCCCATTTTGACATCACAAATTTCTGGCGACCCCCCAATCACGTGCAGTCACTTGATCAAGGCTGTCAATCAAGTTGCACCAGCTCACATATTTTTATATGCTGCATTTTATTTGAACTGGATTTATATTTGAGAAAGTGAAAGTATAGAATACAGTTGTTTAAGATTGTGTATGATGTTTTTAAAAAGAATAATGATTAGTTTTTAAAAACAGACATTTCAGGTGAGCCCATTTGAATTCCAGGCGACCCCACGTGGGGTCCCAACCCCAAGGTTGAAAAACACTGCTATAGGGATTATGGCAATAGGACAAATTGCCAAAATGTTAGAATATCCCTTTAGCAAACACCAAATACACATGGACTTACTAGGGGAGGGGGAAAAGATCAATACATTATAGTATCTTGATATTTTGCGTGTCTTTAACATATCGACATATGGACCAAATATCAATCTAAACAGACCAAGAAGTTTATCTTATTAGAAAAAACAGATGTTTACAAAGTTTTCATATGGAGATGTCATTTGCAGTTGAAAAAAGCAAATAAAAGCAAATAAACAAATCACAATATATCGCAGCATACTGCAATATTTTTAATATTGTGATAACATTGTGTAGAGACACAGGTTTTGAAATATCAAACACATACATATAGTGTAGAGTACATATGTAACTAGAAAGAAAAAAAAGCCCTGAAGAATCCCATTAGGGGAAAGTTTAGAAAAAGACCCAAATATAGTCCATTCATACGCCGAGTCATTATTATTCTCACGTGAATAGGGTTACGTTTTTAACCTCCATGAAAATGACTGAGTTGATTACTGACATTAAGACAAACAAAAAATGTATTACAAGTTTTTTTTAATTCTTTGTCAACATGAGCAATCTCCATGAAACCTTTTTTCATAAAATGACTGGACTAATACATTCTAAATGAGACTAATGATAATTTCCTTTCTTTCCTTCTTTTGTTTGTTCCAGAGTTTCGTGTGAGCACCCCTGACAACACTTTAGGCTCCGGCGCCGTGTCTCCTGAGAGAGGGGACACGCCGCTGCCTCTCCCTCAGCCGGAGCTGGACCCAGAGACTCTGCGCAGCGGTCTGAGAGACTTCCTCCAGGAGCTGCGTGACGCACACAAGGAACGGGTAAGAGAGCAACACACACACACACTGATGATTCAGGAATATGTTTTGGTTTGTATGCTAAAAGAGTCTTTGTTTGTTGTTGCTCCTGTGCAGGACGATGCTCGCTGCCAGCTGGGAGCCGTGCAGCGAGAGCTGGAGGAGCTGACGCAGGAGAGAGACTCTGCTCAGAGTCGACTCACTCAGCTGCACAACTCCCTCCAGGAATACCAAGAAGGTACCGGTGCCTCTGGCTTTTTCATGGAGTCTTTAGAAAAGACCCATAGTGGCGTCTTCTTGTACTGATGTGTGTTTGTTACAACAGGGAGGCGTGGTCTGGACGAGCGTTTGACCACCACTCAGATTTTGCTCCAGCAGCAGGAGGAGACGGTGAGGAGAGGAGACAGAGAGAGGAGGGCGCTCAGCGACAGGGTGAAGGACTTAGAGCGAACGCTGCAGGCGTCCGAGGCCGACAAGAAACACACACAGGTACACACACACACACACACACACGCCGTCCTCCTGTACCGCACACGTACGTAAACACGGCATCTCTGTGTTGTGACTCGCTCAGCAGTGAGCGCTGATCTGTCATGGTTGCCATATGGCAGCTCTCGACAACGGAGCAGGACTTATGAGGAAAAAGCTGTCGGGGGAATAATAACAACAGATGCCAAACACACACAGGGTCACACCTTCTCTGTGTCGCATCGTCAGCTCCCCATATGTCTCTTTGGATGCAAGAGCATTTCATAAAGATTCACCTTCTGGACGCAGTTTGACAGCCGGACTTTACTGGAAGAAACAGAAGAAGAAGAAGAAGAAATCCTTAGAGCAGCAGTTATGAAGGATCCAGAAAGGTCACTCTTGTAAAAGATGTTTTTCAGGGTTTCTGCAGGATCTTAAACAGTCTCAAATTTGAAAATCAAAATTTTAGGCCTTAAAAAGTCTTAAAGGGGTAGTTCAACATTTTGGCAAATTGGCCCATTGCCATAATCACTATAGTCATAGCAGTAGGTTCGTTACCTTTAATTGTCGGTGCAAGCTATTTTTTGAACGGCAGAGCAGAGCCGTGAGCTGCTCAGAGCTACGCTATGCAGGCTAAGGGAATTTCTTGGTTTCCCTCATCAAACTCATTAAATACAAAATCCCAAAACTCCAAAGCGCTCTGGTGGACAAGTTGTGACCTGCACATTCACCACGCTATGAGATAATAACAGAACGTTGCTTGCTGAAAAACTGTCCCTGAAGGCAACGAGCATCAGCAGTTTTACATGAATTTCCCTCTAAAACAACTCTGTGGTAACGTTGTGTTATTATCTCATAGCGTGGTGAATGTGCAGGTCACAACTTGTCCACCAGAGCGTTGTGGAGTTGTTTGATTGTGTATTTGATGAGTTTGATGAGGGAAACCAAGAAATCCCATGAGCCTCCATAGCGTAGCTCTGAGCAGCTCATGGCTCTGCTCCACCGTTCTAAAAATATCTTGCAGCGACAACTAAAGGTAACAAAGCTACTGCTATGACTATAGGGATTATGGCAATGGGCCAATTTGCCAAAATATGGAACTATCCCTTTAAAGTCACTGAAGTATTGTGTTCAAGTTATTTAAAACAGGTCTTAAAGCAGAACTGCTTGCTTTTCCGCTGTTTCGGTTCTGCTCCTCTCCTCCATGTGCATCTGTTTACAATGAAGCCAGCGAAAAATCAATAAATGGAGCGGTGCAAAACATTACATAACATATACAATGTTACGGCGTGTGTGTTTGTGTAGTCTTAACCGTCATAAACAAAAGATTACGGCGTGTTTGTGTCGCGGTGTGCAGAGACGAGTGCTGGGACACCGGGGCGGTGACCAGGTACTACACTGATGTTGCAAGGTTGGTCTTTGTACGCTTTTGTATGTTGTGCTATAGGTCTTACATTTCATTTATAATGATCTCAAGAAGTCTTCAAAAGTCTTCAATTTGAGTTGGTGAAACCTGCAGAAAAAATGTCAATGAGTTTTTACCTGGTTAGATAAAATGAAACTCTGTTGTCTAATAAAGACCAAGCTGTCTGTCTCTGTCTGTCTTGTGCAGGATCAGCTGAATAAGCAGCGTGCTGCCGAGCTGCGTCTGGAGGCAGAGAGGAAGCGTTTACGGGAAGCACTGGAGGCGGCTGAGGGCCGGGCCACCAGGGTGGAGCTGGGCCGGCGCAGTCTGGAGGGGGAGCTGCAGAGACTCAGACTGAGTATGGGAGACCGAGAGGCTGAGAGCCAGGCTTCCCAGGACCGCCACGACTCCCTGCTCAAACAGGTACACTGCTGCTGCTGCTGCTGCTGCTGTTAATGCTGCTGCTGCTGCTGCTGCTTCCTCTTCTACTTCTTCCTCTTCTTCTTCTTCTTCTTCTTCTTCTTCTTCTTCTTCTTCTTCTTCTTCTTCTTCTTCCTCTTTTACTTCTTCTTCTTCTTCTACTTCTACTTCCTTCTTCTTCTTCATCTTCTTCTTCTTCTTCTTCTTCTTCTTCCTCTTTTACTTCTTCTTCTACTTCTACTTCCTTCTTCTTCTTCATCTTCATCTTCTTCTTCTTCTTCTTCTTCTTCTTCTTCTTCTTCTTCTTCTTCTTCTTCTTCTTCTTCTTCTTCTTCTTCCTCTTTTACTTCTTCTTCTTCTACTTCTACTTCTTCTTCTTCTTCTTCTTTCTCTTTTACTTCTTCTTCTTCTTCTTCTTCTACTTCTACTTCCTTCTTCTTCATCTTCTTCCTCTTTTACTTCTTCTACTTCTACTTCCTTCTTCTTCATCTTCCTCTTCCTTCTTCTTCTTCTTCTTCTTCCTTTACTCAACTCCTCCTCCTCCTCCTCCTCGTCCTCCTTTATTCAACTCCAAGGACATGTCAGTATTCCTCCTGGGGGGAAGAGGGGGTGCACAATAAGCAAAAATTCCTACCAAACCAATGGTACATGCTACAGTTTTGCAACCTTCACCAAATTGTCGCCCCAATACTGCTGACACTTTTGTCACCAAACTTGCTCCAGAGCATCTCCAGACTGTCCTCCACAAAACTGCTTTCTTGGATTTTCGATTTATCTAAAATTGAGCACAGTGCATGAAAACAGTAAACAGTACAAACATATACCATCCAATTCCTGCTAAATACATTTTTGATGGTTGAAGTTTGGCAAATATCAGAATTTTCTCTCAAAAACTGTTTTCTTCTGAACAACTGCAGTCAGTGTGAGAGTGACATTTTTAAACATCAGATTTTCTTTTTTTTTTTTAATATATTTTTTAGGGTTTTTTTTTGCTTTTAATGGACAGGATAGTTCAGAGAGAGACAGGAAATGGGAGGCAGAGATGGGGGGAATGACACGCAGGACAGGGCTGCCCGGCACGGGACTCGAACCGGGGCCGCCTGCAGCGAGGACTACAGCCTCAACACATGGAGCGGGTGCTCTACCTACTGAGCTAAACACCGCCCCTAAACATCAGATTTTCTCTTATGAAGCAAAACACTTATTAAAAACAAATCACCAACATTTCTATACTGTTAAGATGCAATGTATGTATTATTATGTTTAGATAACACAATATGACAACAGTTGTCTCTCTTCCAGCCAATCAGTTCAATGAGTTAGGAGCTAGTTCTTGGTGTCAGAGGATGTGAGGTCAAACCTCCACTAAGGCAGAATGGACATTGTAACGCCATGTTGCTGTTGTCTTCCTTCTTTGTCTCCTGTTACTCAGAATTGCATAAATTTGTTCAAAATTGCCCGTCCCCGACCACTGCAAAGCCGCATATTATTTTTACAGTATTGCTTCTTGGTTTGTTGAATGAATTGTCCATGAGTATGACCTGTCTAAACTGCAGGTGGCAGAAGGAGAGGCCCGTGTGTCTGTGCTGCAGAGGGAGGTGGACAGTCTGAGACAGGCTCTGCTCAAAGCTCAGGAAAGTGAATCTTTCCTCAAAGAGAAAACGGCGTCTCTAAACCAGAGTCTTCAGGAGGCGGCAGCAGCTCACAGTGGCACGCAGGCTCGCCTGGCCGCTCTGCAGAAGACGCTGAGTGTGGCGGAACACGACAAACGACTTCTACAGGTGAGTGAAACACAAGCAGTGGGAGCCTGAGGCCACGTGGATGAGAGAGCCCAGTGTTTATGTGGTGAATACTCTGTCACTAAGGAACAAATGGATGAAGTCAGAGCGTCGTCCTCGGAAGCGAGGAGGAGCACGGTGGCCCTCGCCGAGCGCCTGCAGAGCCTGCAGACGGAGCTGAGCCAGAGCGAGCTGAGACGAGAGGAGCTGGAGGTGGAGCTCAGCAACACTCAGGAGGTGGAGATCATGTCACGCACACACCTGCTCGCATAGCGTCCAAACTAGGGCTGTTTTCGACTAAGGATTTTCATAGTCGAATCTGATTCGTCAGATGTTGCCGTAGTCGACTAATAGTCGGACGTTTTATGATTTTTTTTTTTTTAAGATAGCAGCAAGATCTTATTTGAAACTTTTTCCCGTTTCAAACAAAAGAGCTAAAACACTCATGGTAGGTGTGAAACAAATACCTAATTTATTTCCCACACTTTGGGTGATTTTTTAGTACTATTACTACTACTATTTTAATCTTATAATCATCAATAATCAATATACACGTGTGACCGCGAGTCCGCAACACCGGCAGAGAGACAGACAGGCTGCAGAGGGACCAGATCACAGCTGCGCTAATGGTGCGTTCATGACAACTCGGAAGTCGCAAAATAACGAGCGCCTCTTCTGAAAAGCTCTTGACATGTCAAACTTTAGGATGTGTTAGATAACTAATTAATCTGTTTTACCATCAGAACTATGACACTTAAAACAGTAAACTCAGCTGATCGATCGAAAAAAAATTACAGCTCGAGTTAATTTACCTTCCGTGGTTGAAAGCAGGTTCTTGAATGCAACCCGGTCAAAGTCCGCATCCTCCGTATGTAACCTACATGCTGACAAAGTTAGATGTCAGTGGGTGATTTATTAATACGTATTAAGAAGTTAAGACTACCGTTGAAACGCACACATCATTTTGAATGCTTTATTAACAGAAAGTAGTCGGATTTTGTATCAAAATAGGCTTTTTATAATGAAAACAAAACACCTTCTATGTAACAATTAATGCTCAGCAGCCGTGGGCACCCCCATATAGTCAGAATGGTATGATTCGACTACGAGGTTCATAGTCGAATCAGACCTCTCCGAATCGAATCGGCGACTATTGGAGGTCAGCCCTAGTCCAAACACAAGCTTCATTCAGAGAGCGTGAGTGTGACTCCTGTGCTCTGTGTGTCCCCCCCCCCCCGCCGCCAGGCCCTGCGGCAGCGCTCGGCGGCCCTGCTGGAGGCGCAGCGCGGCGCCCAGTCGGCTCAGGCGGAGCGGCTGGCCGTAGAGGAGCGGCTGCGTGGGCTGCAGCGAGCCGTCGCCATGCTGGAGACGGAGAAAAAAGATGCAGAGAGACAGGCTGTGAGGCTGGAGAAAGACAAGAATGCTCTGAGGAACACTCTGGATAAGGTCAGTGTGTCCTTACAAAGAACCTTTTGTGATGAGAACAACTCAAAGGAAACATGCTGGCTTTACCCAGTCTCCTACCCAGCAGCTCACAGGCTGTGGAACCACACTTGAGTTTTAACATTTCACTCTTTCTGTTGCTTGTGTTTCTATTAAAACCTGTGTCACCAGGTGGAACGTCAGAAGCTGAAGACTGAAGAAGGCAGCATGAGGCTGTCAGCGGAGAAGAGCCGCCTGGATCGCTCTCTCAACACCATGGAGCAGGAGCTGCAGGAAGCACAGCAACAGATACTGATGCTGCAGGTGAAGAGCTGCTTGCAGCCAGGGCCGGCCCCAGGGTTTTGGTGGCCTTATAAGATTTTATTTGTGGCCCCCAAAACACCTCAACACTCCAAGCGCAAAAAACAAATCACACACACACTCTAACAACTGAAAGAACACACACACACACACACACACACACACACACACACACACACACACACACACACACACACACACACACACACACACACACACACACACACAATATGAGTTTGGTGTGTGGAAAGATGTCGCTTCCGAAATGTAGAATGTGTGTTATAGAAGAGAAACCAGGGCCGCTGACTTGCATCATCAGAACAGACACGTCCTGTGATTTTCAGCCTCAGCAATTCTTACCTTTCTGGCATTTCACAAAGCACAGCACAAACATTTGAAAATCAACCTCCCTCACAAGTCCCACCCACCTCAGATTACAGTTCTCAACGAGCCGGCTGGCGGCCGGACCAGCGCCAACTGATGCGCTGGTTCAGGGCCAAAATAAATCCAGGACAGGGCCGAGTGGAGCTGCGCGGCTCCAGAGTTCAGCCGGGTCTGGACCGTTGAGAACTCACAGAGCTAACAGTAGCCTAGCCGTTAGCACTAGATGTGACTTCCTGTGTTTACGTATCACTCGGGGCTGCTCACTGTTAACGTTACAATATCTGACATGAAACTCTGCGACCAGCTGCAGCTGCAGTTATTGGTCTTTTAAAAAACAATTTATTTCCAAAAACCTTCTTTCTAGTGTGTGTTGTGACTCTAGTCTCCTCTGTTCTCTGTGTCCTGCTACGGCTCTGGTGTCAATAAAGTTAGGTTTTTTTTAAGCGTTCTTCCTGGTCAGGGTGGAGAGGAGGAGAGGAGTAAAGTCATCATATACGTATTTATGTTCTTTCTAGGGCCGGGAAATTAATTGTGATTAATTAATTAATTGACGTGATTAATTAATTAACGCAATTAAACAATTAATCGCATTTTATTTATTTTATTTTTTTCAAGGAACAAAGTTTTTATTATATATAATTTTTCAGTTCTTCCTTTTTATACACATTAATTGTATTTGGTTATTTGGAGAATAGAACTGTTATTATGTTGTTATTATTATGTTATTATGTAATGGTACACTAAAATCCATGTGAAAAAAAATGTTTCTCACTGTTCTCAGGTAAAATATTTATATGCAATTAAAATGTGATTAATTGCGATTAATTAATTACAAAGCCTCTGATTAATTAGATTAATTTTTTTAATCGAGTCCCGGCCCTAGTTCTTTCCCTTTCACTTGGCATGACATTACACAGCTGGGCATATAACGTACAAAAGAGTTTTACACCAATGTAAAGTCTTTCTTAAGCCATATTCTCTTCCACTCTGTGTGTGTGAATAGACTCAGCTGACTGAAATGGAGCAGTCAAACAACCTGTGTGAGAGTCTGGCCAGGCAGCGCGATGAGGCTCAGCGGGAGGCGGACAGGCTGAGGAGCAGCTTCAGGGACCTGGAGCGAACTCTGGGCACCAGGGAGCGAGCTCACAGACACAGAGTCAAAGGGCTGGAGGAACAGGTATGTCCTGTCAATGATCACATTTCTATGATCGCAGCTGTGCTGAAATGTTCCCAATCACTATCAAGAAAACAGGAAGAAAGCCTCTCTGAGCTCAGCTCTTTCTAGCCTTTCTAGAATAAAGCAGCTTTTGTTGAGGCGAATGCTTCAAGAATGAATCACTGCTAATTTCATGCTTCCTTTTTTTGAAAACAAACTTTATGCAGCAGTAGATGACAGTAGGAGGCTGATGCACCAGCATATGAACTACACTGTTGGCTGCTAGTCATGGGGATAACAACTGCATTAGGGGAATTAAAAAATGTCACAGTTACATCAGTCCATGCACAGCACCGTGGAGGAGGACTACAAAAAATGATCTCAGTTCCCTGCTTTGTATTGGAACTAGGGTTGCAAAATTCCGGGAATTTTCAAAGTTGGAAACTTTCCATGGGAATTAATGGGAATTAATGGGAATTAACAGGAATATACGGGAATTAACGGGAATAAATCGGAAATTTACAAAATTGAAGGTTGGCCCTTAACAGGGAACTTAAATATAGTTGGAGAAAATATATTGTAGCATAATCTTGGCTAAAACAACCAGATTTAATGCAAGCAACTTGAATATCTCTGCTATTCCATGCACACTGCTTCCTGCAGGGCTGTTAGGCCACGCCCCCTACATGCACTGTGCATTCCTCCATCACATGCACAGATGATTCCTTGAACCCTGGAGGCCACACTTTTGAGCCCAAAGCACAATAGGAGGGCTCCTTTCATTTAAAGGGACAACCAGGAGTTTTTGAAAGCAAAGTGTATTCACACTACATTTCCCATGAGCCTCCGTGCACGCTGAAATTCTTGGACCGGCGCAAGACAGACGAACCATAAACGGTGATTTGGTGACATTATTCCCATAACCCACAGGGCAGCATCCGCAAAACCAAAACTAAGAAATGCTGGCGACCCGACCACTAAATAATAACAAAATAACGTTACAGACAAGATTTTTTTTTTATACAGTTTGTTTCAATTACCCCCAATTTCCCATAAATTCCCAATAATTCCCATAAATTCCCATAAATTCCCATAATTTCCGTGGAAAATTTCCAATTTGGAATATTTCCAAAATTCCCTAGCTTAATTTCCCATGGAAAGTTTCCAGAAATTTACCGTTAATTTATTGGAAATTTTCCATCCTTTGCAACCCTAATTGGAACTATATTAAACTGGACTGTCCCTACAAATGAATGAACTAAAAATAAATGTAAAAAAACCCGCACAGCTTTGTGATTCACACATCTTGCATAGATACACAGTTCTACATGGAAACACATGGGACAGAGCTGGGTCCTCATCCCTTTGTCATCTGCAGCCACTTGAAGGAGAAGCGGGTGCCCAGCCTTATGGCATCAGTGTGCAACCACGTGATCTGAAGTATATATAGAAGTGTAGCTTTGTCACCCACTGCTCTACCTGTTTTCCCACAGGTATCCACCCTGAAGGAGCAGCTGCAGCAGGAGATGAAACGGCGGCAGCCTCCTCTTCCATCCTCCTTGGTGTTGGCAGGGAACTGAGAAAGTGAATGAGCAGCAGAGCAGCTTCTAATCCAGGGAAAGCCCACTCATCATGAACGTCTCAGCAGCAATATTTACCCACAGAGACATTCCTGACAGTGTTCATACTCTAACTCTACTCTTTAAAGAGCTATTTGTTTTATTTTGTGACGTTGAAATGAGCACAGGCATTTTTAGAATATTTTGTACAGTAAACACTTAACTGGAGGGAAGGCAGTGATGTGATTCCACAGCTGCGGCGAGGACGCCAGCAGCCTGCTGATTACTGGCAGCCATCTGTACTTGATCCTTGCTCAACATTTTCGCAAAACTTCCTGCTTTTACTCGAAGAAGAAACCCAAATCACCGCAGGATTCTCCTCCACACAGAATCTGGATGTAGCGCAGGAAGGAAACTCTGCCAGGTTTTTGCAGCTTGGCCTCGATTCCTCCACATTTATATGAACAGTCAAGGACAGAAAAAGAAAGAGGGAAGGTCTTCATTGAGCCCCAGTGCCAGGAAACAAACAAATTGAGCATAATAAGGTGACTGCAGTGTATTTTTTCTTCTTAGCAACAGACACAGATTTAAAGGGATAGTTCACCCAAAATTCAAATTTCACTGATTATCTACTCATCCTCATGTCGACTAAGAGCTGTGAGAATTTTCAGAGTCCTCTGTTCCTTCTCTGAGTTACGGGGGGGTCCACGCAGCAGTATTTGTCCATATAATGGTTGTGAATGGATACCACTTTCCTTCGTCGAAAAAGACACACCAAAAAACATCCAAATACCTCCATACTGCTCGTCTGTAATGTCCCTCTTGTATTGAAGCCCCAACATGAGAAATTGTTGAGAAAAAAATTAAATAAATCTATATTTTAAGCTTGTTTGTAGCAGAAGCTCCAAGTGTCTCAGTTCACTGCTCTTCCTGTGTCAGTGCCCTGGTGGAACAATTTCTCATGTCAGGGCTTCAATACAAGAGGGACATTACAGACGAGCAGTATGGAGGTATTTGGATGTATTTTGGTGTCTTTTTGGACCAAGAAGAGTGGTATCCATTTACAACCATTATATGGACAAATACTGCTGCGTGGACCCCCCCGTAACTCAGAGAAAAAACGGAGGACTCTGAAAATTCTCACAGCTCTCAGTCGACATGAGGGTGAGGAGATAATGAGTGAAATTTGAATTTTGGGTGAACTATCCCTTTAACTATCTAACTGACTTTATTGTAGACCAGAAACAGTGATGCTATGCTTACAGTATGTCTTTGTATTAGTTGATCACTGGTCTTCTTTGGTGTATATGCTTTTTATATTTTTTACTTCCTGTGTGAAGGCGACAGACTCATGATTAGTAACAGCAAATGAACTTGTATGGACAGTCCACATGGAGGCCACATGTCTGCAGGGGAATAAATTGACTGTGTGCACCATAAATACCTGTCAGCGCTGAGCGATGCCGTACACAATGAATCATGTTTGACTCAATCGCACACTAAACCGCTATAGTACAAAAAAAGTTTATTTTTTTTCCTCAGTCTTTATAGTGACAGTTTAACAAAGCAGTAGTACAGAGGCTGTTTGTGAGATGCCTTTTCAGAGCACTTGTTGCCAACTGGAGTATATCTCTATACGCGTGCTGCTTGGTTGCTAAGCGCAGACCCAGGTGGCAGTAGTACAAAAGCTGAGGTCACTCGCCACCTGTTTCTTCACACGTCTCATGACCTTCAATGATGAAACGGCCGACGGACCGACGGCTGGATACTGATTCACTTTGTCTGATGTCAGTGCACAGTGGCCACCATTGATGAGCTGGTCATTGTGACAATGACTGCTTCTCAACACAAGTACAGTAACATATGAACAAACACAAAGCATGAGATTAATATGATACAATATGGCAAAAAAAAAAAAAAGATGTTCTGCAGTTTTATGTGCATCTCTAAAGGTTAAACTTTATAGCACCAGTGTGATGATTTTATAGCACCAGTGATTTATACAATCATCGTTCTTTGGAGTATATTTAACCATACACACAGGATCTACTGGGCAGACATACATGTGGAAAAGTAAGGGTACAGAAGTGCTTTTCGCACAAGAGTAATGGGTTGCACAGAGGAGTCAGTTAAGGAGGAGTGGAGCACAGAAACAGGGAGGTGTGGACGGGGTGGGGGGGGGTGGAGGGGGTGGGGGGGAGCGGCAGTATGTGGGCAGGTCGAGTCCCTGGTCTCAGTGCTCCATCAGCAGCCACCGCAGCTCTTCCCACAGCTCCCTCCTATCGACGCACACTGTCCACTCAGCGCCGCCACGCCGCAGCGGGAGAACTGGTCACGACACAGGTCCGCTGAACACAGGCAAGAGAAGGGGGGGGGGTTAGAGGTCAAACTACTCTGGATACCAACACACACACGGACAGACAGAGCCAGCCTAAGGCATAAGCGAACTAAGCACCTGCTTGGGGCTCCATCACTATTGGAGGGTGGAGGGCAAAAGGCAAGTAACTAAAATTGTAGTGCATAACTTTTGTCGACCCTTAGAGAAACACTACGTAATTACAAAAAACTTAAAATTATTGTTGCATTTCAAATTGTTATTGCACTTTTCTGTATTTACAACCCAAAAATTTTAAAGCAGATGATGTGTTGGTTTATTTTGTTACTTTTAGTCGACCTATAGGTGACATTCAGTATCCCAGTACTACATCAATTTAAACAGTAAATGTAAATCAACCCCAGGCTGCACTTTTAGCTGAATTTGGTGCAGTTTCAGAATAAAAACCATAGATGGGTAAAAACCTGCCAGAATATGATGATCCGTAATGACAGCGTAAATAGTATTATTGGCAGTAATAGACGGCACCAAAATAAAGATTTTGCTTAGGGCCCCATGGAGGCTAGGGCCGGCCCTGCAGACAGACACACGATTACACCGCACCCACCTCTGAGCAGCTCTTCATGTGCACACACGGTCCTCACGCAGACTTCCTTGTTAATGACGTATACCCGTCGCAAACTGAGTGGACACACACACACACACACACACACACACACACACACACACACACACACACACACACACACACACACACACACACACACACACACACACACACACACAGAGGTCAGATGATACACTAGTGCATTAGACCTCACCTGTCATCCAGGAACAAGCAGTGAAACACGTTTCTTCATTACAACATACATGATCACTGGCCTGCTGCAACAAACACACATGCGCACACCAAATGACAGAAGAAGCTTGTGAAGACAGACTTTTTCATCAGAGTCGTTCACTTGGTGACACAAGCCTGAAATCTGACACAAATACTAGGTCATGCTTGTGGAAAAAGGCGCTGGCCACTCAAAGTTTAATATGGCAGGTGTCTGATATTAGCAAGTAATTATCCAAATTAATTTATTTAGGTCTAAAGTATTTTACTATGGGTCTCATTCCAATATTATAAGTGTTTTTGTCATAAGCCATGTAGAATGTTGTATTGAGGATGCCATGCAAGATGACTGTGAAACTAGGTGGAATATCTCATGATCTATGAAACGTAGAAACACAGTTTTTGGTTCCATACATCGGTTTTGGGGGTTCATTCTATTAAAATCAGCTCCTCCACCTACTAAATGCTCTGACAAGAAACCCAACAGGTCTATTGGACTCTAAACCCCCAGAAACCAATGTATAGAACCAAAAACGTTTCTAATAAGTGTTTCTATATGTTTCATAGAAACACAGTTCCAACTGGTTTCATGGCGGCCATCTTGCATGCCATCTTCAATAGGTTACAACATTTCACATGGCTATATGACAAAAACAACACTTATAATGTTGGAATGTCAGACCCATAATAAAATACTTTGGCCAGCGCCTTTTTCCAAAAGAGTGACCCTGAGGTATTGTGTCAGATTTCATGTTTGTGTCACCAAGTTAACGCCTCTTACCATAATCTGCTCCATCATTAATTAAAGAGACAGTAGCATTTTTTAAAAGTGGGGTTGCATGATTTTTTTCAGGTAAAACCTCTTTTAGGCCGTGAAAATAGACCGTCTCTTTGGATCCATTCACAACAATGTATGTTGTAAATCTCTGGGCAGGACTATGGGCTGGCGTTGCTAACGGGAGGAGTGCAGAGAGTCTTCTACTGCAATTAAAGTACTTAGGAGCTATTTGTAGATCATACAACCCCACTTTAAAAAAACTGCTACTATCCCTTTAAGAATAAAAGCGTGAGTTCAAGTGGCAAATTTAGCCTCTTTATACCCAGGTCAACAGAAACAAACACCAGTCTGTAGCACAACAGCATGCAGTGTTGAGACTTTAACTCCATGTAGTTGAACTACATAGCTTAACTTTAACTACAATTTGCTGTAACTTGCTGGTAGTTAAACTACATTCATATTTTGTGTTGCGTTAATTTTTGGGTCATTTTTTGTTAATTTACAAACTAAAATTTTGGCCAATTATACATTTTATTTGACCATTATTGTGTTCTAGATCTCTCTTTGAAAAAAGGTATGAATCATGTCATGCCAAGCCAGCGCTGCCTCTGATTGGCTGGCCCTGGCGTTCCTGCCATGGTTTTAAACGTTGTTCCAGACACACCGATCTAGAATATGTCCACCTCTTTGTAGATTTTGTTGACTGATTTACATTTCTGATTTACCAGTAGGAACTGGGGCAGGATTTCCATTTTCTCTTTATATTACCAGCATGTCTGTGGTCAACCTACAGTATGTAACAATGTCAGCTTTTTTCTTTAGAAAATAAAACTGAGTTTTGAAGCATATTCCTGTATTCCATATTCCATGTGAATTTATTGGGCTATTATATCTAGTTCATATACATCACATGTTGATTTACTTAACGCTAAGTTAAATGAGTAGTTTTACGCTTGCCAAGTAGCTTCCCCAACACTGACTGTGTTAGTTTAGTCAGTAAGCTTCAGAAGGGCTGTCAGTGATGGAACAGCAGAAGAGATGATGAGAGGCTGGAGCTGCTGACATCCTGTCCTACTTACCTGTAGAAGCAGAGGCTGTTGAGGCACTGCTTGCATGGCTTGTGAACAGAGTAGAGCCTGGTGCAGGGGTACTGCTCCTCTCTGCAATCTGCAAATAAATCACAAAGACAAATACAAAAACCATCTCCATATCTCTCCTCAAAAGAAAACAGCCGATCATGGCTCCTCATCTCTGCACCTTCTCTTACCGAGGGGACCGGGCTCTGTGGGCTCTGTCTCCAAATCGGACCCTGGCATCCAAAAGGAGAAACAGATTTTAAAATGTTTTCTCTGACATCATATTCAAAATATACTAACGGGACGTGATATATACCTGATTTTTCTGGACGGACCACAGGCTCAAGTCGAACCTGCTGCTGGAAGGTTCCAGGAAGGGAATCTTGGTTTTCAGAGTCTGGACTCCCTAAAAAGAAGAAGGAGAAGAAGTCCTTCTAAACATCAGTGACGGCTCAAGAACATCCAGGAACAACACAGTAGAAGGTGAAAATGTTTTACCTGGGAAATAATCTGGCCCATAGTCCTCTGTGAAGCCATGAAGTAAGCAGGAGAGAGAAATGTTTCATGAGATCAACCCTGTGAAACCAATTACAGCCCGCCCTCCCCCACAAACACACACAAAAGGCAGCGCTCTGTATGAACTCAACCACATGCATGCCAGAGCTGGAGAGAAGGAGCAGCCTGCGAGGGTGTAATTCATGACCTCATACACAAGATGTTTACAAATAACAACATGCAGAGCGGTTGGAGTTTTACATGGTGACAACAGTTGCTATGCGGGTGGTAAATAACAATCAGAAGGAGAGGAGAGAACTCCCCCAGGCTAGGTGACACATCACAGGACAGAGACAGATGAGGAACAGATGTGGAGAGTGCTGATAGAAACTGATGCTGGGCTGGAACAGTCCAGGCTAATGCTCTCTTAATGAACTCACCCAAAAACGTAAAGCGTTCCTGGTACTGGGCCTGAGCCTGAGCGAGCAGCAGGACTGTGGACAGTTGGGACAAACAGAGCCATCACAGAGACGAGGTGACAGAGGACACGTAGCAGTGGAGTGAGTGCTCTGAACAGAACTGGAGCCTTTGTCGTGTTGCTCATAGTGTGTGTTATCTCCACACACTTCTTCTTTAGCAATTCTTTAGCATTTACATCATCCTGTAACTCCTTCCTGCAGCCATGTTAGTATGAGGTCACACTAAAGTCTGTGAGCCTGAGAACTCCTCCTCTGAGTGGACTGGACTGATTGAAGCTGTATCTGACAGTGGCGTGTCCAGGGAGTGGCCTTGGGTGGCACGGGCCACCCCTGAAATCTGATTGGCCATCCCAGGTGCCACCTCAAATATGATGGACTATATGCCCAGTCAGAGTCATTTTATACATTATTCTATACTGGCTTTTTTTCAAGAATAAACACTGAGTGTTTCTATTAACTCATTGAGTGCCGCGCTCCAAAGTTTTAGTCAAGTGTACTGGCAATTTAGACCGTTTTTTTATGATTTTTGTAGAGCCACAGCATATTCTATATTATTGCCACCAACACATACTGTGACTCATTTGAAAGGAGAAACTTTCTGCTTCAAATGGCCACAAACTGTTTGTTTCTACGTGCCTCCGTTCCTGAGAAAACTCAAGCTAAACATGGCTGGTTTTCACCAGAATCCCTGCTTTTTTTTCTAGAAAAGGAGATCCAGCGTCTTTTCTGAAAGCTGCTCTGTTTGTGTCTGTCGCTCTAACGACACTTGACTTTCTGGATCAAAGGGCTCGTGTAAGATTTAAATATACAACAATTGTTGTTCTATTCACAAAACCCCCAGCTAAGGGGGGGGGGCACTAAACAACAATAACACAGACGCACCATGCCGTGTCAGTGAGTTGTCATGAGATTTTGATTGTCATCTATTTCAGTTCTGCTCGTCGTAGAGTCCCCAAATTTACACATAAGGTGTGTTAAAGTGTCTATTTTCATAATTTTAAAAAAGAAGCAAAAAACGTGCTCATGCTAATGCCGCCCCACTTGGGCCACCCCCTTTAAAAATGTCTGGACCCGCCCCTGGTTTCTGATTTGACTTTTCATCAGAAGAAACTGACACAGTGTTGCAGTCTCGCTGGATGTGAACCTCTGTGTGACGGGAGAAGAGACTTTCACAGTTACAGTTAATGTACAGTAATATACAGGAGAGGGGTTTCGTGCTTTTGTTCATTTCAATACAGATACTCTGACCTCTATGTCACGCTTTAAAGGCCCTCAGAACTATTTTCCTGAACAACTTGTGTCTCTATGAGTGATGGTGTCCTGTGGGTAGAGCCTAGGGGCAGAGCCTAGGGGCAGAGCCTTTGGGGCAGAGCCTAGGGGCAGAGCCTATGGGCAGAGCCTATGGGCAGAGCCATGCCAGCTGTTTGCCCCTGTTTATGCAAAGCTAAGCTATCTGGTTATCTATTGTACAGACATGAGAGCTGCTATCACTATCCTCTCTCGCCCTTAATGAGTATTAATCAAAATGTCTATTAATGAGTATTTAAAATGTCAGATATTTGACCTGCTGCTTTTTTAATTAAGTCCAATCTTAAAACGGTTTTATTCAGAATGGCTAATACTGAGTGATGCTGTGACTTCTTTACATGCTTTGGTTTTATTATTGTTTAATGTTTTATATCTCTTTGTTTTATTCTTTAGTTATACATTTCATGTAAAGCACTTTGTTCATCATTTTAGATGCTGTAAGGTGCAAATCAACCTTGATTGATTGATTGATTGATTGATTGATTGATTGATTGATTGATTGATTGATTGATTGATTGATTGATTGATTGATTGAAACTCCAGCAGCGTTGGGCACGTTATAATTAGTTATAGTTAGCTACTAGTTACTATCCCCAAAAAGAGTTAGTAACTGAATTAAACTATTGAAACTGAAACTTTTGCGCTACTTTTTTTCTTTTTTTAGAATAAAATGCTCAAATGTCAAATGACTTGGATTCACCCCCCTCACTCATCTGGAACTAACCAGCTCACAATACGTAGTGAGTTGGTTCCAGAGTTTTTTTTCCAACTAGTTGATGGACTGAAAGACAAAATGGTGTATTGTGTAGTGACGGGACGGCTCATTGTGCTGCAGTAACACTAAGGTTGTTGTAACGGGGAAGAGAAACCTCTTTTGACGACTGGCTACTGAAAAAAGTAGTAACGTCCAGGCTGGGCTGGGACGTGGGGCAGTTACCTGGCATGCAGATGAGTAGGAGGACTCTCATGGTGACTGTGGGAGGTAGACTGACTTCACCCCTGCGGGGGGAGAGAGAAGGGGGGGGGCACAGGGGACAGGAAGAGGAATCAACACAGAGCAACATGAGGTGAACACGCTGCTGGAGGCTGGACATGTCCTTTGGTCTCCTGAACTCCCTTGTCCTCTCTTTCCCCCCCGCCCTCTGTCACCTTATAAACCCCCCGCTGCTCCTCCTCTGTCTGCAACCACCTCACCCCACCCTCCTCCAAACCCCCTCCACTGGCCCCAAACTGCCACAGCAAGAAGAAGAAGGGGTGGTGTGTGTGTGTGTGTGTGGGGGGGGGGGGCTCTGACAGCAAGAATGTGGCACGTTTGTCTTCCTGAGAACAATCTCTGTGTTTTCCTAGTTGTCGGTGGTGGTGGTGGTGGTGGTGGTGGTGGTGGTGGTGGTGCAGCAGCAGCAGCAGCAGCAGCAGCAGCAGCAGCAGCAGCATTAACAGCAGACTGTCTGGAGGCTGCATTCCAGGAAAAGAAACAGAGGACCCCTCAACCCCCCCACTCTGACTTTTCTTCATCCCTCCCTCTTTCCCTTTATCCGTCTGTCTCCACATCCTTCATTTCCCTTCTGTCGCCCTCACTGGTCATTTCCTCGAACCCCCCCCCCCCCCCTTCCCCCCCTCTCTTTCTTCTTCACTCCACCAAAGGACCTCTCAGGTTGAGTTGAAATGACATGTGGGCAGAAAAAAACACACACACACACACAAAAAAAACCATGAACACCGACTACATGAAGAAACGGTGACCCCCCCCACCCCCTCTCCCCGCCCTCATTAGTTTTTCCTTGAGCTGTCAGTGAGCTTCAGGAAGTCCCAGACTGTTACATACAGTAAAAGCCATTACCTTGGCTTCCTGCTCCACTGACTAAACTACTTTTCCACTATGTGGAAAGTATGATGGCTCCTCCTCTGCTGCAGCTCTGCAGCCTCACTCCTTCATGCACAACATGAAGCACAGCATTTGTGCTTTCAACACGTCCCACACTGTGGACCCACTCTTCAGCTGTGTGTGTGTGTGTGTGTGTGTGTGTGTGAGACTGCATGCAGCTCTTTGTGCAGCCGCAATGAGCACAAAGCGTGAGGGAAACATTGTTTGCATGAGCCCTGCATATGTAACAAATCTGTAAATGTGTGCTTGTGTCCCAGCATAACACACACACACACACACACACACACACACACATTCTTCTTGTGCATCACAGTGGCTATCGGAAACCATATGTTTTCACAGCACACATCTGGGAGCGATTAGCCCCCCTCTCCCCCATTTAGTCCTTCACTTCCCAGCTAGAGACCCCATCTAGCCCCCACCTACACACACACACACACACACACAATTACTGAGGGCAGCAACAGGAGGTTTGACTGCTGTCACCTATTTCATGCAACCATGACAAATAAATAAAAATTAAAAATAAACTTTCCACCAGGCCTCGATGACCCAAACCCTCCAGAGGCATCAGACTTTTTTTTCTTGGCCTTTTTCCTCCTGGCAGCCAGTCTCCATTGTAGTGCCATTGCTGCAGGCTGCAGTCAAGTCCCTCCTCCTCCTCCCTCTCTCTCTCCAGTGAAAACACCAGACCACATGTCAGCTCTCCACAGCCATTAACATGCACACTAATTATCCACAGTTGATTCTGTCTGCTTCGAGCCCACTGATAAAGACCTGGGAGGGTTTGAAGCCTTTCAAACATGGACCTAAGCTTCATGCACTCTGTCTCCACACATCCCCTCATTTCTTTTCCTCCAAAACTCTCTGCATAAATCTTCTAAACAACCACATGCATCAGATAAAAACAGAGAAATGACGTCCAATTCTAAGCAGAAGTTCAAATGCAGACTTTCCTCTGAGCGTCTTACCAATGACTTTGGATCAGTTTGCCCCGACTTCTCTCAGCTCTCATGCGTCCTCTGAATGCAGGAGGATCTTGCAGCGCCACATTGTACCACCCCGCATCTGGAGTCTCCTCCCCGTCCAGTCTCAGCCTCCAGCCCCCAACCCCCGATCCCCCGGTCCCAGCAAGACCAGGGTTCCACAAGACACCAGAGCAGAAAAGATTCATGACCTGAGCTGGTGATGATTGTTGCTAGGTTACCAGGTTGACTGATGTGACTGTTTGCATGCTCTACAATTCAAAACTATCTAAACTGTAGCTACAGCTCAGCTCTGAACATTATTTACCACAGGTTCTCTCTTGTCATACATGTATGTAGGCTAGTTAGTTATATTTATAGTGCAGGATAACATCTGGATTATGTTTTATAGAATTAGTTTGAAAATCAAATAAGACATTTAATTTCAATTATGGTTGAATCCTGTAAGACGTCTTGACAAGGACATTATAATGTTATTTATTTACTGTAACTTTTGTGAGTAAATTAAACTCAAAGTGTCTGATGAACACAGTCTGAACAGAGCTCTATGGCTCCAGCCAATCATTTTCTAGAATAGAAACATATAACCTGTTGTGCATATATTACATGCATAGACTTTGTAACTATTTATAGTAGATGAGAGAAATTGTTTCTCAACAAAATGTTCCCCTTTCAATTTAAACAGTGATGTACGACTATATGGGATATTTCAACATTTTGGCAAACTGGCCTATTGCCATAATCCCTATAGTTTTAGGAGTAGGTTCATTACCTTTAATTGTCGGTGCAAACTGTTTTTAGATCAGCGGGGCAGAGACGTGAGCTGCTCAGCTAACGCAATGGAGGCGCACGGTACTTTAGTGTTTCCCTCATCAAACTAAACACATGATTCAACATCTCCAAAACACTCTGGTGGACAAGTTCACCACATATGAAATATCATGTAACATTACGACGCATGAAGTAGACACAGCATCCGTGTCTAGAATGTAGTTCCAGCTACGCATTTACCTCGAAATAACTCTGTCTCATCACGTTGTGTTATCATCTCATAGTGTGGTGAATGTGCAGGTCACAACTTGTCCACCAGAGCGTTGTGGAGTTGTTGGATTGTGTATTTGATGAGTTTGATGAGGGAAAGACAAAAATACCATGCACCGTGCAGAGCTTGTGTCTCTGCCCCACCGATCTAAAAATAGCTTGCACCGACAATTAAAGGGACAACGAGGAGTTTTGGAGAAGCGAAGTGTTTTCACGCTGCCTCCGTGCGCACCGTAGAATTCCTCATGTTTTCATTCATCAAGGATTAAAGTCAGAGGTTCAAAGAGGTTCAGTTATAGAACCGACTGCTATGCCGTTATTCTCATAGGGGTTATGGGCATTTCCACCACCACTAATAATAACAAAATAATGATAAAGACAAAACGATATATTGATCGAAAATGGAGCCATTAACAAGTGTGGGTAGCGTAGATTCATCCACATTAACGTGAGACTGTTTTATAACCAAATAGAAACTCCTCGTTGGCCCTTTAAAGGTAATGAACCTACTGCTATGACTATAGGGGTTATGGGAATATAATACGGCAAATTTGCCAAAATGTTGAACTTTTCCTTAAAATCAGTAAACTTGTGTTTAAAGAAATGCTGTACATGAACATCTGCATCTGTGTCACACACCCAGTGAACCAGGTGACAGGGAAGTGGCTGCTGACAGGGCTCTGCACCATGACGCCATCTAGTGGAACCAGGCTGGAATGACAGAATGGATTGTTGGAGACACATGATAAGAAGAATAATTGACTGTTACCCAATGAAAACAAACAAACAGGCAGGCATATTTGAACTATTTATTTTCCATCAAGACAAAGACTGCTGTTGGTGTGTTGGAAGATCTGAGGGAGGATAAACATTGTGTCTGTGGACCGGCTGCAAGCCTGGTAACAAGCTAAAAAATGTCTATGCACATTAAAATGCCTCAGTTATACTGGAGTAATATGCAGCATTGTGTCTCCCTAGTGCACAAACATACACACTGTGAAGTTGGAGATAAATACACACACATACACACACACACTCTCTCTCTCTTTCTCTCTTAAACACTCTCTCTCTCTCTCCTGCATTCATACTCTACATGTGCGTTTTTGTAACACCAAGTCCTCCAACCACACACACACACTGATGTTGGAGGTGTGGTGGTGGCTGAGCAGACTGATGTACTGGCCCTTCAGACCTCATTAAGCATTTTAATTAACGTATCATTTAATCATGGAGGGAAAAGTTGAGGAGGAAGATGAGTGCAGCGTCACACGGCAGCAGCCTTCTTCTCCTTGTACGTAGCCATCATCTTCTTGATCTCAGCTATGGCTTTCCCTGGGTTCAGTCCCTGAGAGGAAGACAGGTGGAAAGATCACAGTCATGTTGATATTAGAGAACTGGAGAGGGAGTTCAAACAACACCTGAGGTAAAGAGTACATCCTTGTTTTCTTAGTTAAAGGACAATTCTGGACAAATTCAACTCAGGCTGTATGTTCCTAACATTTTAGGTCTAAAAGAAGGAATCTGAAGATTTTCAGTTTAATGTCTCCTGTTTTGCAGTAGTTGTGTCTGTCCCCGCATCGCCACGGCAGCAATGAATGGGAGCGGATGGAAGTTCCGCTGCTTAGGCTGTTTCCATCCCTCAAAGCCACAGACAGCGTCAGATGGCGACTCAAACATGCACCAGAAGTTTATTTACTTCAAGCAAGACGACATGTTTGTAAATTCAAAGTCTCCCAGAATCTCACGCGAGACCCAAGTCACCGTGCTCGGTGTGTTCAGGTGCAGTTGGAGCTCCCGTTTGTGTCATAAACACAGGAATATCAACAATTTTTTTCAAAATTCTCAGTTCATGTTTGAGTCGCCACCTGACAGGAGGCTATGTCCTGGAAATGGAGGCAAAAGTGACAGAGGGAGAGAGCCGGTGGAGTCTAAATGCTGGAACTGGGGGAATCAACTGATCAGTGTGGTGGTCAGTGCCTGTCGGTGGCTGCTGTGTGTGCTGCCAGTCGGCCTCGGACTGGGTTGTCAGCGCCTGGGGCCGGTTGCACCACCTCTCACTAAGTGTTTACTAACCTTAGTAAATGTGTAAGTGTTTACTAAATCAAGATTTAGTCATTACTAAATTAAAATGGGTTGCACCAGTTTCACGTAGAGCTAGTAATTACTAAGTGTTTACTAAATATTTACACCTACCCTAGGGGTTGTGTAACTGTTTACTAGTTACAGTTTGTCGACACAGGATCAAAACCAACTGAAAAAAACCAACAACAACTAGCTTATAACGGCTCGTTTAGAGAGGTTTGCTTTACAAAACAGAGAACCTGCCGCTAGGAATAGGGTTTAGAGACAGAATCCACCCTTTAGATGTATATGATGACTTTGATATTTACTGTCGGTAGGCTACCGTTTAAATACGCGACCACATAATGCGGATCACGGACATGCTAACGTTAGCTGCGGCAATTTAGCACAGGTCCGAACGGGGCTCTACCTCCGTTGCTACGCTGCGATACTTCGCTACAGGGTCGATGTAGAATGTGGTTGGGAACACAGTTCAAGTCACTGGCGCTGCCCGCCAGTATGAGCACCTGAACGAGTGGGTGCAGCTGGCCGTGCAGGCAGAAATACCACAACATTGCCGGCTTCCCGGATGTGATTGAAAATGCGGGGCACACTTCAAAATAAAAGCACCCAGCTGTTCCTGTGTACATTCTGCTCTGCACGCTGATTGGGTAGCCGAGTTGTTGTCGTCACTTAATGCGACTAGTAACCTGCTAGTAACCACTTAGGCATTACTAGATACGGGATTGCATACACTGGTCTGGTGCAACCGAAATTAGTAAACAACTAGTTGCAAACTAGCTAGTAATTACTAAGGGTTTAGTAGTGGTTTAGTAATTACTAAATCCTGAATTTAGTAAAGAGATACACCAAACTGGTGCAACCCCACCCTGGACTCTGTGCTGGACACGGGAAGTTGCTGCATAGCGTAGAACTGGAGCAGAGCGGGTGAGCTGTTTTCGTCTCATTTCAATAGAAACCAGGCTAAGCTAACAAATGTTTGATGCCTTGTATTATGGGCTGGGACCCTGTTTGTACTGTTGATGAGGTTTGGTGCTGTTCTGAGCATTATTTGTGGCTGCAAGTGGCTGTTTGATCCGTTGCGTGTGGATCCTTATACTGCGCTGTTTGTTATGGTGCAGTCATTGCTAAAGTTGCTACAACTAGAGAAGCTAGCGGTTAGCAGACTTCATCTCTTGAGGGGGGGTCTAACTCGGTGTTATGGTGCGTTAGACCATGGGTTAAACTTACACCGGAATATCACTTGAAGTAAATAAACTTCTGGTGCATGTTTGAGTCGCCATCTGACGCTGTAAACAGTCTAAGCAGCAGAACTTGCATCCGCTCCCATTGCTGCCGTGGCGACGCGGGGACAGACACAACTACTAAACTGAAAATCTTCAGATTCCTTCTTTTAGATCTAAAATGTTAGGAACATACAGCCTGAGTTGAATTTGCCTGGAATTGTCTTTAACTTTAAGCCCTTTGTGTCAGTAAGCAACAGATATAAAAAAAGTACAGATGCAAATCAGTGCATAAGTAAATCTTTTTTGCGGCAGGTTACCTTGGGGCAGGTCTTGGTGCAGTTCATGATGGTGTGGCAGCGGTAAAGGGAGAAAGGATCCTGCAGCTTGGACAGACGCTCCTCTGTAAACTCGTCTCGAGAGTCGATCATCCAACGATATGCCTGACAGACCACAGCACAGGCAGTTTTACAGGCATAGAAATTCATTACAATCATACATTTAAAAGAAAAAAAGCCAGTAAGAGGGTTTAAAAGACTATAATCAATAGTTACAAATTAGAATGATAATACTAAAATAATGTATTGAATTGAAGTAAAAGCAGGAGCAATAATAATGTATTCAACCCTGATACACAGCACACACTTGCTTCTTATTCCAGTGTATGGTCCTGAATTGAAGTGATTCAGAACGCTGTGGACCATCCTCAGTGTTTCTACGCTCCTACACACACACACACACACACACCTGCATCAGCACTGCAGGTCCCAGGTATTTGTCTCCGTTCCACCAGTAACTTGGACAGCTTGTGCTGCAGCAGGCACACAGGATACATTCATACAGGCCGTCCTTCACAGGAAGAAAATCAAGAAAATGTATTAATTTTATATTTTGAATGGGACTGAGTACTAGAAAGCCTTCTGTCAATGCTTTAACAAAAATGTAAAAATATATAGCGGCATACCAGCTTTTGTCGGTCCTCCACAGACTGCAGGTACTGCTCTTTCCCCTCCTTTGACTCGTCTTTCTTCTTTAGGTAGGGTTCAATAGACTTGTACTGGGCATAGAAGTTACTCATGTCCTGCAAAACACAATCATGCAGTCAGAAGAACTCAAATGTCAGAAAGGAGCTAAAGTTGCTTTCCCACTAAAATTAGCATTTTTTTAAACTTGGGTCGACTCCCTAACAATCAGCATTTGGCTCCTTTCCCATTTCCCTGTCTTGCCAGTGCTGCCATGTTGATCAAATCCCAGTCTTGAATGCCAGCAGAGGAGCTTTGTTTGGGGGCGTGGTATTAGCAGGTCGACCCGGGTCTGGCAGTTTTAACCGCCGTCGCTTGCCGAGTTGTTTGACGCAAACTGCCACCAAAAGCTTCGTACGCTTCCATAGTAATCAATCATGAAGTCCATGATTGATTTTTTTTCTTCCTTTTTTCCTTTTTGACACTGGTCGTCATCAGCAATTATTACATTAAAATGAGTCGGCTACTTGTCATCATGGAAACCTGCCTGATTTTGGAGACATGCTGTGGTTTTGATCGATTTTATGTTCCTGATGGCCTAGAAATCTAGACACACCCTAGCGGCAGCAAATATTTTTTTATTTAACCTTTGTTTAACCAGGCAAAAAATCATTAAGAACAGGTTCTTATATATTTGCTCCATAGGTCAGTCTAGAAACCAGCCATAGGAACCTTTTGAGTCTGGAACACCGTTTGTGTTGACCAATCACAGCGCTCTATCTGTTTAGAGAGTCGTTGGGCGGGCTTAATGCCATCACGACATACATTTTAATTGGCTTGTCAGGCTAACGTCGTCCTGCTCTTTGCTCTGATTGGTCGTAGCGCTACCCTATTGCGTGCAGAGGCAGTTTGAAAGACAGCCTTCCTCCCGCCCCCTGGACTGAGTCCAGGTCTACCGCTCGTTGCCAGGCTAGACATTTTAATGATATAGTCTGTCTTGTCAGGCTGTTGTCTGATGTTCCCGAAGCTTCGATTATCAAAACATGATGATGGGGACAGCCCTAGTGATTTGATTTGATTTGAAAATCTTTAATGTCCCTGAAGGTCAATTTGGTTTGTAGCAAAAGTTCAGAGTCAAACACAGTAGACCTCACATAGCACACACAATAATACAAGTAGTCATCACAGATAACAGTACTGTACATTGTTCAGCTTTGCCTACAGCATATTGAGGTATCTAATGCAGAAGGGACAAAGGACTTTAAATATCTATTAGATTTGTCCTGACAAGGGAACGTGTACCTCCTCTTAGATGGGAGGAGTGGAAACTCTGCATGAAGAGGGTGGAGAGGGTTTGCCAGAATGGCCCTCGCCCTCTGAGTGACTCTGACCTAATAAACATGATCAAGGTCATTCAGGTTAATGCCAACATTCCTCATCTTATTTGATATGCTGAGGTTCCCAAATCAACAAATCACTGCAAACATTCAAGAAAATTCCAGCAGTCGATTGCCAGACCGTTGCTAGGTAAATCAGGCCGTTGCTAGGGACTCCGCTCTGATCAGAGGACAGACAGGAGGAGAACTATGCAGGATATTTACCTTATGTTTCATTTTTACCATCATTGACAGCATAATAAACGCTTCCACCTCCGTCACTGCTCTCATCAAGTCGAAAAAAACAAACAAAGGAGCTGGGTGGCAGCGGGCACCATCCTGTACACCTCAAAATGCCACGTGGATGAATTAATTTTTTTTAAATATAGCTTTTAATAAATATTCTACATATTCAACCTTTAAGATGGACTCAATAAAAGATGAGTTTAACAGTTTAAGAAACTTCTTATCAACATTAAAAGACCTCAATTTCCTTAAATAAAACAACAAGGGGAAAGGGTCAGGTAGTCAGTTACTTCTGACACATGATACAGAAATGTCTTCATGTGTCAGAAGAGAAAGCTTGTGAGAAATGTTAACCTGTCATCACTATGACATTCCAAACTAGGGCTGACCCACAAAAATTGAAGCTTCGAAGCTTCGTTCATTGCCATGGTAATCGATCATGAAGTCCGTGATTGATTGTCCGTGACCGGCCGTCGAAGCTTCGATTAAAAACGATTTTATGTCCACGAAGCTTCGATTATTAAAATATGATAATCGGGTCAGCCCTATTCCAAACACAATATGACTTCTACTCCACGACTAGGGCAACATCAGTGACATGGTGTAGTGATTGTTACTCACTGGAACGAGGTCTTTGACCACATACATATGTGGCAGGGGGTAAATCTTGGTTGGCTTGGTGATGTTGGTGTCAATCTTGTTCAGACAGGCCAGTGTGTTTCCTCCATTAATGTTCATTGCACAGGATCCACAAATTCCTACAGTAAAGACATTTTTTTTAAACACAGTGGGTCTCATTCATGAAACGTTAGTAAATCTGTGTGTAGATTTGCACATAAAAGCTCTCGGTACTAAAACTCTACTCCAGATTCATGAACGGTGTGGTAAACTCAGATTTGTTCGTAAACACGTGTGTAGGATCATGAATGCCGGGCCATCGTAAATGAACAGCACGCCCCCGTTGATGAGCAATTAACATAGATCTCCATACATGAATAGCCATATAAGGAGATCCTGACCACCATATTAGGAGGTAGGTGCATCCTGTTCACCTGCGGCCATGACGCAAACGAGGAAAGAGGGGGAGAGAGAAAAAAGAGCGATCGGGGATCAAAGGCATTTTGGATGAAGTGTCGTCCAAAAAAAATATTTAATTCTCTTCTGATAGTAAAGGTGTGACTGGGACAGGTCAAAGGCTGGAGGGAAGAAACAGTTTTAGTGAATTAAGTATCCTACATACAAACATATCTACATACAAACATATCTACAGCGCTAGCGGCCACGGGAGGAGGAGGCTCTTCACAGCCTCAGCTGTAGGCTACAGGAGCATGGTTGGATCACCACATGAAATTATAGGCATTTTATATTGTTACAGAAGCACCAGCCGTCTGTCACAGCTCCATTCAAACCGGTGCCGGCTGCGCTAGTGCGCAGAATGAAGTGTGCGCCCACGGAGCGCGTAGCAACACAAATCAATTTTTTTCCGGTTTTCTATCAGATTATTATCATCATTAGATGGAGTATGCCGTGTTTGTGCTTGTCCGATCCCTAAAACATCTCTCTCTCCAAATATTTCTAATTGTTTGTTATGTTTAAATCACGTGTTTCAAAGGCATCGGCGCATTCTGAACATGAGAGAGAGTAATACAGATTAAAATTGTAATTGTCAACAGTGACAGGCAGTATTTAGTTGCATTCCTACATTTACACAAGCGCTACACACAGTCAGGACCAGGTGTAGATTTTGTGAGTAGTTACTAACAAATCTACACTACTAAAAGATTGATGAATGCGGAAAATGCACGTAAATTCGCGCTGCACACGGTTTACACACAAATCTGTGCTGCTCACGTTTCATGAATGAGACCCAGTGAGAATTATTTCAAGTCGGTCTGAACTATTTTCAACCAAAATGAAAATGAAAATTATTCTTTTTAAATCATCTGCAGGACAAATGTATACATTCTATAACAGATGTATGGATTGTTTTAATGAATGAACTAATGCATTTACAAACTATTTTTTGGAGTTTATGAGACATTCCTTTCTAACGACACTTTAAACAGTTGAGAACTGAGGTGTCACCCTCCAGCCTCCACGAGACTGACCTTCTCTGCAGGAGCGACGGAAGGTCAGAGTAGAGTCCATCTCGTTTTTGATCTTTATCAGGGCATCAAGAACCATTGGACCACAACTAGATGAAGAAGAAAACCAGTCAGTGAGTCAATAAAACATCAAAGTACAACCGAGGACGTCACTACAGTGATTTATTGCCATGGCGCCCTGGCACGGTGAGTCTCCTCAGGCTGATAAGAGTGGAAATGTGCCAGTCTGTCAGAGCCATCAGTGGTAAATCCACCTGAAGCCTGATCTCACTTCATTTATCATGTCCTCGGTTTGTACCTGCCCAGGTTACTGCTTACAGCACCCAGTCACCATCAATACAGGTAAACATGACCAGAACTAGAAAAGCTGTTATTATTATTAGCATCGACTAATAGGACCTTTAAAGGGATAGTAGCATTTTTTTTAAAGTGGGTTGTATGATCTACAAATAAACCTTAAGTACTTTTTCCTGCACTTTGAAGGGCTGGAAAAAATTATATCATAGTGAACAATGGAACTGTGTATTTTTTTTTCAGGTAAAACCTCTTTTAGGCCGTGAAAATAGGCCGTTTCTTTGGATCCATTCACAACACTGTATGTTGTAAATCTCTGGGCAGGGCTATGGGCTGGTGTTGCTAACGGGAGGAGTGCAGAGAGTCTTCTACTGCTATTAAAGTACTTAGGGGCTATTTGTAGATCATACAACCACACTTTTAAAAAATTCTACTATCCCTTTAATTTAATTGCTTATGGTCAGTGCTGTTCATCAGAGGAGATAAACTCCATTTGAACTCCATTTGACTGTTGAAGCTTAAAGGGATAGTTCAACATTTTGGCAAATTGGTCCATTGCTATAATCCCTATAGTCATAGCAGTAGGTTTGTTACCATTATTTGTTGGTGCAAGCTACTTTTAGAACGGCGGAGCAGAGTGGTGAGCTGCTCAAAGCTACGCTATGGAGGCTCATGGGATTTCTTGGTTTCCCTCATCAAACTCATCAAATACACAACCCAACAACTCCACAACGCTCTGGTGGACAAGTTGTGACCTGCACATTCACCACACAATGAGATAATAACTGAACGTTACCACACAGAGTTGTTTTAGAGGGAAATTTATGCAAAACCACTGATGCGTGTTGCCTTCAGGGACAGTTTTTCAGCAAGCAGACTCTGTATTTACCTCTAAAGCAACTCAGTCTCGTAACATTCCATTATTATCTCATAGCGTGGTGAATGTGCAGGTCACAACTTGTCCACCAGAGCATTGTGGAGTTGTTGGATTGTGTATTTGATGAGTTTGATGAGGGAAACCAAGAAATCCCATGAGCCCCCATAGCGTAGCTCTGAGCAGCTCACCACTTGGCTCGGCCATTCTAAAAATAGCCTACACCTACAAATAAAGGTAACAAACCTACTGCTATGACTATAGGGATTATGGCAGTGGGCCAGTTTGCCAAAATGTTGAACTATCCCTTTAATCAGAGAGTCGTCTTCAATACTGTAACAACTGTAAACATTTACACCCACTGTCCCACAGGTTTCTTTCTGACAGGAGCCCACAAAGCATCCTGAGTGAGGCCATTAACAGGCTCCACAGTGCTCATGTTTACAACTGGGTAACAACTAGGTAACAACTGCCAGCCCTCAGTGACAGTGTTGCACGTCGTCACTGTCCTGGTCTCAGTGTTAAGAGTTGTAAAAGCTCTAACACCTACGTGTTGAGGTCGATCTCGTAGGTCTGCATGCGGGGTTTGTCTCCTGCCGTGTCTGGGTCCCATCTGTAAATCTGGAACTTCTTGACTCTGGGCTCTGGTGCTGGAGCTGCTGCTGTCTGGGCGTACCGCACCGCCTGATAGGACAAGAAGAAGAATTTCAACACACAAGATAACTGAATTTAAACTAGCTTTTCTTCGCTCTTTCACTTTGTCTTCTGTCTTGCTGACTATTACAATGTATTATTTATCTAATACTCTTACTGACGTGATAATATCAGGATGACGTCAAGCCCATGTGTTTCTAGAGTTCAAGTTCAAGCTCTTTGAAGTAACTTTACTCCTACAAGATGAGGGTTACAGAGGATCTTTTTTCCTTTGATCAGCCGATCAACCATAAAATATCAATGAACACCTGATAAATGACATAATAATAATAAAAAAAAGGCAGCTAAATGTAATCATATGAAGGAAGAGTTGAGCAGCAAATATTCAGCATTTTTAATTGGATCTGGATTTAATTGATCAACTGATTATCGAAGCCGCTTGAGATTATGGACTAATCCAAACACCTACGCAGCTCTTATTTCAATCAGACACAACTACATCACTCAGTGTCAAGGATCAAACTTCATTTTAACAGGCACTCAAATCTTCCTGTCCAGCTACAACTAACTTTAAAAACCGTTTGCATGACAATGGCGGTGATGGTTTTCTCGTCGTTTCCTATTTGTTTTGCTTGAATTCCCCACATGACCGCGGCTATATTTAGCTGACCACTGTTTACATTAACAACTAGAGCCACACCGGGGGTGTTGTCGATGTTTAATGCAGAACGAAACGCACCGACCGACAACCAGCAAATAACACTGTTTGTAAAGTTATTACAGAGTTAGTGTTAACTCCAGTTGAAAGTTAGCGGTAGCTGGTTAGCAGCCAAAGCACAGGACTACGTAACACGGATGTCAGAGCATAGACGGAGCCCTCCGCTGTCAAACCAGCATGGGTTACCCTGGGCACACTCACAGAGCTCCACCATATTATCAGCACCGTCATAACATACAATGTCAACCATTTACTTATCATGTTGTCTAACATACCACCAGTCCTGTGGGAGAGCGGAAAGCCCAAAAACCACAGCGGCTCAAGGACGTGAGACCAGCAGCAGACATCTTGGAGTTTCTCTGACCTCCACTGCCTGCTATCCCAGCATCCACTGCGTAACTGCTCTCAAGGGAGCGCGTGTTTCATTCACAGGCGCATGCCGCTGGTACTGAACCAAGCTCACATTGCAGTTTTCTTTAGTTTCTTTTCCAGTCCATCAAGGAATAATAAGTGTGTTGGTTAGTTCCAGATTAACGGGGAGTCAGGGGGTTAGGGGGCGAGTCCAAGTAATTTGACATATTTGAGCATTAAAAAAAAAGTCACTTTTTTATTTTTTTTTATTTTTTTTTTTTTACAAACGTTGTAACTTTGGGGGGAGGGAGGGGGTAACTACAACTAATAAGTATACAAGAAACATACCCAACACTGCACACTTAATTTAAATGAGAGCACACACATCTTCCCCGACATCCCCGTCAGTAAACCCAACCGGAGCTTATGAAACACTGCCGCCAGATAACCTGGGTCTTAAAGCGAACGTACCCAGTACGCCTCTGTCAGTCGTAGCACGGCGTGTAGAGTGGACCGGTCTCCTTGCAGGTAGAACTGGGCTAAGGTCATTTAAAGCAGTGTTTTTGCTCTGACAGGAACAAGACTGCGGTGAATTCTGGGCTTGGGGGACAAACATGGTTTTCCTGACCTTGTCGTGCTGGATCAGAAGCCGTGGACCCGACAGATACTGGAAAGTTCAAGAAGTTCTCAAACATGCGCGGGTAAGGCTGGGACTATTTCCTGGAGCACAGTAAGCTAACGTGCTCCATGCTGACTAAATACTGAGCCTCACAGCGCCTGTGTTGTTGTCACCTCAGAAAACTAACGCAGATAATTATTCTCTGATATTTGTTGCTGTGCGGTGGAGGCTTAAACGCTTCCTCGTCGGCATGGTCACATGTTAAAAGCATCACGTCACTAGTTGTGTTGTCTTGTCGGTTCCTCCACCAGCACTTCAGGGGCAGAAAGAACCGCTGCTACGGTCTGGCTGTGAAGGCGGTCAGGAGGGCGTTCGTCTACGCCACCAAAGCCCGGAGACTGAAGAAACGGAACATGAGAACGGTAAGACACAGGTTTTATCTGATGTGTCACCCAGTTTATATTCAGGACCCAGGTTAAAATAGATTAGCATGTTCTCCTCTAGTCAGACCAATCAGTAGCAGTCCCGTTTTCCAGTGAATTCTGGGTAACATAACACAATGAAAACACTTGAACCAGTTTTAACAGTCTGTCCACATGTGTGTATGAACGTTTACTTTTAGACCTTGAGGACACTAGTTATTTTTAACAGAGGACATGAGGTCTTCCAAGGACCCAAAAAAGAATCTGAACATCAGAGACAAAGGAGCTGTCAATCCCAGCTTTGTTTGTTCCCTCTTCACGTCTCCAGCTCACATGAGGGTTTAATAATTATGAAGGGTCTATTACAGTACAGGATGTTTGAAGTGTTCTTTTTTTGTTGTTTTTAAAAAAAACAACTGTTCATATACTCTTGTGTAATACATCTCTTGTTGTGCTCTGATGTCTTCAGCTCTGGATCACGCGCATCGCAGCAGCGTCTCGAGAGCACGGCATGAAGTATCCAGCCCTGATGCACAACCTTACAAAGGTTGGTTGTGTCACACGTGACAGCGTTGCACCGCTTCTCTCTCGGGGATCTCGCAGCTTTGACGTTTCACTTTCCCATCTCTCTTCTTCCATACAGAGCAGCGTGGAGCTGAACCGACGTGTCATCAGCGACCTGGCCGTCACAGAACCCCGGTCCTTCCTCTCACTTGCTAAGCTGGCCCGGGCTCGGCAACAGGAAGGCTTCGGTGCGGCGCTGGGCGACGGCAAAGAGCCTCCTGGTGTCTTCTCGCGTGTGGTTTGCCTGCAGTAAAAGGACTGGCTGTGGTTATGGATCTCCAGCTGATGTGCGATTTAAAGAGCAGTGCCCTTGGATTGTTGAGATGATCCTCAGAGCTGACCAGACTGACATCCACCACTTTGCTTCACAGCCACTTCAACCACCTAGGTATCTGTCATATAATCACATATGTTTACTTAAGTTTCCCAACCAAGCGACTTCCCTGAGGGAGGACACTGCAGGACGCTGTTGAAGGGCCTCGGAGGACAGCTTCTCTCTCCATGTTGTGATTTTGCCATTCAAAGCTCAGTTTTCATATTTATATATGACAAATTTCCTAAAGCCAATGGTATTTATTGTTGATACTGTTATCACTCTGACATCTGTGACCATCCCACAAGATTGGCCATGACCCGAGCTCTCAGCTGACAATACGTAGCATAGCAACTGTTGACAGTCCCGCTCCAACAGTACCTGTCATGTGTGCCAGAGGTTTCCTTCTCAAGTGTGTGAAACTGTTCCTCAGCAGATCTCCTAACTGCCCCTGCTATCATGATAGGAACACAACCTTTGTTAAGTTATTACTTGATGTTGTTAAAGTTTTTTGAGGGGGGGGTGGAGGGTGATGATTTTGTGACAACTTTATTTTGTATCTATTTTACCCATTGTTGTGGTAAGACTGTCCTCATTATGTTTAGTTCATTAAACTTTTTGATACATACTCGGCTCCCATTGGTTCTTCTCATTGAAAAGCATTGTGTTTATGTTATACTGGACACACTGCTGCTGCCATTCCTCTGCAGACGTGATGGTGCATAATAACAAACACAAGGATGGAATAAATACAATTCAATTGGGGGTTTTTCAGAACACAGAGACACACCCAGGTCCTGTCTGTCCCTCTGCAGTAGAGGTCAAACCCACCGTGTGTGTGTGTGTCCTCTGTCTCACAAACCACCAGCAGCCTGATGCAACCAGAGAATATTTGCTGTCAGTCCATGTGAATTGCAGCTTTGTGACCTTCCGCGGCTGCCGTATTAATTCTGGGTGGGATTACGTGAATGACCTCTAGTGAACACGCTGGTTCTGGCAGCCAATGAGAAGAAGGCGTGCTCGACCGGTAGCCAATGGCCGTCGCTGTTCTTCAGAGAACCCTCGCGCTTCCTGGTGCACTTGCGCAGAAGTCTGCGGCGTGACACGCGTGTGCAGTGACAGATCAGTAGCCGTGGATCCTCCTGCTGCTCCACACGGAACCAACCGGCCCATCTGGGTTTTAATTCCTGCTCAGCAACATGTCGTGGCTGTTCGGCCTGAACAAGGGCCAGCCCGAGCCGCCGGCCGGACTCCCCCCCCCGCCACCACCACCACCACCGGCCGGGGGCTCCGGCGGCGGCGGAGACAAACCCAAGGACAAATGGAGCAACTTCGATCCGACCGGGCTGGAGCGGGCTGCTCAGGCGGCCAAGGAGCTCGACAAGTCCCGTAAGTGTTGCATGGCGGTGGGTCTGGGGGTCTGACTGGGCTGTGGGACTGAGTGGGTTCAGGGTCCGTCCACGTTCTGTGTGTGTGCAGCTGCTCCAGATCCTCTCTGCCCCGCACCGAGGCCCACTCAGACCTGGGTCCTCACTGTAGACTGTCAAAGAGTCCAGTGGTTAGTGAGGACCATAGAGCCTGTGCTGCCTCTCCTTCATTCACACTAGTGGACTGGGTTCAAAGGTCATCACCTTGCACCATGCAGACTGCAGCCTAATGTCCTCAGGGACACAGACACACAGCTTTCACCAGCTGCTGCTATCATGGTCCAGTCATTCATTCATTCATTCATTCAAACAATCAGTCCAGTCCAGTAAGGAGGGTTCCTGTCAGTCCCCAGAGGCTGCTTTCTGGTTCTGGTTCTGGTCTCGGAGCCTCTTTGCTTTTAAATGGTGAACCAGTTTAAAGGGATAGTTCACCCAAAATTCAAATTTCACTCATTCTCTACTCACCCTCTTGTCGACTAAGAACGGGGGGGGTCCGCGCAGCAGTATTGTCCATGTAATGGTTGTGAATGGATACCACTGTTCTTGGTCCAAAAAACATCCAAATACCTCCATACAGCCCCGACATGAGAAATTGTTCCGCCGAGATTTGCACTGACACAGGAAGAGCAGTGAACTGAGACACTGGGAGCTTCCGCTACAAACAAGCTTCAAATATTGACTTGTTTAATTTTTTTCAAAACAATTTCTCATGTGGGGCTTCAATACAAGAGGGACATTACAGACGAGCAGTATGGAGGTATTTGGATGTTTTTGGTTTGTCTTTTTGCACCAAGAAAAGTGGTATCCATTCACAACCATTATATGGACAAATACTGCTGCACGGACCCCCCCGTAACTCAGAGAAGGAACGGAGGACTCTGAAAATTTGAATTTTGGGTGAACTATCCCTTTACGAGTCACTGAGACACAGCCGTGATCAGTTAGAATCCCTCCGTCTGTGTAAGCTGTCTCCCTGTCCCTCTGTCCAGGACATGCTAAAGAAGCTCTGGACCTGGCTCGTATGCAGGAGCAGTCCACTCAGATGGAGCACCAGAGCAAGATAAAGGTACAGTACACACCTTACACCTCCAGTCCTGCATCACTCCCCCTCGGGGGTTGTGTCTGTTGAAACAAGTCCTGGATCAGCACTGACTGCTGGTGCTGCCCATGTGAGCTGCTGTGTGTGAAAGTCCAACACAGAAAAAAAAATGAAATTGAAAAGTTACGTGCTGCTCAGTACACTGATGCTGCATTCAGGTGCAGTTGGGCAGACGGCCGTCGGTAACAAACCAGATGTCATTTTAGTCACAGAAGTCCAGAGAAAGACGGTAAAACATGGGTCAGGTCAACAATACGACATCGCCATGACAACATATTGTCATGTGTATTGTTTTGCCTCGTGCTGATGGAACACTTGTTTACATAGAGGCTTGTTTAAGCCGTTACCTGCAGCAGCTGTCGTCCGTCTGCCATCTAACTGATTTCACATGAATGCAGCATGAAAAATAGGACTGAGTTGCTGGTGATCTACAACCACAACACTAGATGGAGGAATTCCTACACAATGTACCTTTAAATAAAATGTATATTATGGCATTAATTGTGTCCAAAGTATTCATGTGGGTGTGTAGCTTCAAAATACACATCAGTGTCATATTTGCATCTCCACCTTAGCCCTATGTACGATGTGCAGTACAATAAAACCCCATAAAAGCCCCATATGTAGCTCTGTATCCTATGGAGGCCTTTTTGGAGAACCCAGGTGAATGCTGAACGATCTCTAGTGTGTTTCTTCAGTGTAACTGACATGTTTGTGTGTCACTGTAACAGGAATATGAAGCAGCAGTTGAACAATTAAAAGGAGACCAGATAAGAGTCCAAGGTGAGGAGAGGAGGAAAACTCTGAATGAGGAGACGAAGCAGCATCAAGCGGTATGAACACAACAGCTCCATCTTTTTCTTTTTTTGTTAGAAGTATTAGAAATACACAATGGCCATAGAGTTGTAGCTACAGTGATTTCTTCTGCCCACAGAGAGCCCAGTACCAAGACAAGCTGGCCAGGCAGCGATATGAGGACCAACTAAGGCAACAGGTGAATTTACTTTGAAATGAATGAACTGTATTTGTCACTATGCCGGCAGTACAATGGGAATATTGTGCGACTCTTTCAGGAAATGCTTTGAAAAGAGCTGCAGTACCAGACTGATGACTGTTTCACTTGTTGTTTTATTCCCACAGCAAGCCCTGAATGAGGAAAACCTCCGCAAACAGGAGGAGTCGGTCCAGAAACAGGAGGCCATGAGGAAAGGTGTGCACTTCACCTCTGTTCCACTGGAGCGGCTCATTCTGCAGCTGATGACGAGTGGTTTACTGTATGTACTTTGTTTGTCGTGGTTTTTCCAGCAACGATAGAGCATGAGATGGATCTGAGGCACAAGAACGAGCTCCTGCGTATAGAGGCGGAGTCTAAAGCCCGGGCCCGCGTGGAGAGGGAGAACGCCGACATCATCCGCGAGCAAATCCGCCTGAAGGCTGCAGAACACAGACAGACTGTCCTGGAGTCCATCAAGTAAGACACACAGCCTCTATTCTGATTAACACCACAGTCTTTCTGATGGAGCATAGATCTAGTATTAAAGGGATAGTATTAAAGGGATAGTAGCATTTTTTTTAAAGTGTGGTTGTATGATCTCCAAATAGCCCCTAAGTACTTTAATTGCAGTAGAAGACTCTCTGCACTCCTCCCGTTAGCAACGCCAGCCCATAGCCCTGCCCAGAGATTTACAATATACATTGTTGTGAATGGACCCAAAGAAATGGCCTATTTTCACGGCCTAAAAGAGGTTTTACCTGGAAAAAAATATACAATTCCATTGTTCATAATATAAATAAAGTTTTTATTTGGAGCTAACCAACTGCTGGCCGGCGGGCGCTAACCCTGGGCGGAGGGATACGTGAGTTGGTTAGGTCCAAATAAAAACTGTGTTTTTCCTGCACTTTGAAGGGCTGGAAAAAATTATATTATAGCGAACAATGGAACTGTGTATTTTTTTTCATGTAAAACCTCTTTTAGGCCGCGAAAATAGGCCGTTTCTTTGGGTACAATGTATGTTGTAAATCTCTGGGCAGGGCTATGGGCTGGCGTTGCTAACGGGAGGAGTGCAGAGAGTCTTCTACTGCAATTAAAGCACTTAGGGGCTATTTGGAGATCCACTTTAAAAAAATGCTACTATCCCTTTAACAGAGGGTGTTAAAGGAGTCACTATCAGCCACCCTATGACAATAATACTCATGGTTTTATTGCTTAAGTAAGTGTCAACACCAGAAAGTCCCACCGACAGTGAACGTGTCTTTGCTTTTAGGACTGCAGGTGCTGTGTTTGGAGAAGGCTTCAGGGCCTTTGTTTCAGATTGGGACAAAGTCACAGCTACGGTGAGTCTGTTTCCATCCACACTTAGCTTAGTAAGAGATGAAATTAGAAATGCACAGTAAGGACTAAAGCTGCAACGATGAATCGAGTTTTTTTTTTTTTTTTTTTTTTTTGTATTTATTGTTTTTCCTTTTACAAAGCATTTTACAAAGTAACACAACATGAACATGGGGTGTTTCCTGTCACAATATTATAGCAAAGTTATTAGCAAATCAAGTACATCTTGTTATAAAAGAAAGAAAAAGAAAAAAAAGGTTAAACAAAGGAAGGGCGTTTCAGGGAAATGTACATTTTCCATCGTTTCCAGATGTCATTGAATTTGGATTGCTGAAATTTCATTGAAAAAGTAATTCTTTCCATCACATACAGATCGTAAATAATGAATCGAGTTTTTTAAGAAAAAAAGTCCAAATTCTCTGACTCCAGCTTCTTAAATGTGAATATTTCTGGTTTCTTTGTTCCTTAACTGAGTCTCTCTTTGGTTTGTGGACAAAACAAGACTTTGAGGACGTCATCTTGTAGTTTGGGAAACATTTTATTGACCAAACAACCAATCAATTAATCGTTTAAATAATCAACAAATTAATTGATAATGAAAATAATCGTTGGTTGCAGCCTTAGTAAGGACTAAACGTCACTGACAGAAAGACAACCAGACTGTTCTGTCCAGTGATAGGAATAACAGAGTAATCCAAAAACTGTTTCCCTGTTATAACAACGTTACCGTTACTGCCAATAAAATGTGCTGTTACCTTCCTCAAGAAGTCCGTCACAAAATAATACCCCCATGAAGAGTATGTTACATACACATTTTTTTCAACTAGTTGGAAAAAAGTGATTTATCTGGAACTAACCAACTCACTTAGTATTCCTCCGCACTGAGTTGGTTAGTTCCAGATAAACGGGAGGTCAGGGTTATGATGTTGGGGTTGGGGAGGGCCAGTTCAAGTCATTTGACATATCTGAGCATTTTATTAAAAAAAGGATAAATGCATCAGTCAGTTTTCCTGGTAATTAGTTACTTTTATAATGTAGTAATTCAGTTACTAACTCAGTTACTTTTTGGGGAAAGTAACTGGTAACTATAAGCTATTACTTTTTAAAAGTAAAGTGCCCAACACTGGTTCTGTCACAGTCTGATGTAATCTGTTCTATAACAACAACAAACCATCAGTTCAAACAGGTTGTTCTGCTACAAACATGAAACCATTGAGAAATTGTATTTTAAAGCAAGACGTTCTGTCCTGGTACATTTACAGTGAGTCCTTATCTGATGTCTTAGTATTTATGCCACTGAAGACACCCAACATGAGTAACCATTCCTGTCTGTCTTCATGCCCCCAGGTGGCAGGACTGACCCTCCTGGCTGTAGGAGTCTATTCAGCCCGGAACGCCACAGCGGTGGCCGGACGTTACATCGAGGCGCGGCTGGGGAAGCCGTCGCTGGTGCGAGAGACGTCCCGCTTCACCGTGGGAGAGGCCATCAAGCATCCAGTCAAGGTACTGTAGCTGTTGAGGAATTCATCATTTCATACGTGTTGTTGCAAGTGCAGGTTGAGCTGCGTTCACACCGGACCTTTTCTTTTTGTCGTTGTCGCTCCAAAAAAATCGTTGTGTCACTCAGCTGCAGTCGCTCGTCAGTTCAACACGTTGCTCTGATGACGTCATTCCAGTGAATTTCACCTCGCTCTTTTCTTCCTGTTTGTATTTATTTTACCTGCTGCTGCTGTTTACCAGTTGTGGAAGTCCCACAAGCGCCGCACAACGTCAAGTCGGCTTGGTTGTTGTATTACGTTTCCATGGTTTCAGTAGTTGTCATATTTACTCATAGACAGCCAATCAGCACTGAGCGACGAGCGACTGACGGCCAGAGAGTTGAGATTTCTCATCTCGAGCGACAGAGTGAAAAATGGCTCTGTCACTCGGTCTCTGTCGCTCAGAGCCCCAGAGATTTTTCATTTGTATGTAAACTCGTCGCCAGCGAGCAAAACAAAAGGTCCGGTGTGAACGCAGCTTCATAACATGGTTCTGATCATCCTCCTTTTCCTTCAACCAATCAGACGGCCAAACGTCTGAAGAGCAAACCCCAGGACGCTCTGGAGGGAGTGGTGCTCAGTGTGAGTGGACCTCAAACAAAACAAACCTCTTCTTATCAAAGGTCTGTAATCACTTGTAATGAAAGTATATTTTCTTTTTTCTTAGCCTTCCCTTGAGGAACGTGTGCGTGACATCGCCATAGCGACAAGAAACACAAGGCAGAATAACGGCCTGTACAGGAACATCCTCATGTACGGCCCCCCGGGCACCGGAAAGACCCTGTTTGCCAAGGTAGAGCTGAGTGATGGACAGGCTGAGTCAGGCTGAGTCCGGCTCAGGCAGGTTCAGGCAGGTTGGTCTAACAGTCAGCTGTCTGTCTGTCTTTGTGCTGAGCAGAAGCTGGCCGTGCACTCTGGGATGGACTACGCCATCATGACGGGTGGCGACGTAGCACCCATGGGCCGCGACGGCGTGACCGCCATGCATAAAGTGTTTGACTGGGCCGGCACCAGTCGACGGGGGTACGTTACCGTGGCCGCTGGAGATTCTGATCATCTACCAACTAACATAATGTTCAGAAAGATGAAGTAAGTTGTTGTTGTTTGTATCCTGTTACAGGCTGCTGCTGTTTGTGGATGAAGCCGATGCATTCCTTCGCAAGAGATCCACTGTAAGTTAGTGTTGGGTGATCTTGACATTCTCAGATCGGCGATCTCTCCCCCCAGGAGATCGCCGATCCAGTTGTTCGGTCATGCATGCCATGCATGAACAGAACAAATATTGTGTTGTTGCCGAAAGCCGTAAAATATGTTCGTTGCGGACGTAATTTTTTTTGTGGCGTATCAGTGAACACGGCGTCGGCAGCCTGGTCACAGCCACAACACCAGCTAAATGCGTTTCCTCTAATTTGAGGCGGAGTGGCCACTAGAGATTTTGTGTGCGGTCATATGACTACCTGGCTCCGTCTGATTGGACGTTGCCAGTGGCTGCATTTGATTGGTGAAACACTGTCATTGGAAGCAGCCAGAGATGCGGCTTCATTAAAACAAAACAAACAGATTTGACAGCGCATCGGATCAATAAAAAAGTAGTATGTGTGTAAATTCGCCACGAAAACAAAAGATCGCCGATCGTCCTACCAAACGCTGATAGACGTTCAGATCACCAATCGGCACAACCAAGTGTTAATGTGTTTAAAACTGCACATCCCTTCATTAAGTTGAAGCACATGATGGAAGGTCTCATTCTTGTCTCTTGCAGGAGAAGATCAGTGAAGACCTCCGAGCCACCTTGAATGCGTTTTTGTATCGCACTGGAGAACAGAGCAACAAGTAAACATGTTTTCATTCTGAGCCACGCTGCTGCTGCTTTAACCTCAAATACTCTTCATCACATAACTACGTGGCTTGACTTCTATGATGGTTTGTCCCCCCCTGCAGATTCATGCTGGTGTTGGCCAGTAACCAACCAGAGCAGTTTGACTGGGCCATAAACGACCGTATAGATGAAATAGTGAATTTTGCTCTGCCGGGTCCTGAGGAGAGGGAGAGGCTGGTGCGCTTGTACTTTGACAGATACGTGCTGGAGCCGGCCACCGGAGGGAGGCAGTGAGTCAAAAGCCCAACACTAATGACACAGTTAACGAGATGTTTGGCCCTATAGTCTTACTGTTGGAGTAGGTTCATTACCTTTAATTGTCGGTGTAAGTTGTTTTTAGATCGGCGGGGCAGAGACACAACGGAGGCTAATGGTACTTTTGCTCAAAACTCATCAAATACACAATTCAACACTCTTGAGGACAAGTTGTGACCTACACATTCACCACGCTTTGAGATAATAACGTATGATTACGTAACATTGTGACACATGAAGCGAAAACTCGGAACTACTTACGTGTTTGAAATCACTCCACCCAGCAGCCATGTCTGGAATTTAGTTCTGGCTTTGCATTTGCCTCAAAAACAACTCTGTGTGGTAACGTTGTGTTATTATCTCATAGCGTGGTGAATGTGCAGGTCACAACTTGTCCACCAGAGCGTTGTGGAGTTGTTGGATTGTGTATTTGATGAGTTTGATGAGGGAAACGTGAAAGTACTGTTCACCTCCGTTGCGTTAGCTGAGCAGCTTGCGTCTCTGCCCCACCAATCTAAAAAAAAGCTTGCACCGACAAGTAAGGGTAATGAGCCTATTGCTAACACTTTAGGGATTATGGAAATAGACAAATTTGCTAAATAGGGCAAAAAACCTGTGCTACACATATTGAAACTACTAATATGGTTCAGTCCTAATGTGTAGAGGGATGTACAGTCATTTTGTCTCTTTAAGGAGAAGCAATCATGAAGACCTCCGAGCCACCTTGAATGCGTTTTTGTAACGTCATTTGAGCATGACGGTGATGCGGTCATTCTGAGGCGCTGCTGCTGCTTTAACCTCAAATACTCTTTCATCACATAAGTGCTCAAATGACTTCTAAAGCACATCCCCGAGGGCAGATTCATGCTACAACAATTACCAACATAATAAAGAGCAGTTTAATTAAATATATATGCATGTTGATGGACGAATTTTGCTCTGTCTAAATTTAAAGGGAGAGAGCTGCTTCCCGTTTCCATGGAAATACATGGGGTCTGACTAATGGTGCAGTGTTCAAGACAACTCGGAACACGGGAATTTCCGCTGTTAAAGGGGATTTGGCAAATTCCGACATCATAGCGTTACGGAGCAGGAACTCGGAAAAGCAAAAACAAGGCTGGGGGATGGGGGACATGAAGTAGCTCACACAATACAATAATCACAGCTTAATATAAACGTATTTCATATACTACAATGACACACACACAAAAATATGCATTAAACCCTTAAGAATAACTTAAAATTTACCGTTATTACCGTTTAAGATGAAGGCCGCCATGTTTTCTGTTGCGTGTTTGAAATCAACTCGGAAAATCGGAGCTCTGAAATGATTCCGAGTTTCCGACTTGTAATTTCCAGTTCTGTGTGTTCAATTGTGTTTTTTACAACTCGGAGCTCGTTAATTCCCGACTTCCGAGTTGTCTTGAACGCACCATAATACCTGAAACACAACCAGTCACGTCAGTAGATTCCTATGTGTAATGGAACGTAGTTCACCACTACAGGAAATAGTCCAAATCTTAGTAACGACCTAGCAACAGAAATGATTTTCTAGTCCCAGTTGTGTGAACTCTGAGCTGACGTTCATGTTTTAACGCGGTCTTGGACTTTCCTGAACTAAATCAACACTGCAGCACAAATGATCAGTCCTAAGTTATAACAAAGATGTGGTTTTTTTTCCTTTAAACAGATGTGGCTTCTACAACCGCAAACTGTGCATGTTTAATGAGGTTATAAACCTGTGTGTGACACAGCTGATAGCAGGAGAAAACCAGACTATTACTCCAGATTAACGTTTTGAAAAGCTCCAAAGGAGCAAGCGACAGAGAGGGAGAAAGAGAAACATACAGGTAATCACTTACGTTTTATCTAATGAAATATTCAGCTCCAGACCATTTTTTAAAAAACATTCACCGCGATCACAATTGTCATCTCCGATTTTGTACACACATGAGGGAGTTCAAAAATCCAGTTTCTCGGCTGTAACGGGAGGTTTACAATATTAAAAAAATTGTAATTGTTGTCAGTGACTTTAAAAGCTGACAGGAACACCCTACAGGAGGTCAATGTAGTTTGTGATTTTATTTTCACGAGTAATAAATGGTTACTTTCAAATCCATGTTGCCATGGAGATGTATTAAACAACATGACATGGCGCAGTAATATTTTTAGTGATGAGTCAGCCGTGCTGTAATGCTCATTTGAGCACGTTCTAAATGTCTTATTGACCAATCAGATTGCTTGGTCGGAACTACTTGTTGTATAATATTCCTTCCTAAATGCCAGTGTGGGTTAGTTTACATTCAGGACTGTTTGATTTGACAATGTATCCAAGCGAGCCAAATAAACCTGTGTGTGTGTGTGTGTGTTCTGCAGGAGGATGAAGCTGGCTCAGTTCGACTACGGTCTGAAGTGTTCTGAGATAGCAAAGAGGACAGAGGGCATGTCAGGCAGAGAGATCTCCAAGCTGGGTGTGGCCTGGCAGGTATGTGTCCTCAACTTGTTGATGGTTTTTTTATTTATTTTTTTTTACATTTTTATTCATTATTATAATCATCACAGATTACATTACACAGCTCATACTGACTTCTTGGTTCACAGTTATTACTCAGTTTCACTCAGCTGTCAGACGTCCAACTAAACTGTATTGTAAAGTATTGGCCCAAACTGATCCGTGGTCAGTGCGTGGTCTAAAAGTGGCTCCAATGAGCTCTACTGAGAACAAGCTGTTTCTGTGCAATGCACCTTTAAGTAACATGGTTACTGGACACAGCAAAGATTATTACCACTGTATGACTTCAGATTGGTGGCTGTTTCATCAGTTTGTTGCTGGTCACTGCAGCCATAGAAATAGAGGTGGTGCTCTGGCACAACTGGTGACATCACCACAGTGAGCTGAGTCTGAACAGCCTGTATGATCAGCTTTCAAAATGGGGTTGCAGGCTGAAACTGCAGAGTCCATGCAGGACCCGTTGGTCGGCTCAGGGAGGATCACTTTATGGAGAGACCAGAAAAAACCTGCTTTTCACTTGAAGTGCTGAAAACAAAACCTGCAGTGTATATTTATATATTTGTAAGAAAGACAGAAAACTAACTAAAGACAGAGACAAAAAGTGGGACAACAAAAGAACAATGATAACAGTAACAGGTGCATTCACTTGTAGGGAAACCAACAACTATATTGTCTAAGTTTTGAAATATGTATATAAGACCTGTAAGAGCAGGCAATCCTCAAACCATCAGAGAGATGAAGAAAAAAGGTAAGTGCACAGAGAAGTCATTTAGTTACTTCAAGTCTCCAGGATGCGACTGTGATGTTTGTACAAAAGACTTAGGTCTTCGATCAGATGCTTTTTTATTTATTATTATTTGGCTGTGGATCAGGAGGTAGAGCGGGTCGACCATTAACTGGAAGGTCGGTGGTTTGATTCCCGGCTCCTCCAGTCTGCATGTCGCAGTGTCCTTGGGCAACTGAACCCACACTTTCCATCATCGGATGTATGAATGTGTGTGAATGATTAGCTTCCGAAGCCTGTCTGTGAACAGCGCTGTATGAATGTGTGTGAAAGGCTGAATGCGACCATTACATTGTAAAGCGCTTTGAGTGGCTAGTGGCTAGAAAAGCACTATAGAAGTGCATAAGTACATTTACTATTCATAAGATTTTATTTTCATTTCGTCAAGAAATGTGTAAAACCCAGGTTGTGCTTCATGTCGTCACAGGCAGCAGCATATTCCTCTGAAGACGGCGTCCTGACGGAGGCCATGATCGACGCTCGGGTGGACGACGCCGTCAAGCAGCACCTCCAGAAGATGGACTGGCTGCACGGAGACGACGAGGCCCAGACCCTCACCCCCCCGCCGGCTGGGACCGCGGGCGGCACAGGCAAAATGGGCTTCAACCTGCCTCTCAGTGAGGCCCCCCTGCCTCTCAGTGAGGCCCCCCTGCCTCTCAGTGAGGCCCCCCTGCCTCTCAGTGAGGCCCCCCTGCCTCTCAGTGAGGCCCCCCAGGCTCAGGAGGTGATCGCTCCTGCCCTTGAGATAAACGCAAAGCAGGAAGGCGACAGTATACCACCTCCCTCTGATACTGACCAATCAGCAGAGAGCAAAAGTGCCACTGAACAGAACTGTGAAGACGCTGTCAAAGCAGAAGCTACGACAGCAGAGAGTTTGGCCCCGCCCGCTGCCCCCACCGACAGCCAGGACAAGGTGGAGAAGGAGGACAAGAGTGGAGCCTCTCCTCCGAAGGACGGAACTCCAGTTTGAGTCCAATCTTATTTTTCAGTTGGGCTGAAAATTTAAAGAATTAGTGTCCTGCCCCTTTAACTAGTCTGCTACTTAATGTCCAAATCTGATGGACTGTCTTTTATGACAGAAGACGAGTTAACAGGGTTTGGGGAGATAATCAATTAACAAACAACGTCTGAGACTTTAACTCTAACATAATGTATACATTGTAAAGGTGTACTTTACATGGGAACCATTCTGTCTGTAATAACTATATAAATGTTGTGCACAGTGAGTGTCTCTGTTGGAATGATTAAATGGCTGTGTTTTTATAAACACTACAAGTTTTGATGGTTCTTGCTGGGGCTCTAAGGAAATGACCGGGCAACGATGTGATGTAGCTGTTGCTGGGATTTCATTCATAGGTTCCTTTTAGCTTTTAGTTGTTGGTGCAAATTGTTTTTAGAGCGGCGGGGCAGAAACGTGAGCCGCTCAGAGCTACGCTACGGAGGCATGTGGTATTCCAGTTTTCCCCCTCCAACTCATTAAATACACAATCCAACAACTCCACAACGCTCTGGGGGACGAGTTGTGACCTGCACATTCACCACGCTATGAGATAATACGCATTTGCCTCAAAAACAACCCTGTCTTAACGTTCTATTATATCTCATAGCGTGAACGTTACAACTTGTCCACCAGAGCGTTTTGGAGTTGTTGTATTGTGTATTTGATGAGTCTGATGAGGGAAAGCCGGAAATACGATATGCCTCCATAGCGTTAGCTGAGCATCTTGTATCTCTGCTCCGCTGATCTAAAAACAGCTTGCACCAACAATTAAAGGTAACAAATAGAGATCTATGAAAACACTGATATCTTGCACCAACAATTAAAGGTAAGTTTCAAACAGACTGAAAATCTGCAAACTATTTTTGAACTTTATTTTGGGATTAGGTTGGCACATTTGCTCAAAATGTTGAAATATCCCAATTTTTCATCGGAAATCGATATGTTAAAAAATCTAACAGTCCTGTCCTACCAGTCCTATTGGGAAATGCACATTTGCCAAAATGTTGAAATATCCCAGAGATCTATGAAAGTCTTATGGTCTTAGGAGGCAGATGGGGAGTAGTGTAGCACATAGCAGCAGAGAGGAGTGTCCATGTCTCCCACTAATGGTTACAGACTTGTGGAAGCTGCTCCTGCAAAGTCAAGGCAGTGAGACTGTCCTTGCTTTGTAGTTGGCTTCATGTAAAACTTTGTAAAATAAGTGGATGGGCAGTAATAATTCTATAAAAATGGTGACTGAGCCAGTAATATCAGACTGTGTGTCTGACCTGTCTTCTTCACTTTCTGTCAACACATGCCTCCATGAATACTTGAAAGCCTGAATCAAAACATGGCAACAGGGGAAGTTGAGTCACACTTTATCTTTTAGGTCTCATTAACATCATGGGGGGAAAAGCTTGCTTTCTGTGCTCCATTTTCCCACTCCACTGTGTTCTGGACTGGATGTGACTGCGTGGAGATGGAAGGAGGGAAGGAAGGAAGGGAAAATCACAGTAAGGCAACAGGATTTAATTAGCAGAGGCTGCTGGATGAAGTGTATGATGAAAATATCAAACACATACCACACATTTCCTGGCTCATGCTTGTGACATGAAAACTGTTCTTTCAGAAACCATAGATGTTACTCACAGCTGGTTCAGTTGGGCCACCAGTATCTGTGCCTTGAATGCCAGAGTCTATCCACGTTCCATAGGAACCAGCTGATGCAGAGGCCCAACAGCAGTCCAACTAGCATGGACGTCCCCATCGGGGTCAGGATGCCATATAAAAAGTCCTTGTGTTCTATGAATTCCATGCACTCATGCGGCTCATACGGGATCACACGATGAACTTGATGGCTGCGGCACACAGAGCAGAAGACAGTGAGGGATTTGGACATAGAGAGGTGCCAGAACCAAAATGAACCCAACATGATGAGGACGTTCTGTTCAGCCCTGATTGTGGAATAATGTGTATTTAATCTGACAAAAGCTAATAAGTGACCTAAGTAATCATATGATAACAAATATCATATACCCAGATCCTGATGTATCATGTCTCATGATATATTTCAGGCTTTAACAAATGGAAACTATGAGATTGGCTGTATACTGTAGTGAAATAAATTCTCTGACATTTTCTCTGATCGGTTATTTTCCACAGAAGGTTCTGTTCAATGGTAGTGGATCTAGTCTTTATTTGAGGTGAGGCAGCCAAACCAATAAAAGTAATAATAAAAGCAATAATCAAACTTTGAAATCCGATGTCACTGTCTGTGGTTTTTAGTTGTAACAATTCACAACCTCATACACAAACATTTTAAAAGATTTTAAAACAAATACCATTGCTGATATATTGGTGTTTCCACCATATTGGCATCATGTATGTGTGGTTGCATACATGACAGCAGGTCCAGGACAGATTTTCCATTTTTGAACAGCTATTGAACCCAGAAAATAAGATTTTTCAGAAACTGTTTGATTTGTTTGTGACTCCAGAACAGTTCAACACAGAGTTTGTTTGGTCATAGTGTCACATACAGTGCACAAACAGCTGAGTTAGACACGCATTCAAAGCCATTGATATCACTGAACATTTTGCAAATGCAAAAGTTTTTTTAAAAATGACAATTTGACAAGGATTTCAGTGTAAATCCATTCCTCTTTATCAGAACCATTATTTAGTTTGAATTTATTATATCATAGCGCGTCCATGTCGGTCATAAATAGTAAGACAAAATTCTAGGAGATGATAGAGGAATGAAGTCAAACATCACTGAAGTGGTGAGAAACACTTGACTTCTTCTCCGGCGCCGTGTCTGAAGACATAGTTGTTACCGTTACTTCACAGTAGCATCATGATGTGCACGGTGACGTCATATCCAGCTAACTTACATGTTACCGAGCTCCGGGACAACGCGCAGCGGCTCAGTGACAGTCTACCGGTCCGTGTCGGTGCTGCCTTCACTGACCCAACCGACCGGAGGTGGACACTGCTGTGGAGAGGTGGACGGCTGTCAAGGTAGACTGTTATTGTTCAAGTCACAAGTAGTTGTATGAATTGTCATGGTTACTTATGACAGCGTTACGTCAAATTTGGCAGATTTCCTACTCATGCATTCAACATGCTTAAATGTGAGTCATATTTCCCAAAATGTTTGGTTAAAGATGAAAGCTCTGTGAAACTGTTGCTGTCGTTGTCAGCTTGTTAGAACAATGACAGCTGTCTGTGGAGGCTGTTTATCTGGACACAAATCACAAAAACTTGCTGAGACCAACCAGCTCCAAACCCCTGTCTAACATTAGGCTACCTGCATGTATGTAGTCAATCTGGAGGAATTACTCTTTCAGCTTGATTTTAGTGAACATTTTAATTTGTTTCCTGATATTGAGTTTATTGACTTTACTGTTGTAAATCTTGCTGTTCCTACTGTAGAAACAGTTACAGTGGTGAATGTTGGCAATAATTTAGGACAGCAATTAAGACAGGATGGAGACACTTTATGAAGTGGGTTAACAGTTGACTTCTTCTTCGCCGTGTCTGAAACACTGATTCATTTGTCATCATACATTATTCACAAATGGATTTTTACAAGAAAATACTTCTAATCTGGAAAGTTCAATTGGACGTTTTTTTTTTTGTTTGTTTTTTAAATCAGCATCATATTTGAATGTACAGTAACCTGTCACGGAGGTGGACAATGATGCTGTGGGTAGGTGGACGGCTGTCAAGGTAGACTGTCATTTACCAGCCAGCAGTTGGAAATTGTCATGGTTACTTTATTTTCTCCCACTTAAAGCACTGCATGCACTTCAAATTCATATTCACAAAATAAGTTCATTTAATTTTTTTTGTATACTTGTAAATTCCCCCTGGCGTATATCATAGTAGTGTTTATTGTACGCCTACTGTACTATTGTAAAAAAAAAAAAAAAAAAATCTATCTTGTAATGTGAAACAAAATTTAAAAAAAAAAGTTATTGCCCTAGTCAGTCCAAAACTGTGTATGTTAACATCTGACTGAAGCACATTGTGAGCAGATTGTCTTGACTTGTGTACTGTAGTAACAATAAAGTAGCATGCAGGTCATCACCACACACCACAGATCAAACAGTCGGAGCAGGTTTCTTAGAGGTTTTTTACTCTCTTGTGGATTCATATGTACATACAGAAAATTCAGGCACTCTGAGCTGAGCTCGCAGTTTGCAGTTCATTACAATGCTTCAATTATTTAACATTTACAAAGGAAAAAAAATTGCCCTGAAAGATAACAGCCGATTTTAAATATGAATCAACACATTATACTGGAAACACATTGGAGAGCCTCAGAGAGGTCTAGGTTTGGTTATTAGTTAGCCCACCCACTTTAACTTAATCCTAACTAATCTACAACACAGTCTCACAAAACACGCATTCAATTCAGTTATTTCTCTCTCTTTCCTTTCTGACCCCAAGAAAGACATTTACATCGTCTCTGGTCAGAAATAAAAAAAAAATCTGACATAATGCTGAAAATGAATTACAATTAGGTTGTAAATCATCTAGAGAAAAAGAAAACCAGCATCAAAATGCTGTATACTCAACAGAGGAACTTGTAAAGCAGTTGTTTGACTGGGGGGTGTGGGTGTTATGGCTCTCCCTGAGGAGACATGGCTGAGTGATTTCACTGAACTGGGATGGAGGGAGGACCTTGGCCTGACCTTGATCCTGAAGGAATAAAGGCAGAGCGAGAGCAGCGAGTCCGTCCTCTGCATAGAGGAAAAACCCATCATCACCATTATGTCCAACAGCAGCCATTAGTTAGGTCCTAACCCAAAGCTGTGTGTGTCTGTGTGTGCGTGTGTGTGTGTAGGCACACAATCTGTATGTATTGTGTTACAGATGTTTAGGGAGCAGGTAGTGTGTGTGTGTGTGCGTCCATGATCTATTGTTTGATTGCTTGTGATCTGGGTTTGTGTTTATTGCAGTTTCCTGTGCATCAGTAGAAGCAGACAGTGTGAAGGAAAGGCCTGTTGCTCTTCTCCTCAAACTCTTGGAGGAGCTCGTCGATTTCATTCTCCATGTCGTCAGTGTGCTGGATCTGAAGGGATGGAGGAGGACACGCATTACACACAGCCAGCCACGCTGCTTCACCCACACTGCACCACCCGTCTGGCACGTTGCTGACAACTGTGGCAAAAACTCCATTATGTCACCACTCACTACCTTACCAAGCCTGTCATGTAAATAAATATGCACACAAAGCAAGACTGTGGTGAATTCACTACACTTTGCTACAAATGTTTGTGTACATCAGAGTTTGACGCTGGTAGGAGACACTCACACATTGACACAGCTCACAGATGAGGAAGGCGCCCAGCGTGGCTTCCTCGTGGTTGTCCTGAATGTCTACATTGATGACGTGTACGGGCTGCAGCGTCTCCTGCTCTCTGGAGTTCAGATCTGTGGAGACGCAACAAAATGAGACACACTCACAAGCATCGAGCCGATGAGATGAAAACAACTACAAACTGTCCATATCAGCGTCATATCAGTGCAGTGTTTAATGCCTGTCAGTGATTAGACACGTCTCCTAAGAAGCCTCACCCTCCAGCACTTGGTCGTACACTCTCTCTTCACAGGTGATGACCAGGTCAAACTTATCCTTGCAGTTTTGAAAGCGCTCTGGCTTTGATTTGATGCGCTTGTTGCGGTCCAGCATGTGCAGGATGCCGTTCTGTGTGTATCTGAAGAGTGGGAAGGTCAAGGAACACAACAGCAGCAAGAGAAACAAGGCAACAAAATACACTGAGCACATTGTCAGAAACAGGATTTAAGCCCCAACAACTCTGTGACCAAGTTCTATCTATCTATCTATCTATCTATCTATCTATCTATCTATCTATCTATCTATCTATCTATCTATCTATCTATCTATCTATCTATCTATCTATCTATCTATCTATCTATCTATCTATCTGCTTAAGTGTCAGTCACATCACAGAAGCAAGGAACAGTAAATGTAGATGTGAGGAGTCAGTGTCTGCATTAGTCAAACTGCAGCACCCTCTAGTGGTGTGCTGTGGACATGGCGGTGGACAGAGCAGTACAGACTGTTATCCATCCACTCAGCCAGGGTTTCATCACAGAACCATGTACAAGTGGAAGGCTGACATCTGTTGGACTTTACTAAGACAAGCTCAGACTGGATCTGTGCTGCACACCCGTATATGGCTACCTTGCTGGGCAAAGCAAAACACAAGGGAAAAGAGGGGTGGGGGTTTTTGGGGGGGGGGCAAACCACAATGGGAGCCGTCTCTTCTGGTGGGCTTTATGTATGAAATCCATGCAAAGTTGTAAAAACACTAGAATTCTATGTACAACCTCTATTTCTAATGTGATTAGCGTTCTAACAGCCTCACAACTGCAACAAGGTACCTTCCACCTGCAGGAATACTGCTTAGACCTCTCAATGCATTATGGGTAGGCAACATTTACACCAGCATCCCATTAATATTAGTATAGGACGATACTAAGTTAAAAACTTATAGATTAAGTGGTGTTCTGGATTTTTTTTTAACCATAATATCTCAGGATGGCTTTTTAACCTGCCCTTCATTTAGTCTGGTAGTTTAGGAAATAAAACAATTATCTAAAAAGTTGAATTTTAAATATTCTAGTGGGAATCAACAACCAATGGGGCAGGTGGAACTGCTCACCAACAGAGCTCACATTGATATCTGAACAGTGTCAGTAAAGACCAGCAGCTGGGACTTACCAGGCCAAGAACTACAATCATTTGATGGATTTGAGACAGTTTATATATGTACACATAAAGTTCAGCAGGTATATACTGTACACTACATGCACTACTGCAATATGTACTCCTCTAACATTACAGGCCTTTAGTAATGCAGTTCAAGATGAGTGCTCAAATCAAAAAGGTGATTGTAATTGATAGGATTTAACTTACCTCAGGCAGTTTAGTCAATACCTTAAAACACCAGTCAATCAATTTTGTGCAATTAACAGCAAAAAGGTGTCTAATTGGACAGAGGGGAAAATTACAAATATAGGAAAAGTGCATTAAAAAGGGGACAGCGGCGACAGGAAAGACCTCACATTTCAAACCATATAAGCTAGTGTTAAAAGACGACAGATGTCAGGCTGATGGGCTCAGAAAAAACCTTATGATCTTCACCAAAATGCATTTACTGCTGCACAGCCGTTGACCTGCGTGGTGTTTATCCTCTACTTCAGGTGGCAGTAAGTCACTTTATCTCACGCCCATTTTTAAATCTCTGCATATTTAGCCTCCAGTGGTCTCCATTCAGCTGCCATCACATTGTACCAACCCTGACAAAGATGAATCTAAGTGATATGTGTATACATGGGCCATGTTCACTTCTTATGGCATCTACTATCTGTGTGTGTGTGTGTGTGTGTGTGTGTGTGTGTGTGATGAAAGAGCGAGTGAGAAGGGGATACAGTTCCTTGTCCTTGCGGACCAAGTCGTTGTACATCTGTTCATATGTAGTTTTGAAGTCATACACATTTGGCTTATCCGGGGCAGGACCGGGTAGCTTGACATGAGACCCTGTCCCAAAAGAACGCACGTCAAATCCACGTTTGCTGCAAAAAGAAGACAAAAGAGTCAATTACAAACACAGACATCAATACATTCATCAGCATCTTCCCATACAGTTGATCCTATCCATCTGCCTGATCACTTGTCTCCTTAGATTTAGGACGTCAGCAATTAGGGCACGCAAAACTATGTGGGTCGCGACACAGAAGACTCTTCTGTGCCAAATCTGACAAACTCTTAAACAGGGGGATTTTTTTTTAATTTTATTTCATTAGGTAAATGTCAGCAGCAAGCCATCTATAGGTCCTGTTATCGTACAGTCCATTAAAACAAGTTGTTCAATGAGAACTTTAGAGTAAATACCTAATGTGCAACGAGCACACATCGTTTAAAAACTAAATTCCCTGATGTTGTGACTGAGGGGCTGATCAGAGACCAGCCCCACTGTGTTGTACAGCTGCACTTCCTCCCTTCCGGATTGTTCCTACCAGGGGGCGCTCTTGTCAACATGTGGGGGGAAAAAAAGACAACTGCCCAGTAAGTTGGGCCGGTAATTTTTGGAAACCCTGAAATCTTTGACAACATCAGTGTTGACGTTAAATTTTGGCAGCATTTAAGCGGAAGGCTAGTGCTAAGCAGCGCTAGCAGTGGCCGTGGCCCTGCTGGGGTTGTCGAAGAGCGGATCCATTGTTACGTTACTGGGCGCTGAGGCCCGGCCGACGAGCTGTCTCTCTATAACATGTCACCATGTCGGCATGGCTCGTGACCGGCTCACAAAACAGCCCGACACGACACGTATCGGCTCGGTTCGCCTGGTGCGGTGCCGGTTTCCCGCTTCTCTTCTTCCCGGCGGCTCATCTTTACCTGAGGATATTGTGCGCTTCCATACTGCGGTTCTGGTTGCTCGAGCACACAACCGCTACACGCAGCGGGTGGCTCGGCATCGCGACTGTCCGGCTGAAACTACCAGATACAAGCTGAACAAACGTTGTTAGTTTGAGCCCTGGAAGAGAAAACACCGAGACAAAACCCTACGTCGAGCTAAACATTAACGCGTCCGACAACAAATACTGTGCGACGTGCTCGTCTTCTTTTGAAGCAGGAAGTTAAAATGGCGGAGCCCTGTGACTTGAATCCGGTTTTATCCGGTGATGTCATGTGAGGGCGGGGCTTCGTGTTTGCCAGGCCAAACAATTGTGTGGAAAATATCACTTTGAAATACTTTTACTACAGTAACAACCAGAGTATTTTCTAACATACATTTTACATCTACGTAGTCTCAACAGTTGTTCAGCAAAATCTAATAATACAGTTATTTCAGTCTGAAGTTCTTGTTGCTTTTGAATTCTGTGACATCCTTTTACAAAGTAGCTCATTAAATGACAATAAAATGTTTGATTTCCCAGGCTGTTTGTTGCTCCAACACGTTTGAACAAACTTGACAAGTTACAGCAATTACTGTGAAATCTTTGTTGCCTCTCTGCTAATTTATTGCATAGGCTACTGTATGGTGTACAGTAGCAGGCATGGAGAGGGCATAGAGAACATCCTGCATGTCATGTGGCCAGATATTGAAAAAAAAAGTAAACCTGACACAAGTAAATAGCCTACTGACACTAAAAACCAGAATGAACTCTCCCCCTCCTAAGTCACAGCATTAAATAATCGACAAAAGTGTTTTTACATACCATAATGTTATATGAACTTTCCTTTAATGTCAGCTGCGATCGGCTCCAGCCCCCTGCCATCCATCACGATGGATGCCATTATTGAGATGTTATTACGCTCTCAAAATGGGATGGATGGATGGCCTTGACTATTATACAAGTAGGGTGACATATTACATTACATGATGCAAACCTTAATACTATGTTTTATGGCATGTTCCCTTTACTTGTTTATTTATGCCGTACATAGAGATAAAAAACACTCTGAGGCAACATGAGAGATTTTGCCATAGTGTTTATACTGGTGTGATGCTCCCTGTATGTCTGGGTGGATCAGGCAGTGGTGCAAATTACTGAATAACCTATAAGCTTCATGTCAGCATGGGATTTTGATATCATTAATGCACCAGTGTGATGCACCAATTTGATATTCTCATTTAGTTTACCCAGTTGGCCAAAAAAATCTATCTAGGCTATAATAATCTATTTCTGTTTTTCAGAAAATGACCATACCAACCAGTATTGTGATAAGCTATAAAACAATCTAAGTCATGGGAAAAATCCACATTTTCTTTTTTGTGTAAGAGGTTGTGTTTAATTCAGGATTTTTAATTCCTGTCTGGTTCTTGTAGATTTGCTTGGTATGTGAATGCTGACACACACACACACACACACACACACACACACACACAAAAGGTGAGAAATAACAACAGCTACAACGTACTAGAAATGACCTCATGGTTGTTTATTCACTGACAGCAGGACATCGAGGCATTATAACTTATCCTTACTTTGGCACAGTACTTGGATTTGTACACCAGATTGTATTGCCCTTCACAGAATGGTACAAATACATACTATATGCAGACCAAAGCAAAACAAGGTGGATGGTGGGACGATTTAGTTGAGCGAGAAAATGTGAATTAGTTCAGTTGTATTTTTCTATGACCCAACAAGGACAGGACCAGTCTGGACTCGTTCACAGGCTGCACATTTAGCAAAACTGCTGTTTCTGATGTATTCAAAGCCATTTAGTTGATTGTATTGCTGTATAAATGCTGCCAGCACGCACATCGACAGATTCAGTCACAGACAGCCTCAAACAAAAAACATACCACAGTAAACTACTGTCTTTACTAAATGTAGGTTATCAGGACTTTTGGTTCAGTGCATCCTCGCAGAGGTTGACAAGGCATGTTATTTGCAGAGCCATAGTAGATTGTGCTTCAACTCAGTCATAACAGGATGTATAATATATATCATATGTAGCTGTTTGAAAAATAATGATCCCAGACAATGAGTGACTATGTTAGATGTATGGTACTTTATTGATTCAGCGGTGCTCAGTGGCGCGAGTGAGTGCGGTAGGAGTACGTGTGCTGTGTTGTGGGGCTCATGATGTTTTCTGTGATATATGCCACCAGCAAGCAAATGATGACCAGCATCACACAAATAGCTCCCCCGACCGTCGTCATGGCAATCACAATGTCCTGCATCCCGGAGGGCGGCAGGGTAAACTCCACGCAGTCCCGCTGCTCTGCTCCCTGACCCGGCTGAGAGTGGGCCAGGGAGCGCAGGCAGAGGCGGTATGGGATGTTCTCGTGCAGCTCGGTGAGGAGAAAGTCCCTGCAGCCGGATCCCAGATGAACGCCAGCGCACTCAAACTGAGTGTAGCTTCCATTCCACCAGCAGCTGAGCTCATAACCTCCACGTCTGTGGCGTCGGCCACTTGGAACAGTGTTGGACTGCAGAGGTTCCTCTCCTGTTGAATTTGCCCTTTGATCCCCGCTTCTCTCTTGACCGGCCGCGACCTCTTCTGACCTTCCGCCTCGGCCCGTCGTCATGGATTCTCCCTCGTGGGTCCACTGTAACAGTACGCTGCCATTGATGAGAATATTTGCCACCAGGTTCCTGACAGACACCACTGTCCTGCAGTCTCCCTTATGACACTTGTAGCCAAACAGCGTGTCTCGAAAGCACAGCTGCCCCCCAATGCCCCCCTCTATCACCCGGTAGGCACACAGTGGTGACGCCCCTTCCGCCGGGCCCCGGCTCGGCGCCCTGCCAGACCTTTCTGATATCACAGTAGTAACATTGCCTCTGCTGGTGTTGAGAGAGAAGCTTTTCACATGGCCTGTTACCGCTTCAAACTTTGGCGATGGCCTACTTTCAGAGCTGATGTTAGCCTGTTTCAGCCAGTTCTGGAGTGTCCCCACATTATCTCTCCCTCTCTGCTCTGATGTGGATGTTGTGGATGATGGTACTACTGATGATGATGATGATGATGATGATGTGGAGCTGCTGGACCCAGCCGTCTGGTGTAACGTGCAGAGCAGGAGTGCCGACAAGGCGAGCAGTGACGGTCGTTGTTGGCTTTTCATCTTCACTCCCTCTCATCGAATGATTTTCTCTCACAGTGGATCAGATTGGTACAGGGCGGGCTGATGTCTGCCATAGGATCAGCTCAGCTTCCGTGTGCAAAGTGGATAGTGCGTCCACGGGCGGGAGAGAAGCGGAGCTGCATCTACGACAGAGAGAACATTCAGAACCAGACGTCCATTCACATGCAGTCAGTCAGATATCCGAGTATGACCTTGCACAGGAGAAGCCAGAAGGCTGCTGTAGTCGATCACACAGAGGATGCTCGGCGACATCACTCGCCGCGCTGCCCCCCACCCCCACAACCCCCACAACCCCCGACTGTCAGGCGATAATGAAAAGCACTTACTTGTTTCGGTGGAACGTGAGGATCCCGTTATCGTGCCATCAGATCTGCTTCTCTCCTTCCTGCCTATGGCTTGACGTAACAGCTTTGATGCCCGCTGTGCGAGTGTGCGAGAGTGTACGTGGAGGCGCGCGCGCCGCGGAGTGCTTGGGAGCGTGGGTGCGTGCACAAAATTTTGTTTGTAGTTATAAACGGTGGGTCTGTGAGTCATCATCCTACACAGTGCTTCAGGCGTCTGTCAGTAGCAGAGAGGAGAGGATCCTGGACTGGACTGGACGGTTTAGACACCTGCAGCAGCTGATCACCTGCAGCCGGATCAGAGCCAACACCACCCACCACTGTAGGCTACTACAATACACCTGGTCCTAGTCCAGTAGGCTATCATTTCACGATCCAAATAGTGTGTTTGAAGCAGACGTTAGGCTACTTAAATAGTCTGGACTTCAAGGTCAAAAATATAATAAAATCATTAGGTTATGCTGTGTTGATTGATCTGTTTTGTTAATTCAACATCCAAAAATGATACTGGCCCACTACCTGCAGTGGTTACACTTCAATCATCACAGTTTCAAATGCATAAAATGATAAATAAATCTGATTATCTTTTTCTGATGAGGATGGCTCCAGCTTTTTATTGCCCAGCCAGTAAAATAACCGCCATGATGCTTTTACAGAAAACACAATTCAAATTCAAAGTATCTAGGCTACACATTTCAAATTCATTTCACTAGTGGTTAATTTAGTTATAATAATTTTCCATATAAATGAGCTGAGTTGGATTCAACGCCTCTTAACAAGAGTAGAGACTGCCTTGCAGGAGGAGAAATGGTATTACTAATATTTGATGAATCGTCGGTCATATAGCCTTTCAAACCGTTTTAAAGGGATAGTTCACCCAAAATTCAAATTTCACTCAGTATCTACTCACCCTCATGTCGACTAAGAGCTGTGAGAATTTTCAGAGTCCTCCGTTCCTTCTCTGAGTTACGGGGGGGGGTCCATGCAGCAGTAGCCTATATTTTTTGTGAATGGATACCACTTTTTTTCATCCAAAAAGACAGACCACCAGAAAACATCCAAATACCTACTGCTCGTCTGTAATGTCCCTCTTGTATTGAAGCCCTGACACGAGAAATTGTTCCTCCGGTCAGTGCAAATCTCGCGTGATTTGCACTGACACAGGAAGAGCAGTGAACTGAGACACTGGGAGCTTCCGCTACAAACAAGCTTAAAAATAGACTTATTTCATTTTTTTGGAACAATTTCTCATGTCGGGGCTTCAGTACAAGAGGGACATTACAGACGAGCAGTGTGGAGGTATTTGGTCATTAGTTGACTTGAGCGTGAGTAGGTAATGAGTGAAATTTGAATTTTGGGTGAACCTTATTCTGCAGTTCTGCAACACACTGAACTGAATTAACAATTTTTCCTCCTTATGTGTATTCCAGATTTGAATGGATGTAAATCTGTAGTGTAGCCTCCGTTAAGGGAATGCACAGCCAATTGAACCCTTGCTCTTAACTTCTGGAATCATACATCCAAGATGCCAAATGCAGCCTCAAAAGTTTGCACTTGTTCTTACACCTCCCCTGTAAAGACTGAACTAGGTTTTATAGTAGTGTTATTATTGTGTTCCAGCAGTGTTATATGTATCTCCCTGCTTGCATGTATCGGAGGTCTACACTAGATGATTATTAAATGAGCCCATAGTTACAAACACACACACACATCATGGTTTCTTATTAGTGCTTACGTGAGATTTTTCTCAAAATGACCTCATCCCAAGAGAGAAACCTCACAACCCAGCAAACAATCATTATCAAGGGAGAGTATAAATGGCTGACTAATAAGAGAAAAAAATGCCGTGTCAGTGAGACTGGCTCAGCACCACCTGATCCTCTAAGGTCACATTAGATAATTGCTTAAATCTGTGTGATCAGTAGTTTTTGGCATCTACACTACACCTTATTTAACCAGGCTGTTCTTGGGACATTAACAAGATAAACTGAAAAATAAATGAGCCAGCTGGGGAAACACTCAGGGTGGGTTAACAAGTCCATCACAACATGCATTTCTAAAGCAGAGAAAAGTGACAATTAGTATAAATAATTTAATGTGAACAAACTCTTATGAACAAATAGCACAAATTTCAGCCATGCATGCCTACTGAGACAACAGCACATTTACAGTTGGTTGGAGATTCAGAAAGCGAATGTGGAAAATGCCCACCCAGCAAATGAAACTAAATCAACCTTGAAGCTGGTCAGCAAAGATGAAAGCTTGTGTGTGATGAACCTGTTTGTTTGTGTGCATATATAAGACCAGGGACATCAGCAGTAGGAGTTGGGTGAATGAAGGCTTGATGTTTTCCTCTACTCTCTGAGGAAAAAGCAAAGGAAGTGGCCATGCAGAGGATGATGCCATGTCAGAAGTCCTCACTGTAGACGCTATTTTGTTTGGGCTCTTGGTCTTTTCTGGAATACTGGGAAACATCTTGGTCATCCATGTGGTGAGAGCATGTAGATTATAATATACTGTGTGTTCTTGTGGGATGAGTGCGTTTGGATTGTCCTCAGTCTGTCTTGCTTTTACTCCCAGGTGTTTCAGTCAGCCAGTGAGAACGCTGCTCGGAGACTCCCTCCCTCTGACACCATCTTGGTGCATCTATCACTGGCCAACTTGCTGACCTCGCTTTTCCGCACAGTGCCCATCTTTGTGTCGGACCTGGGCTTGGATGTGTCTCTGTCTCCCGGATGGTGCCGGGTCTTCATGCTGCTGTGGGTGTGGTGGCGAGCCGTGGGCTGTTGGGTGACTCTAGCACTTAGTGTCTTCCACTGCACTACCCTGAAGCGACAGCATGTGGCATTTGGACCGCTGGCACAGCAGAGGGAGAGGCGCCGGGTGTGGATCACTCTGGGGCTGGTGTGGGGGGCCAACCTGGCCTTCTCTATCCCTGCTCTGGTGTATAGCACCCATGTTCATGGCAATGCCACCGTGGAGCTGATGGTGATCAGCTGCACCACCAGGCCTCTGCTGGGCTGCGTCTGGGAGTTTCCCTCTGAACAGCAGGGCTCAGCGTTCGCCTCCACCTCGCTGGCCTTTAATGAGGTGCTGCCGCTGGTGCTGATGGTTTTCACTAATCTGGCCACGCTTCATGCTCTGGCCAAGCACATCAGAGCTGTCACCTCAGGGGGGGAGGCAGGAGGAGCTCATGGAGAGCTGGACAAGCACGTGTCCACTGAACGCAAGGCAGCTTCTGTCATCATGTCGCTGGTGTCGCTCTTCGTGGTCTGCTGGGCGCTACAGGTTGCTGCGGTGACATACTACAACCACGATGGGGGACACCATGCCGAGGGACTGCTGACCGTGGCCCATTTCTCTGCCTCTTTGTTTGTGGGCTTCAGTCCAATGGTGGTGGCCCTGGGACATGGTAAGCTGAGGAAGAGAATCGCTGGCATGATTCTGGGGTGGTCTAAATATCTGAACTGTCACAGTGAGAAAACTGAACAAGGGAGAAAATCTCCGCAAACTGGAGGGAAAAAAGAAGAACCAACCATTTCTGTTGTTCCAAAAGAGAAGACGGTCAGAAAAGTAGAGGAGAAAGGTCAAGCTAGCAAATGATCCAAGAATGTATAAGCACTGCATCATCAGCTGGAATCTTCCCTCTGACTGCCTGGACAACTGTTACCAAGTATTATTATTAAGAGTTTTCATCACAAGCAGACATTCAATGGAAGTCAAACTGAGATGCAACAGTTTGAGCTGAGATGTTTTCTAATAACACTTTGAGTTTTCTTTATCTCCCTTACTGTATACTGTACAGGTTGTTTGTGTAGTTGATGTATTTTTCTGTTTTCTGTTTAAAGCGATAGTTCACCCAAAATTCAAATTTCACTCATTATCTCCTCACCCTCATGTCGACTAAGAGCTGTGAGAATTTTCAGAGTCCTCCGTTCCTTCTCTGAGTTACGGGGGGGTCCACGCAGCAGTATTTGTCTATATGATGGTTGTGAATGGATACCACTTTTCTTGGTCCAAAAAGATACACCAAAAAACATCCAAATACCTCCATACTGCTCGTCTGTAATGTCCCTCTTGTATTGAAGCCCCCACATGAGAAACTGTTTATGAAAAAAAATGAATGAAGTCTGTATTAAGCTTGTTTGTAGCGGAAGCTCCCAGTGTCTCAGTTCACTGCTCTTCCTGTGTCAGTGCAAATCTCGCGTGATTTGCACTGACCGGCAGAACAATTTCTCATGTGGGGGCTTCAATACAAGAGGGACATTACAAACCAGCAGTATGGAGGTATTTGGATGTTTTTTGGTGTGTCTTTTTGGACCAAGAAAAGTGGTATCCATTCACAACCATTATATAGACAAATACTGCTGCGCGGACCCCCCCGTAACTCAGAGAAGGAACGGAGGACTCTGAAAATTCTCACAGCTCTTAGTCGACATGAGGGTGAGGAGATAATGAGTGAAATTTGAATTTTGGGTGAACTATCCCTTTAAGAAACACATTGTATTAACAGTGCAGTAGATATGGAAAATGAGAAGAAAGTAAAGCAGCTCAACAAGCGATCCTTGAAGGTTAGGTTTAACAATGTCTGTTTCTTCATCATGAACCACTTCCCCCTGTGTTTCATTAATAAAATCTCCCATAAGGATCTACAAACAGATCCAGAACTAGCATTATACAACATGTTTCACAAATCCTTGTATCCTGAATACCATCAGCACTTTGTCTTTCCACATATTTGTGGAGGTTTAACATACATTCACAGCTATGCCCACGAGCCACCTTCAACCACCGAGAGAACATGAGCTCATGAATAGTTTGTGGCCAGCAGAGCTGTGAGAGTTGCACCTCCTGGGCCTCATGCAGCATCGTCGGCCGTCGGCCTGCAGCGCCGTCAGTGAAAGAGCAGAGACTTGATGAAAGAACGCAGCCGCCTGTGTCCGGTTGCCAGAACACAAGGCGACATGGCGATGAAGATGATGTTGGCAAAGCGAGCAATAACCAGAAGAAACTCAGCTGCGTCGCCACGGTTGTAGTTGTAATAGTTGACAGAGATAATGCTGGTTCCCCAGGATGCAATGAAGAGCATGATGAGACCAAGAATCACCTGGAAATCACACAACACAAAGAAGAATTTCATTTGATGAAAATGCTCACTTTGAGTTGAATCCAATAAAAATGTATATTGGCTGTGTTGTACATTTCAATCCACTCATTTTCCATCTGTTCACATAGTTTAACTGCCACAGAACATTCTAGAAACTCTCTTCTTCCTCACCTTGGCTGCTCGTCGCTCTGCTGGCACACGTTTTATAACAGGTGCGTCCTGCACTGAGCTCCGCGTCCTGCCGTGGAGGTAGAGGGTGTAAAGGGAGCCCAGGTTGGTAAAAGCCATCAGAATGATGGGGAGCGACTCATGGATCACCATGGAGGTGGTGGCATAGGCCAGACCACTGAAGCTGGAGGGAAAGTTCCACACGCAGCCCAGCAGGGGGCGCGTCGTGCTGCTCACCAGCATCAGAGTCTGACATGAGGAAGAAAGGCCAGTGAGAGCAGAACACACAGTCAGCTGTTTAGCTACACAGACTCTTTCCTCACAACAAGTAGTTCCACCTTTCATACTTTGGGTGAATTAAAGGAGTCATCACCCGGAAATCGCAATCTCTCTTGTTAAAACATGCATATTGGTGTTTGACCTCAGTTGAAACTTGCCTGAAAAGCTGGACTTTGAAAGCGGCGCCGTTTTGTGGCTTCGGCTCTTTTTCCGAACAGGAATAGCACACAATGGTGTGCCTTCCTAAAGCACCAGATTTTGATTCTGCTCCTATGGTGACCTCACCGTGGAGGCTACTTGCCTCTTTCACCACCCAACCCGCCCCGTCCGCTACCTGAAATCGCCGAAGCGGTACCAGGGGGCTGTTTATGTTTTGGAGTCTGCATGCAGGCAAGCGCCCCCCCCCCCCGGCTCTGTCCTTCCTGCGGCGAATCAACGCGTGCCTCATACAGTGCACATCCGGACCAGTCAAAACCTCGCGCGTAATCTCGCGTGATAAAGTCGCAGTAGGAAAAAGGGTCAGAACAAGCTCAATGTTTGATTAAATTTTTTTTTTTTTTTCTAATAAGTTTTACGAATTGATCCAAAGCGATCCAAGGGGGGCTGGATACGTAAAAAACCAGGTGATGACTCCTTTAAGGGTGATTGGGACAGTTTTTGAAATTCTGCCTTGAAAAGCTTCTTTTGCCATAATTGAAGAAAAATATCCCAACATTTCTGTAATACTGAAGATGTTACCTACCCATTTGAAGAGGAAATCATATCCCAAGAATGAGTGGCATGCCCTTTTGTGTATCTGACCCAGAGCCTTTTCATTTTGTAACATTTTGGTGTTTGGGAAAGTACATCTTCACCCCTTTAACCCTAACCTCTGATTTATGGCAAATCCTGAAATTATTATTGTTTTGTGTTATTTTATCTCAAATGAATTGGGCCCTCCAATTAATTGGTGTAATAGTTAATTTCAAATAACATCAACGGAGAGAATGAACTCGGAGGCGCTAAATGTAAAATGCCAGTGTAACATCAGTGAGCCCAGATTGAATGAGGCTAGCTTTCATCATGCTGCCCAAAAAACATAAATCGGGGTATCAGAACAAGAAAGAGTGGAAAGGGAAAAAAAGAAAGCAGAATAGGGGAAGCAATGGTTAAAGGGATAGTTCAACATTTTGGCAAATTGGCCCAATGCCATAATCCCTTTAGTTTTAGGAGTAGATTTGTTATCTTTAATTGTCAGTGCAAGCTATTTTTAGATCGGTGGAGATATGAGAACATTACGAGTTGTTTTCGAGGTAAATGCAAAGCCAGTATAGTGTCGAAAAGAGATTGCTTGCCAAAAAACTGCCCCCAACAGAAACACGCTTTGGCGGCTTTATATGAATTTACCTCAAAAACAACTCTGCACTTGTTCACTGGCATATGGATTGAGATTGGGCCCACTGACATTACCAGTGTACGGGGCCCAGAATTTGGTGCTACGCCCCTGCTATCAATCCATAACCCTTATTCTCTCCCTGAAAAATTTAACTGAATGCATTTAACTGCGATGAAAAAACAAAAAACAAAACTTAAAGTCCAAAATTCATGGAATACGTTTGAAATAAAACAAAAATAGCACACTTGAAGTTCAAACTTTTTTACTGACCAAACATAGTCAGCAATTTAGTCTCCTCAGAAGAAATAGTCCCTTTGATAGTACCTTTGATACTTACTGCTATGTTGAAACTGAAATGAAATCTGTACTTTAGATACTACTATGTATTACACTGTGCTGTCAATAGGCTGAACCATGCAAAACCACTGGATTCACCTCTGTGGTGTTCATGCCCCCATTAGTGGAAAATACATGCGCTGGAATAGAGTAAAGAAAGTTGACAAGCCAAATGAAGCCGAGAGCCAGCAGCAGCTTGGGGGCCCCCTGGGGCCCTTGAACGTTCCCCACAGTGGGAGCCACGCGCCTCAGTGTCTGCAGGTGGAACGCGCTGAGGAAGAATGTTGACCACACATTGACAGAGCGCAGCCACACCCACACGCCCATCAGGAACTGACACCATTCTCTGGATGTGTACAGCTGCAACACAAAGAAAGAGCGTAAGAATAAAATCCAAAGCCAACGTCACTTCTCAGCTATTGTAGGTTTGTTGTGGCAAACAAAGTGTGACTGACTGCAACTCCTCAAATCTGATCTTGATCTTGAAGATTACATACCTCCAGTCCCATGTCTGAAATAACAAGCAGCGTGTTCCTCATCATTGACACCATCAAATTAGACGCTGCCATGTTGATGATAATGATGTCCGAGTTGCGTCCTCTTCCGCGGTCCATGATCACACCCTTACCAATCACTCCAATCACTGTGGCATTACCCAGGATGCCCAGCGTCACCAAGACGATGTAAAAAGCCAGCTGTGTGGGGGACACAGAGACACGAAGTCCCATCCCCACAAGCGTCTCGTCTTCATCCTGCTGTAGTGGCTCGACCATTGTTGCCACTGGTTGAACAAGCTTGTCTGTGGGGCACTTTTACCAGCTGATAGAAAGTCTTAAAGTTTCCTTCATCGTCATTTTTTGATGCATGTCAAAGTGAATAAAACTCAGCCGTGGTCCTCCAACATGCTGCCAATATGTGAAGTCTTTTGTTCTGCTTGATCTTCGCTGTTGTCATTTAAGACGCTCCTTCTTTGGGCCAATGGAAGAAGGTGAAACAACTTGTGTCATCATGACAAAAACCTGCCAGAGGGCTGTGTAAATGTGATGCTGTGGTAAGGCCCTCAGAAAGCCACAGCAACACTAGGTTTGATCCCTGAGGGAGTGTGAGCTGCACGTAAATGAAGCACAAGAGATTAATCAGCTTCCCTGTCTAAAATCTGCTTTCTACATCATTATCCTGAGGGAAGTAGAAGCTTTTTGTTTCATTCCATATATGTACTTACACATGGATGGATTTCAGCAAATTGATGAAAACTTAAGTACTTTGACTACTCAGGGACAATGAAGTTTATACTGTACTATTCTATTTACCCAGGGGGCAAAATCCCAGTTTTTTGGAAAACAGACACGGAGCATTGTTAAAGGTTTGACACTAGAAATGATATCTAGGACCTTCAAGGATTAAAACCTGGGTGGACAACCTGATCATCTTGGGTCATTTTGCTGGTGAAATTATGTAAATGCAATATTTAGGTACTACAATGGCATAAATAGTCATGCAGATAACGTTTGGCAGAGAGTATCTTGACACATAAGGGAAGGCATTAAAAAAAGATTCTGGGGTTTGTTGCAACTCCATTTTAAGATATCACCCTTAACATCCCATAAAAGGATGAAAAAAAAGAAGTTCTGTTCGCCTGACAAATTCTCATGAAAATTATTATTTTCAGCACTTTATGGAGAACATCTATACCTAACATGTATATAGAAAACTTCCTTAATTCATAAGCTTCCATGTGAGTCCAAGCTAGCCTTTCTACTAGCTACTGGAAAGCTACAGGCTGTCTCCAAACAATGCAACACCTATTGTGAAAAACTGGCATGATCAGAAACCATTCTATTTCTGGTCTCCCCAAAGTGAACAGAGAGAGAAGACCGTTGGCCACAGCAAGTGGGGCTTTGAGATGGAAAGGCTATCTTGGACTCAGATGGAAGCTTATGAATTAAAGAAATTTTCTACATACATGTGCGAACTGTGCTTTTTTTGGTCTGTTTTGGGATGTTGAGGGTGATATCTTAAAATCAAGTTGCAACAAACCCCAGAATCTTTTTTTCTTGCCTTCCCCTATGTGTCAAGATACTCTCTGCCAAATGTTATAGTTGTATGACTATTTATGTCATTGTAATACCTAAATATTTGCATTTACATAATTTCACAGCAAAATGAGCCAAAAAGAGGGGTTTTGGACCCCGTAGCTTTCCTGCAGCTAGTTGACCGGGTTGTCCACCAAGGTTTTAATCCTTGAAGTTCCTACATATCATTTCTGCTGTCAAACCTTTTACAACGCCCCGTGTCTGTTTTATTTTGCTTTGCCCCCTGGGTAATTCTAAATATGACTTTATCTGTCACAGGAGTCAGCATGTACCGTATATCAATCAAATCTTATGCTCCTATAAAAATATCGAACATGTCATCATTAGCAGCATGATGGTTCCACATAATAATAATAATAATTTCGATTTATATAGCGCCTTTCAAGACACCCAAGGGCGCTTAACAATACCACAAGACACAAGAAGGACGCTTAACAATGACACAGGACAGGACAACAAATAGCAGGCTGAGAGAACAGGTGCCTCTTCAACAGTGATTAAAGGATTCCAGGGTTTCAGTCTCTCATCCTGGCTTTCTCCTGTTTTTTCTTGTTTTTTCCTCAGTGGATGTGAGGGTCTAAGGACAGAGCATGTTGATGATGCTGAGACAAAATGGACTACTGGTATACCAATAAAATTGCCTTGCCTATTTTGCTCTTACAGTAAGAGGTCAGTGTTTGAAATATGTGTTTAAAGTCTATCACCACTAGATGGCCCTACAAACAACCAAAACAACACCACCAGCCAGAACAACACTTTTTATTTATTAATTTATTTTATTACAGAACATTTTATCCCTCTATAATTACAAAAAGGTAATATGCATGTAGACACAGATATTTTTTTAATATATAGAAATATTGTTGTTTAATTTGCTAATTACACTTAAGTTAAATACAAAGCAATACAAATGTAAGAGTAAGATGTAAGAATCAATATGTATTTAGATTTTCTCCTCATACTCTGCACAAAGAACAGGAAACGGGATGCCAATACAGAAAGGGTTGCACCTCAACCTCAAGAGCAGATAACATGAAATACCATTATCATCTCCATGCAGGCATCACATCCTTCCTGCTCCTTATCACTGATAGTAATGCAGAAAGGCATCTGTCTGTGATTGCCATTTGCTGCTTCTTTCCTTGTTGGCTGCTAAATGTCCATCAGTGACACCCAGAGAATGTTTAATGCAGCAAAAAAAACTAAACATAAAAAACATTCACCATCGTGAGTCATAAATGAGCTTTAAACAGAACATTTGGAACATATTAACTCCTATAATCGACCGGTGAAGAGACACTTCACCAGAAATAACAAGCAGAAACTCGGCCTCTGATAATCATTCTAAATTGACTATGATGCAGCATTATTTTGTTGGACTATTACCTTCACCATGATTTGTTGTCTGCAGCCCACGGATTGAAGATGGTAACTCCGCACTGACACCACTGTGTGTTTTAATAATTCATTTTGATCATTTTCACAAATTAACACTGCGTCCACAAGGTTAAAAAAAAAGATGACTCATTCTCAGTCAGAGAATCTGAAGAGCACATTAATAGGCAAGGTCAATATCCTCTGCATTCAAAGTATCTTCAGCTTAGTGCAGACTAACATATTTACATACAGCATTCATATAAAAACTAGTAGTGCAATATGAGTGAATGAAGACAATGTTTAAGTGATAGTAGCATTTTTTTATAGTGTGGTTGTATGATCTCCAAATAGCCTCTAAGTACTTTAATTGCAGTAGAAGACTCTCTGCACTCCTCCCGTTAGCAACGCCAGCCCATAGCCCTGCCCAGAGATTTACAACATACATTGTTGTGAATGGACCCAAAGAAACGGCCTATTTTCACGGCCTAAAAGAGGTTTTACCTGAAAAAAAAACACAGTTTCATTGTTCACTATAATATAATTTTTTCCAGCCCCTCAAAGTGCAGGAAAAACACAGTTTTTATTTGGACCTAACCACCTCACGTATCCCTCCGGCCAGGGTTAGCGCCCACTGATCAGCAGTTGGTTAGCTCCAAATAAAAACTGTGTTTTTCCTGCACTTTGAGAGGCTGGAAAAAATTATATTATAGTGAACAATGAAACTATGTTTTTTTTTTCAGGTAAAACCTCTTTTAGGCCGTGAAAATAGGCCGTTTCTTTGGGTCCATTCACAACAATGTATGTTGTAAATCTCTGGGCAGGGCTATGGGCTGGCGTTGCTAACGGGAGGAGTGCAGAGAGTCTTCTACTGCAATTAAAGTACTTAGGGGCTATTTGGAGATCATACAACCACACTTTAAAAAAATGCTACTATCACTTTAAACACTGTGCAGTACAGGGAGAGATCTGCTGTAATAGCCTACCAGGCCTCCAAACTGACCATTTCTTTTCTATTTTTGGAGATATTGAAATGACTAATGGTGTGAAAATGAAATGCAGGGCAGCTTGTTTATCAGCAGTTCAACTATATTTAATTGCATAGCATTAGCTCTGTGACTCACGGGGGGTGTTGGGGTTTATGGTACCTCAAAGACTTAAAATGTGCAATTTTCCCCATTCTCGTCTTATTTTATTCCAAACACTGCAACTGAATTCTAACTACTGTCACTTCTCCACTGCAAGGAGCCCAATTAACAGGTTTATGGATTCAAACTAATTATGGTGATATTGCTAATTGTGATTTTGCTCTGACACAGGGCTGGTAGAAAGGCTCTGTAAGTACATGTTCATTTAATTTCAAATAAATACAGCTGCAATTATAATAATAATTGTGTAACAGTTCAATTTCAGATTAGGCTGCCATTACAGACTGTTCAACAGAATAATAATTATGAGTAACAACTGTGAATGTCACCTGTACTTGTGTATTGTGAAGCTGTGTCTGCTCCTGGCTAAATGATATGTCTGAACAAATGTGTGTGTTGCTGTGGCAGATTGCCTTCTCGAGATGTTGATGATATTTTCATTAAAAAAAAGATTATTATGGTATTAGGTTTTTATCCAGCCATGAGGAATAGGGCTGAGGCGATGGGATAAAGCTTTCTGTCATTCATTTCAAGATGAAACTTGAACTTCATTTTTTTTTCTTTTTTTGCTGCAGACTCTGGCTGTTAAAAGAATGGTTCACCAAAAAATGAAATTCAGTCATTATTGACTCACCCTCACGCTGATGAATACTCTGGAGTAGTTTTTTTTATTCCTCAAAGTGCATCTGGAGACCCAGGAGGCCGGTACGTAGGCCAACAAAAACTTTAGGGCCCGACACAAAAACATCCATAAAACTACACAAAAAACATTTAATATTCCTCCGCACTGCTCGTCTGCGGAAAACCAAGTGTCCTGAAGGGATGTAGTCCGGTCACGTCGGTTACACCCCGCCTTTCCGAAGCCCCACCTTTCCGACAATAGACTTCCATTCGTCGTAATAGCAGGGTTTTCTTTTTTTTCTAAAGACACCGCTATTTCGAAAAGGCTACTGACATAAAGACCTAACGTTCATTCTGCTTCTAGCCTCTCTAGCCTCCACCTGATCTTTTTACTAAACTTAACCAACTCCTTTCTTCATTGCCTAAGCCCAACCAAAGCATCTCCCTCAGTCAGCTGTCAGCACCAGCGGAGGCTGTCGGAACAGGGTGTTTCGGAACAGCGGGGTGTCGAAGTGGAGGTGCGTCGGAATGGAGAGCTGTCCCCGGTCACGTCCACGTGCATCAAGTGAACGTGAGAGCACGCCCCAGGCAAATTCAATATAGGACTGTTTAGGCTGTAAAACCGTTTTGAGTAAATATCCCTACATCACTTCAGGACACTTGGATTGCAGTGGACGAGCAGTGTGGAGGAATATTAAATGGCTTTTGTGTAGTTTTATGGGCGTTTTTGTGTCGGGCCATATTATTCTCATGTTAAGTTTTGGTTGGACTACGTATCCTCAGCATGAGGGTGAGTCTAATGACTGAATTTCATTTTTTGGTGAACTATTCCTTTAACCCCACTGGCTGGAATCAGAGAGCAGAGACAGAGAAACAGGAAATCACACTTCCTCTATTGATTCAAATCTCGTATGTATGAACATAATTGCAGGAATAGTGGAGAAAACAGAAAACAGCCAACCTAACCTTTCCAGGTCTCTGCAGTGCAGCATAACCCGTCTCCTCGACCCGAGCTGTAGACCGGAGACAAACACACACGGCTGCTCGGGGCGAGGTGTGTAAGCCGTGTGGATTGAGAGGTGGAAGACAGGTAGACAGAGGACTTTGAAGAGGACCTGTCAGAGTCCTCCGTCTCCCAGCTGAGCCAGTAGCCTCTCAGTCCTTCCTGATGGCCCTGCCACACTACCTGCACCTCCTGACGCTCCGTAGGGCTCAGCTGAATGTTGGCCAGAGCAGGCAGAGTGGCTGCAGGAGACACAGATACAAAAAAAGAAGAGGAAGATTTAAAGAGTTTGCTCCTGTGAAAATAGGAGTGATTCATAAAGCAGTAAATATTAAAAGGTCAGGTTTGACAAAGGAGAATACACAGGACTAATTGCTGTGATGAGAGATTAGAATGACATAAAACGTGGCGTACAAATGTCAAGACAAAGCGTACCCTCGGGAGTGCAGGCCTTCACAGACATGGCTGTTTCTCTCCCATCCATATGCAGAGCGCTGACGGTGATCAGGTACTGGGTGCCCGGCTCCAGGCCCCTAAGTAAGGTGGAGTTTTTGTGGCTGTGTAATGTCACTGTCTGGACGTGTCCGCTTGGAATGGCTCCATACTCCACTGTGTATCTGTGGACCCGGGCCAGCTGCAGAGGACCCCAGCTCACACGGATCTGATGAGGGCTGGAGTCTGACACTGAGACCACTGCCGGGCTTAAAACATCTAAAGGTAAGCGCAGCAAGAAGGGATACAGGTGAGATAAGCACTACCAGCATCATGTTTAGATGAACTCCTCTGAACTTAGATTAGATAAAACCTGGTGAATATGGTGGGAAAACACACAAAGTTACCTGTCTGAACACTTCACCTGGGGGCAAACATTACACTAATGAAACCCTAGTGTGCTCTGGATGAATGTGCAGCTGCACAAGTCTGGGTCTGTGTGTGTTATTACAAACTGTAAATGTGCAGACATGTGCACTCACTGCAGGAAATTGCTTGGTGATGACATGAATATCTGTATAGAAGAAAATCAAAAGCCTGTTTGACAAGTGCCGGTTGAACAATTCAGTCTGCAGTTTTCTGATATGAGAAAAATGGAAATTCAAATATCGACATTTCCACAAGCAAACTTCTCAGGAGGATAGCATAAACAGGGTCTGATGGTAAAACTTTTGCAGAGCTGTAAAACACATGTGCAAATCCCTTGTAAATCATCTCACCAGGAAGTGTGGTGAAGTGGACAGACAGCGTGTTAAACAGGCGCTGGTTGGACTCGGGGCGGAGGGTTGCTGTGTAGGTGGTGTCAGGCTGGAGGTCAGTCAGCTCTACCCAGCTGGAGTCACCTGAGAGTGTGCGTCTTCTATCAGCTGTTTTCAATATAGAGCTGTACCAGAGCTCATAGTAACCAGTGTCTGCGCTGAGAACGGGACGCCACTGCAGCACGGCACTGTGGGAAGTCAGGTGAACCACACTCAGCCGCTCCGCACGAATGATTTCTATAGATAAGACAAGACAAGGGGACAGAGACAGAGGATGATAGAGCATAGAGAGACAAGAGATTTTAAAAAAAAATAGAAACTGGAGTTAATAATTCTGTAGTCAGAACCAGCTTCTCTGTCTAAAACTAACTTCTTCTTTCCATGTTTGCCATTGCATTTGCTGTTTCTGAAAGGGATAGTTCCACATTTTGGCAAATTGGCCCATTGTCATAATCACTATAGTCATAGCAGTAGAATTGTTACCTTTAATTGTCGGTGCAAGCTATTTTTAGAATGGCTGAGCCAAGGCGTGAGCTGCTCAGAGCTACGCTACGGAGGCTCATGGGATTTCTTGGTTTCCCTCATCAAACTCATCAAATACACAATCCAACAACTCCACAACGCTCTGGTGGACAAGTTGTGACCTGCACATTCACCACGCTATGAGATAATAACACAACGTTACCAGACAGAGTTGTTTTAGAGGGAAATTCATGCAAAACAGCTGCATGCGTGTTGCCTTCAGGGACAGTTTTTCAGCAAGCAGACTCTGTATCTACCTCTAAAACAACTCCATCTTATAATATTCCATTATTATCTTATATAGTGTGGTGAATGTGCAGGTCACAACTTGTCCAACTTGTTGGATTGTGTATTTGATGAGTTTGATGAGGGAAACCAAGAAATCCCATGAGCCTCCGTAGCGTAGCGTACTGCTCTGCTCTGCCGTTCTAAAAATAGCTTGCAACGATAAACAAAGGTAATGAACCTAATTTGCCAAAATGTTGAACTACCCCTTTATTGCCTGCTATTGTTTTTGCTAATGCTATAGCTCTATGTTATGTCTGCATGCCATGTGTCACCTGCAATCATGAGCCGTCGCCATGATGTCATTTTTTGGGGGGTAAATCCATTTTTAAGTTGTATTTTAATGCATACTTAATTGCTGCCCTTTTTTTTTTTTAGGTTGCCCTTAACATCTGGTCAGGGACAAAGGATGAAAATTAGCGCTACTGGCTAACTCTCTTTTCTTTTAAAACTGTTGATTAGTGTTCAAATCAGTCAATCAATCAATAAATAACATGTGGAGCTACTGTGCTGAGCCACAAACATGCACACACATACTGATGATGGCCTCCCTCAGATCCTCTGTGATGATGCCGATGTCATCGATGTCCACAAAGTAGAGGTGGGACTCCAGAGGAGGTGTCACTATATGCTGTAACACCTGGTAGTTACCATGGCCTGTAGACACAATTAACACTGACACTCCCTGTGCCCTCAGCTCCGCCATGGGCCTGTCCACGTCACCAGGCTGCACACCATCAGTCAGCCACAGCACTACTTTTGGGACGTTCTTCTGTGTCTCTGTTAGGAGTCTCAGGGCCACTCCGAGGGCCGCCACAGTATTGGTGTCCCCCTGCAGGTGGGTGACGCTTTGCAGGGCTTTTTGCAGACTTTCTTGATTGTTGTGGACATCTGGGCCGAACTTCAGGTTTGGGGTGGTGCCCACCTGCAGCAGTGCGACTCTCACATGCCCACGGCCCAATGAGAAGGGGCGGAGCAGCTCCGTGGTGAAAAGCAGCAGGCGTGAGAACTCGTAGTTCGCTATACTTCCAGAGGAATCCAACAAAAGGAGAATATCCCCTTCACAGCAGTTCAACACTGTGGACAACAGGAGGAAAAACAAACAGGTTACTTTAAAGGCATTTTATTTCATTATGGGCTATTAAAAAGAGTTTAAAAGTGTTCCAAGCTTCACAAACATTAGATCTTGGTGTTTTATTTGGATTTTGCCCTGTCAAAAAATCATAGTGCAGGTCAGGACTGGCGGGGATTGAACCCACACCTGGGTAAGACTCACGCGCTTGCCAGTCAGCCAAAGGGACATTCTCTTGGCCAAGTAGCCAGGGCACATGATCAGTTGGAGGCATAGTGACAGGAACCTCAACTGGTACCAGGTAGGGGTGGAGTTATGCAAATTCAAAAACTAGTTACATCATTGCCAGACAACTAAGGGAACAGTTTGTAAAACCACATGGATTTCAACCTAGGAAACATGAACCTGAACCTCACACTCTCCATTTACTAGTTTCACAATTCCCCCCACTCTGGAACAAGGTTTAAATGAATGGTTGATGTGGGATTGCTATGAACCATGGTGAATTATTAGGTGTCTGTGAAGGTAAACTGCTGACAGTGATGAATCACCACTCTTTGCTACGACAACAGTAATATCTCAGTCGTATGAAAAAGGGACACTGATTTGTGGTACCTTTGACAAGACTGATCTTATTAAGGCTACAGATGTAATTACTGTTATTGGAGAAGCATTAAGATCAAGAATGAGAAGCAATGAGAGGTGGATTAGAGGTTCTGGTTCATGCATCACGGAGGTCCTGCATGGGGACAATAAGCTGTGCAGCTTGCAGTGTATTAAAACATAGAAATACAGGCTTTACAAGACTTTGAAAGGAACTACCTCAGTGGATTTATGACGGTGACGACCCAAGAGAGTTGGTCACAGGAGTCGATTCATCACAGGAAACCAGCGTGAGATTTACTTTGTAAATAAAGCAGTAAAAAAGAGACAGTGCGGAGAGAAGAAAATAGAGCACATCCCACATCATGGGAGCTCTCCACATGAATGAACACACACCGGTTTCTCCATTTCACCCATGAGCATTTCTCAGAAGCAATTGTGCTCCATTTTGTTGTCACAATGTCATATTACTGGAATAACGTTGAATGTTAAAAAATCAATTCCACCCACAAGCACCGTCCAATCAGATTTATGTTGATTTCAACCGGTGACTCAGTCATGTTCCTCCAAGAAAACAATAAGTGTTTCCTGCTCAGGGTTTTTGTACATGTGGTGCCTTCAGGAAATATTGGTTTTATATTCATCACCAGTGTCATGGGCGTGGTAGTGGGGGGGAAAGGGGGCCAGGGCCCGAGTAGGGAGAGGACCCATGAAAATCCTGAAATTATTATGTTTTTATTTTGAATGAATTTAACCCCCCAATTAATTAGTGTTGTAATTTATTTCAAATATATTGATAACATCAGAAGAACTCTGTGTCAAAGTCCTCCCAACATATGGGACATTCTGGGGGCCCCCTCTTGGAAGTGTCAAATGGTTTAGTCCGCCCAGAGACAGTGGCCAGCGACAAGTGTAGTGAGCCCAGAATGAATGAGGCTAGCTTTCATCATGCTGCCCAAAAAACATAAATCAGGGTATCAGAAAAAGAAAGAAAGGAAGAAAGAAAGAAAGAAAGAAAGAAAGAAAGAAAGAAAGAAAGAAAGAAAGAAAGAAAGAAAGAAAGAAAGAAAGAAAGAAAGAAAGAAAGAAAGCAGAATTAGGGAAGCAACAGTTAAGGGTTAAGGGGCGTTCACACCAGGACACGATAGATGCGAATGGCGCGAATGAAGCGTCTGGCGCGATGAGACGCTGCGCGAATAGCGTCTGGAGCAACGTGAATAAAGTTGAAAATATTGAACTTTTCAGGCAGCATCGCGCCGCGACAACCAATCAGCGACGAGTTCAAGCCGCTGATGTCACTTCTCCGTATGGTTGTTTACACTCAGACCAACATGAAGGAGAAACTAATTGTAATGTTAGCCGTGTGGGCACCGCTGCCGTCTGCAAACACACAAACAAAAACACACACGCACACACACACACACACACACACATGCACACACACACACAGTAAACCCAGACACGACGGCGGGTGGTTTTCCGGTGTTTCTGAGACTTGTACAGGAAGTAGCCTACAGTGCAGCAACGGTGGTGATATCAGCTACGATCGACGTGGAAAGAGTAAATGAACAGCAACGATGGACGCGAATAGTCCAAAATGATCAAACAGCAACGTTGTCGGTCTGATATCCGCGTTCAAAAAACTGCAATCCCCGCCGATTCCTGTCGACATGGAAAGAGTTAAAATGAACAGCTTTCAAAAACATATTTACAGCCTGGTACCACAACGTTTTTTGGTCTCAATCGATAGTTTCTACCCCCGTACACACACACACTCTGAGGGGGGTGAATTTTTTTTTAACACCATCGTTTTGCTGTTATTCGGATAAGATTCTGGCCAATCAGGGCACGGAAACGTTCAGCAACAGGTCCGGAGCGGCACAGAGACAGGCTGCTTCGAGGCCGTTCTCGGCGGCCAATCCAACATGGCGCGTTCATATTTGAAGTGCACAAAATTGACTGCACAAAACCAATGGGTGACGTCACGGATGCTAAGTCCATTGCGTACAAGCATCAGTGTGAACGTGTCCGGCGTGAAGGCCCCTTTAAAGGGATAGTTCAACATTTTGGAAAACTGGCCCAGTGCCATAACCCCTATAGTTTTAGGAGTAGCTTTGTTACCTTTAAAGGCGCTTTGGCGGCTTTGTATAAATTTACCTCAAAAACAACTCTGTGCTTTGTGCACTGGCATGGACAGAGATAGGGTATCACTGACATTACGACTGTACAGGGCCCAGAATTTGGTGCTACGCCCCTGATACTGTGACATTAGCTCTTAGAATAATTTAGGGTGAGGACCAAATTCAACCCATGGTCGTTCTTATTTGTCTGCAACATAATGCAAACATGACTTCTTCTGTGTTGTTCACACTTGTCTTTTCCATGTGCAGCTGCTGTGCTGAACACACCCATTATTTTATTGCAGCAATGGCCTATAATCATTAAACTTTCATAGGAAGGCAGAAATTGAAGCAGTAGGAAAATAAACAGGCAGAGAGGAAATGAGGGAGAAATACACAATCAGATGAAAAGGCATCAGCCAACATCAACTCACAATCATTAAGAGGAGGCAGATGCTGCAGAGGAGAGCTGCAGACAGTCAGCAGACCTATATGTACCCATACACACCATGTGTACTCTATGTGTGGGTGTGTGTGTGAGAGAGAGAGAGAGAGTGAGAGAGAGAGAGAGAGAGAGAGAGAGAGTGCATGTGCGCGAGATGGAGAATTGCAATTACAACATTAGAGGCGGTGATGGAGATGTGAATTGCCCCTTACCTGCATTTCTCGGAGAAGTGTGTGTGTGTGTGTGTGTGTGCGTGTGTGTGTGTGTGTCATCTGTCATTTAATTGGTTTCAAGCTGTGCCAAGGCCATATGCTACACAGCAGAGCTGCAAAGATGAATAGAAAATATGTAAATGTTTCCTGTGAAGTTTAGTGAGTGCACCGTCATCATGTCCTGACATCAAACACACACTAACCAGCCTCCGTCAGGTCTACTAACTACTGAAGATTATTTCTACACACATTCTGCATGTTGCTTTTTGTTCCTTTTAACAATTTACAGATTTGCTACAGACGAGTGAAACTGCAATCTGATTAAAAATTCCACACATTCCACCAGGGTTCTTTAGGAGGGATGTTTCTAACTTAGCTAATCAGTCAAAATATTGTCTTTTAATTAGCTGTGGCCCCTCGGTGTCAGACACAGTAATGCACCTGGAGAGGAATTAAACAGGGACAATGTGGAGGATCCAGCAGGAACACATGTGACTATTCTACACCGTCACTCAGGAAGAGCAGGTTCATTTTCAGCACATTTCCTGCAGCTTGACTGACGTAGTTGATATGACAACATGGCATGGCTGATGGTAGACCAACTGATGTGATGGGACTGTTTGAAGGACCAGTGTTGGAGCATCCTGACTGGTTTACAATACTGATTTGTACCGGTAAATGCAAAGGGAAGAGCATCTGCAGCAGCCAGCTCCAAACCACACTCACAGCCTGGTAAGGACGACTCAACACATTATACAACTAAAGGTTGGGTTGTATCAGATAGATATGAGAGTATGGGATCCTGATCCACTGGAAATAAATCTGTCCTTTCCTGGACATGTAGATATGAGGTCATAATTAGCTTGATTAACCCCAGACACTCAGACAGATAAGATGTTGTAGGGCAGACAGGTGGGAACACTGGACACACTGCTTCCTTACAGGTTTCTATAAACAGGTGGAGCTCATTGGCTGTAATGTAAGTGGTGTCATCATTTGGAAAAAATGACATCGTGGTTACATTTCATAATCTCCAATCATTTGTTCCGTAAAGGAAGTTACAAAGACATCATCTATCCAGTTACATCAGCTGCAGAGGTGAAGGAAAACCTATGTAAAGGCAGGTAAGCAATATAAATATCCACACAAATGATAGAATGATAAATGTGTGTGAGTGTTCCTACAGTTACAGTATCAGATCATTATTAATAATACTCTGGCATGTTAACTATGATAATCAGGGTGAGGTGAGGTGAAGGCCTGTTGGATGTCAAATGAAATGCCATGTTACTGTAGATATGATGACCCAGTCTGTGATGTGAATAGATAACTAATAACTAAACTATTACTATAGACCCCCTGCAAATCTCGCGTGATTTGACTGACGGAACAATTTCTCATGTGGGGGCTTCAATACAAGAGGGACATTACAGATGATGTTTTTTGGTGTGTCTTTTTGGACCAAGAAAAGCGAGCCCCATTCACAACCATTATCCACATGTTTCCGAACATCATCTATGGACAAAACCGGAAGCCAGTTTTGCCGGTTTGGTGGAATTGTTCATTTACGTTTCCATGGTTTTCATGGTCGTTGTCATAGTTGCGGTAAACGCACGGATCTATTAACACTGGCTTTTAACACGATGTCAATTTGTGTGATATCCACTGTTAAAAGATGCGTTTTACAGATTTTCATTCCGCCACCACTAATAATAAAAAATAAAAAGAAATCCATGCATTGATCGAAAATGGAGCCATTAACGAGTGTGGGTAGCGTAGATTCATCCACATTAACGTGAGATTGTTTTAGAACCGAATAGAAACTCCTCGTTGTCCCTTTAACACGGATGTCAAAACCATGGAAACATAAACATAAAATTCCACTTGAAGAGCTAAACTGGCAAAACAGGCTTACGTTTTTGATGTTCGGAAAAAGGTGGATATGGACAAATACTGCTGCGTGGAAATTTGAATTTTGGGTGAACTATCCCTTTAAAGATGATCAAGGTGAGGAACATAACATTTTATATACTGCAGATTAAGCTTCAACAATGCAACATATTTGATGTGTTTTGTGTGTTGCAGAGTACCCGGGTCTGTCAGATAACTGCAGTGGAGCAGACAATGCAGCCTAATAGCTAATAAACAGCTCCCTCTGAGATGACACATCAAAAGCTCAGCTGAAGTAGCTGCTGTGTTTTTCTCCTTTTGTCTCCTTACTATCCCCTCTAACACTCATTTCTACAGTCATTACTGATATTGAGTAGATGATAAACTGTGGCATTATTTATGTTCTGAATTCAACATGATGAGCCACTGTTATGTAACGATGAACACAACACCTCTGTCCATGTGACGACTTGTTCAGACCAGACTGCTGATGCTCCTGGCCTGTTACTACTGTCAATGATCTTGTTGATCTGACTTATCACCATGTGACTGGAAGGAAAACGTGTCCTCTTGTTTGGATTGGAGCAGTTATAGGGAAAGTTTCTTTCTTTCTTTCTTTCTTTCTTTCTTTCTTTCTTTCTTTCTTTCTTTCTTTCTTTCTTTCTTTCTTTCTTTCTTTCTTTCTTTCTTTCTTTCTTTTCTTTTTTAAGAAAGGTCTCATTTTCTCTGTTTAACCCCAAAGATGGAGAAAACATTGTAGGCTGTGTATAAAGTTGGTACAGTATGTTAGTAGCCTACTCCCTATGTTCCGTATAATGAAAGCCTCTGTTATGAACTCACCTGTGGCAGGTTCAGGTTCAGGTTCAGGTTCAGGTTCAGGTTCAGGTTCAGGTTCAGCATTCAGCATGTGGCTCGGCGGCAGCAGCATCGCCCAGAGCAAACCGCAGCGGAGTAAAAAGGCCTGCATGATCCTCGGCCCGCATGAACATTCACTGAGTGTGTTTGAAGACAGCAGACATCAGCCCAGGTCAATCAGCCACACCGGCTCCTCCCGCTCCCATCGGACCGGAGCCTCCGCTGAAGCTGCTGCTTCCCTCACGCAACACCTGCGTCACTCACACTGCTCACTGTGCACCACTGTTTCCGCTGTGCAGTCATTTCACTCAGAGTAGGATTACTACTTCTCTCCCACTCTCCACAACTGTTGCATGACTCTACTCTCCTGACTCTCCCGGTCTCTAGGGAACTCAGATTGCTCCTCCTCCTCCTCCTCCTCCTCCTCCTCCTCCTCCTCCTCCTCCTCCTGCTGCTGCTGCTGCTGCTGCTGCTGAGCCAGGAAACATAATCATTATCACCCTCTTCCTGGACTTTGGTCTTTGACATTTTGAATAAGTTTTATGAATGAGTGCTTTTTCCATGCATCCTCTTGTACTGTTATTTTCACAGTCCAGGGGTCATCGCACTCAATCATCCAAGCATTTGGGCACTAGACCTGTAGGACAAAAGATGGGTTTCCCCAGAGGAGCCCAGAACGTCTCATCACAACAAGCAGACCAGAAATAAACATGTTCCTGGTGGCGGGGAAAATAACATCTGCTTGTATGTAATCTTGTGCTATAGGAGTGTGGGTAGATTATGAGACAATGGCTCTCTGAGACAGATGATAAAAGTCTCCTGCTGCTGTAATACAGGAGTGAGATAGCCACACTGAAAGAGATACAAAATAATTGCAAATTAATCATTTGTGTGTAGTGGTTTTATGTCTTCTGATTGGTTGCTTCACATCACTGCTCATTCTCCTATTGTCATACATTTGTACAACAAATATGCAGATTTAATTGATTGCTTAAAGCAGAAGTAAGCGATCCGGTCGTTTTGGCTAACTTGTTGTTGTGGGTTCTCCAAGTGAAGACCACTTCCGCGTTCAAGCTGCAGTTCTCCGTCCGGCCTCTGGGGGCTGGCTCCAGAAGGGAGCAACTCCAATTGAACCCCATGTTAAAATAGCCGACTTTACAGCTTAAAAAAACATATTTACAACCTTTTTTTGGTCTCTACGATAGTTTCCACCTCTGTGAACACTGGGGGGGGGGGGGGGGGGTTTCTTTGTACCACAACCGTTTTAGTATTGTTTACGCTTCAAATTTGTGCATAAATTACATTGAGTGACAGCTTCAAAGAGAGTTTACCTGCCGTTAATTGGTTGCTCTCAGTTCAGTGGGCGGGTTCTCAGCCGGCTAATCGCCGCACCTCTCCAAATATGGCAAGTAGACTCCACCTAAAATCCAAGATGGCGCAGTTCAAACCTCCGTAGTAACAGCACAAAACAGACTCCCCCAAACCAATGGGTGACGTCACGGGTGCTCCGTCCATTCTTTTTACAGTCTATGATGCACGTGCATCCCTTGGCTGCACACACAGAGAGGACCGCCCCTTTATGCCGCTTTCTCTCCTCAAGGTTGTAGGATACAAGGAAAGTTTTCTCCTGGGTTTACAGCAGAGCGGAGTGACTGACAGACCAAACACTCTAAAGTGATTGCTGTCAGAAGATACAACTATTTAAGACTTATATTAAATTCTGCTTCTGCTTTAAGGGTTACCCTTTTTTGGTTCTTAGGTTGCCTGTAACATCTGGCCAGGGACAACGGATGAAAATTATTCTTACTGGCTTGATCAGCTTTGCAACAAGAAATGAATGCTCCAGCCCCTCTGTAGCTCAGTTGACCCATTAAGCAGTCGCTCCATGGTAAGAGAGATAACTGAATATTATCTGATCTCCATTTTAGGGACTCCTCAAACTGAACCCAAAACTGGAGCCCATAAGAAACAGTACTGTGGCAGGACATGCATTTGGATGAAGCAGCAGCAGAGGAAGCCGTTCAGCTGCTCCATTAGACAGGATTACAGTAAATACCACAGCTTCCACTGATTAGAAAGAAAAGTTGGAGCAAGTGCAGGCTATTCAAATGCAGTCATCACAGTTGACTGCAATAGGGCCCACGTCTATGCCTCCCCTGAGTGTGTGTAACCAGATAAAGGTAAAAGCCTTACTAAATGGAGCGCACTGACTGAAAGTATCCTTGTGAGATGAGATTACCCTGCATGCATCCCCTCTGTTCCTGCACTGGATATAATGACCTTAGTCAGAATTTGCCTGAATGTGACAAACTTTTTAAATTCTGTGCAAACGGCAGATAGTAGAACAAATATTTTTCAAAGGCATATTTGATTCTGCCTTGGTATTTGATAAAAAACAACAACAACAACAAAAACACAAATTAAAAACACCTGTGCTACCAGGCCAGTATTTGTGCCCAGGAGACAGTGCAGATGTAGTCTGTGCACAAAGGTCCTGTCTGTCTGCAGGTTTATGGATCCTGAAGTCCACTGGAGGAGAGATGGACAAATAACTGTGTATGTCCACTCAAAGGAATAGTTCCACATTTTGGAAATTTTGGAGGTTCTCACAAAAAATGACAACAAGTGAACAGATTTTTACTAAAATTGTGTGCAGATATGGCCTATGGGGGGCTGTTTGTAAAGCAGCTCATGCTGAAAATAACATCAACATTTAGTCACATTTGAAGCTAAATGTGACAAAATGTTGCTTTTATTTTCAGAATAAGCTGCTTTACAAACAGCCCCCCATACTCACAGTCCCCATGTTCTGCCAGACATACTGTAATATTGCATCTTTAAAGGGATAGTTCAACATTTTGGCAAATTGGTCGACTGCCATGATCCCTATAGGAGTAGGTTCAATCGTTACCTTTAATTGTCGATGCAAGCTATTTTCAGATCGGCAGAGCAGAGCCGTGAGCTGCTCAGAGCTACGCTACAGAGGCTCATGGAATTTCTTGGTTTCCCTCATCAAACTTAGGAAATATGCAATCCAACAACTCCACAACGCTCTGGTGGACAAGTTGTGACCTGTACATTCACCACGCTATGAGATAATAACGGAGCATTACGAGATTGTTTTCTAGGTAAATTCATGCAAAGCCACTGATGCGCGTTCCCGTCTGGGGCAGTTTTTCAGGAAGCAGTCTCTGCATTTGCCTTGGAAAAAAAAAAACCTCTATCTCGTAACGTTCTGTTATTATCTCATAGTGTGGTGAATGTGCAGGTCACAACTTTTCTATGAGAGTGTTTTGAAGGTGTTTGATTGTGTATTTGATGAGGGAAACCAAGAAATCCCACTAGCCTCCGTAGCATAGCTCTGAGCAGCTCATGGCTCTGCTCTGCCATCCTAAAAATAGCTTGCACCGACAATTAAAAGTAACGAACCTATGACTTTTTGCCAAAATGTTGAAATATCCCTTCAAGAGATTAAGAGATCTTTGTTGATGATCTCCTGTCTAATGTCTTCTACTGGAATTTTGAGTGTGGACAACATTTTTGATAATAGTTTAATATACACTGATGAACAAGCAGCAAAACAGCAAATGAGTAGAATCTACAAGATGAGCCTCTCAGGGGAAATTTGAATTTTTTCCTTTTTTTTTTTTTTTAGAAAGGCATTACCTCACTTTTCCAAGATCTAAAAGATTGGGGAACAGGGCACATTTCCACAGTAGCAGTATTCTCCTGCGTGCAGTTAGTGAGGCAAAAGCAGTGACATTCTTTTGAATTTTTGCTTAGTTGATTCTATGTCCTACGTTTATGCTTCCACGTTTAGTTTCTTGGTTCAAAGTGAAATTCTTGTGAAATTTGGCTCTGACATAAAAAGAGCATGCATAATAAGCTCCCCTTCTGAGTGTCAAGTCTATGGACACTCTCATCCTACACATGCAATACAGAAAGGAAAGGAGCTGCTGCAGGAAATCAAAAGTATGGACCTTGGGAAAAGCACTATTCTGACTGAAGTTTAACTGCCAGTTGCATTTTGATCCATAAACAAAATCATATGTTGCTTCTGTTCATCCAGTGATAAAATGGCAACGGTGTGTTGACATGTCTTTGTATTGCAAACTGCTAAAACAGAGGTGATAAACAGAGACAGATTCAGACACAGATTCACCAGATGAAAAAGACATGGCTGTTTTCACTCATTTTGTGGTTACTTTGCATCTTTCACTGCATTTCCTTTTTGTAGTCATTTCATTAAAGGGATAGTTCACCCAAAATTCAAATTTCACTCACCCTTATGTCGACTAAGAGCTGTGAGTCCTCCGTTCCTTCTCTGAGTTACGGGGGGGTCCACGCAGCAGTATTTGTCGATATAATGGTTGTGAATGGACACCACGTTTCTTGGTCCAAAAAGACACACCAAAAAACATCCAAATACCTCCATACTGCTCGTCTGTAATGTCCCTCTTGTATTGAAGCCCCCACATGAGAAATTGTTCCGAAAAAATTAAATAAGTCTGTATTTTAAGCTTGTTTGTAGCCGAAGCTCCCAGTGTCTCAATTCACTGCTCTTCCTGTATCAGTGCAAATCTCACGTGATTTACACTGACCGGCGGAACAATTTCTCATGTCGGGGCTTCAATACAAGAGAGACATTACAGACGAGCAGTATGAGAGTGGAGTAGAGAGTAGAGATATACTTTATTAATCCCTTAAAGGGAAATTCAAAATTAACTGGTAGCTCAAACACAAAAAGAAAAAACATATTAGGAATACACAACAACATTTTAGGACTTGATATATAGATGATGAAATGAAATGAACAGTCCTCCTCAATACATTCATGAATGTAGTAAATACTGCACAGATTTATTAATAGTAATTTGCATGTATTTGGGACACCGCTTGTTAATATAAAGCCTCACCTTATAAACCCCTCACTATGTTTGGTTCTGATCAGATAAAAAAATGATGGTCCAACAGTTCTCATGAAACACATACAGCCACACACTGCTGCATGTTGTGTTTTACAGTAAAGGCAAGGCAAGGCATTTTATTTGTATAGCCCATTTTTACAAACAGTTTGTCTCAAAGGGCTTTACACAGCATCATAACATCCTCTGCCCTTAGACCCTCAAAAACTCCCAGAAACCCTTTTAACAGAGAAAAACTGGAGAAAGCTCAGGGTGAGCAACAGAGGAGGGGTCCCTCCCCCAGGACGGACAGATGCTACAGAAAAGAAAACAGTTTTATAACATAGAATATGCAAAAGATGGAAATGTTGACAAGAGTTGATGAAGGCAGCGTCTGCTGGGAGGAAGGCAGGGAGAGCAGGACAGCTTAATGAGAAGGATGAGGTCGACTCCTCATCATCAGCACTTCATCACTAACTCTGGTACATTGAACACATGCTGTTTTTGCTTCCACTTAAAAAAGACTGATAATAACTTCCACTGCATTTGGCGTCTATTATGTGTGTGTATGTGTTCATGCTCCTTAACTCAATTAATCTGGAGGAAGGCTGTGCAAGCAATATTATAAATTCCTTCTGTGCATGCAGCATGACAACATACTATGTGATTAACAAACTAACAGCACTTTATTCCTCATAGTGTAAAGAGCTCATGGCCTGATGGTGCACAAAGAAGGAAGACATGCTATTAGAAAACCATTTTATTAACACCATGTTGATGAGCTCTGCTGCTGCTGAGGAGTCCTGCTGATTGAGTTTTAGATGAATGTGCTCTCAGCTCTCTGCCTCTGTTGTACAAATTAACAGGAGTTGTTATCACGACAGCACAGTGAGTGTGTTTATGTATGCATTAGTATCCTGATTTCCAACCTCATCCTGTTCTTGATTACATTCGGGTCAAGGCGTCACATGTAATATGCAAAACATGATTTTTCATATTCACATAATAACAGTATGCAGGTTTCTGATACTGCAGGTGTGTGTTGATTTCTCGCTATAATGCACCATGACATGGTTCATCAGGATCACTGCACTCCATGTGGTCTATCCAGGTTTCTCAGGCCTGGGATAAGGTTTTATTCAGATATCTGACTTTTATACTGTATGAACAGTTTACATGCACAAAACATTAGCAGGGAAACTCAGAAACCCCAGAGGCAGTTCTTTAGATACTCTGGAGGCCCCAGAAAAGAGCCCCTCACCCACAAAACCACAAACATTAATCATTAATTAACCCAAAACCATTGATGAGTCAGTTTTGTGGTAACAATGATTCATGATTCATGACTCAAGCAGCAGCAGAAATGTGAACATTAATTTCTCACAATCATTGTCAATAAAACAGCACTTTACCAATGTTTAATGTTCAATTTAACTTGTATTATAATCTGTAATTTACAATAGGAGCTGTGTTTATTTATTCACGGTAATTATTCATTGTATTATTCATTGCATTTTTTATTGTATTCAGTATATTTTATTCTATTCTAAAGCCTGACCGCAGGGACAAAGACTGGAAATTAGCTGAAGCTAGACGTCTTATACTGTATGCATCACATTTTCCCATTTTCTGTGGCAATGTTGTATTGTCCTTGTTAAATAAACATTAAACAATAAATACATGTTAACATTTGATTTAATGTAACATTTTTATAGCAGAAAATTCAAGGAGATATGTAACATTGTCCTCTTCCAAATACAAATGATTAACAGCTTGTACAGAACAAGCCCAGAGTTACAGAGGAAACCCAAACTGACAGAAAAATTGATGTTGATATATCAATGTTGAAAACAGTTTATAACTGAGAATGTGGCAAACATGTTGTAACAAGAGCTGATGGAGGCAGCTTCTGGTCGGAGGAAAGGCAGGGAGAGTGTGAGACACCAAGGCCAAATTACAAAGTGCAACAGATAATGATAATGCAGTTTCAAAAAACCCACGTGAGGAGATGGAGAGTAGAGTAGAGTAAGTCCATTTAGAAGAAAGACGGGGGAGAGGAGTCAAAGAGGAGAAGAGAGGGGAGAGTAGACAAAATGGAGACGTTAGTCAAGTGGCTAACACTGCGCCAGGAGTTTGGAGAGGCTGATTGAGGAGGAGAGGAGAATACCGGAAGACAAAGAAGGCTCCATGTAACCAGATGTTGTCCCCCAGCAGTCTAAGCCTATAGCAGCGAGCATGTAGCTCACAGGCCAAAAATGGTTCAGAGCTACCTGAACCAGCCCTAACATGTCCAATAGCTCTCCAGACCAGCTAAACCCGAGGACAAAAAAGTGTTGAGCAAAACGAATAAAGTTTCAGCATGGCCCTGCGAAGATGCAGCCTGAATAGCATCCTCAATGAAATCTGTGCATTTAGAAGAATGTCCAACGGTGGTAAAGGCGGCAACATCTCCGTCCACCTGGCAGGTGGCAAGGGGAAAACAGGAGTCAAAGACTCAAGGAGACTCAAGGAGTTCAGAAGACAGCCCTCCCAAGACACTAACTGATCATTGATGGATCATATCTTCGCACTTACCAGATAAGTTTTATTTGAAACATGTAGCTTGCATCTTAGGTGCAGAAGTCCAGAACAAATTTGCCTCACCTGGCCCAGACCCATCTGATCACAGTCTATACTTCTATTTTTTTTTAATGCTTAATCAGATGAACGGGACTTATTAGGCGAGTCATCCTCAATTTGACTTTTTTCTTTTCCTTGATTATTTACTTTATTTGGACTCTGGCTGAAGTGCAGCCACATCTCAGGGCCCCACCACCGCGACGTGGGACGTTCCCTTATGTATCTACCCTGGCTAAATGACTGACGCTCCATACTGATGTCCACAACCATTTTATTCTCTTCAAAGTTACGGAACACCGTGAAAACTGTAGCAAAACAAAACACATTTCACATACATCATTTTCACAGTATACTCTTATACATAAGTACATAACTTCAATATTCAAATTAATTACCGTGTTCGCCTGCTAAGCCAGCAGTAGACAGTCCTTTTCGTCCCTTTTCGTCTCTCCCTCTTTCTCTCTTTCTCTCTCTTGGCCCATGCTCTTGGCGCTTCTCACTGACAACTTCCGGCTCACGTATTACGTTACTCTGACAGGCAGTAACCTTTTTTAACAACTTTAACTCAATATTTTAATAATTTCTAATAGCAGAACTATTAATTTAACTGCAAAAAGTTTCATTTATGCATTTATATAAACATCATAAAGAAAACAATTAGAAAACCAATGTGACAGTTTCATTGTAACTTTCTCTGTCGCCACGGTAACCCATAGCTGTATTATGGCGACAGCTACACCTTACAAGCAACGGTTCTGAACGGTGATGTTCTGTTTCAGACTGTTCTTGTTCCTTGTTTGTGCTCGTCGGGAAAGATGTCCAGATATCCCAGGAGAGATTTTGTGGGTGTGCGACAATAAATGTAGACCACAGTAATAGATAATGAACAGGCAAACCCTTAAAGTGATCTCATTTAATGTGAATGGGATTTTAAACCCAGCTAAGAGGAGGCAGATACTAATGTGACCGATGTTGTTTGGTTGGGACTTGCCCTGAGCAAGGATCGATCCCACGACCTCCCCCTCTGGAGGCGACGATGCTAACCGCTTCGTCAAGAGGTTGACAACCACTTGGCAGGTTGGTTAGCAAGTCATTTATGGGTGAGTGAGTTTACTTCCGGTACCACTAACGCCACAACCCGTCACTTCACCTTACTGGTCCCTCATGACTGTGGCACACCCGCAGACCTCCGTTACACTAAGTTGTGCTCAGGCGCAACTACTAACAAAAATGAAAAGGGAGAATGCGCAGATTGTGCTATTACAAGAGACACACCTCACCTCACAGGAGCACGAAAAACTTAAAGGAATGGGTTTTTCAAAGGTATACTATTCATCTTATAAATCTGGCCACAGGAGAGGTGTAGCAACCTTGATTTCACAACAAATACCATTTGAACAAGTCTCAGAGACATCTGACAAGGAAAGGAGATATGTAGTAGTTTCAGGGAAAATACATGTTGTAATTATCACAATTTGTAATGTTTATGCCCCCCCTGGAAGTAATTTTGACAGTCAAACATATTTGACTTGATGATGAAGGACACAAGGGTTGTCATATGTGGAGGTGATTTTAATATCCGTCTCAATCCAAAACAGGATTCATCCAAAAACCCAGCTACTACGCTGTTGCATAGGAAAATTAATGCTTTAATGACAGAGTTTGGTATTCTGGATTTGTGGAGAGACTTATATCCATCCAGCCATGATTATATTTTTTATTCACATCCACATGATGCTTATTGCAGGATAGATTATTTTTTTATATTAAAGAGAGATTGTCACCGAATTCACGATTGTGATATTGGATGCATTGACCTATCTGACCATGCCCTCCTCTCCTGCACTGTAGATGTTATTGATAACCCGGGTAGAACTTTGTGGAGGTTGAAGTATCCTAAATAATCCGAGATTTAAAACCCAATTAAGAGAGGAAATAAAAAGGTTTCTCGAAAAAAATGATAACGGCGAGGTTGATTCAGCTACAGTATGGGAAAACCTCAACAGGTTCAGAATAAAAAGAAGAGTACTTACAGGTATTGATTAGAATGCATTGACTGAAATGACAGAAATAATGATGGAGCCTTCCTTCCTTCCTTCCTTCCTTCCTTCCTTCCTTCCTTCCTTCCTTCCTTCCTTCCTTCCTTCCTTCCTTCCTTCCTTCCTTCCTTCCTTCCTTCCTTCCTTCCTTCCTTCCTTCCTTCCTTCCTTCCTTCCTTCCTTCCTTCCTTCCTTCCTTCCTTCCTTCCTTCCTTCCTTCCTTCTGTCTCTGCTTTCATCTGCTGTCTGCTTCGTGTCCAGACCCGTAGCATCACAAACCTGCCCATAGAAACCTGGGAACTGGAATTTCCCAAAGAGCTTGGCAAAGTAAACTCACTCTTGGTGTTTGCATGGACAAGTACAAGTATGTACATGAGCGTATTATATGTGTGGGGCAGGGCATGCAACATTTTTTAGGTAGACATTTTTTGTCATGACAAAAGGTGCTAATCACCTCCAACAAGTACTTTGCTCAGGATTCAGGATTATGCTTGACTATAATATGCTTGGATAGCTTAAAGGGATAGTAGCCTTTTTTTAAAAAGTGGGGTTGTATGATCTACAAATAGCCCCTAAGTACTTTAACCCTCCTGTTGTCCTCACAGAAGGAAGGACAAAGGGAAAGAAGTAAGGAATTATAACCTTTATTGCAGGCAAAATCAATTAGGAACAAGTTCTTATTTACAATGATGGCCTGATGATTACAAGAGGCATACGCTTCTTGAGGGGAGGGGGCAGGAGGGCTGTAAAGGAGAAAAGGAAGGGCAAAGGGAGGGAAGGAAGGAAGGAAGGAAGGACTAAGGGAAAGAAGGAAGGAAGGCAGGAAGTATGAAGGAAGGAAGGAAGGAATTAAGGAAGTATGGGTGAAGGGATAGATGGGAGGAAGGAAGGAAGGAAAGACGAAGGGATAAAAGGAAGGAAGGACTAAGGGAAAGAAGGAAGGAAGGCAGGAAGTATGAAGGAAGGAATTAAGGAAGTATGGGTGAAGGGATAGATGGGAGGAAGGAAGGAAGGAAGGAAAGACGAAGGGATAAAAGGAAGGAAGGACTAAGGGAAAGAAGGAAGGAAGGCAGGAAGTATGAAGGAAGGAAGGAAGGAAGGAAGGAAGGAAGGAAGGAAGGAAGGAAGGAAGGAAGGAAGGAAGGAAGGAAGGAAGGAAGGAAGGAAGGAAGGAAGGAAGGAAGGAAGGAAGGAAGGAAGGAAGGAAGGAAGGAAGGAAGGAAGGAAGGAAGGAAGGAAAGACGAAGGGATAAAAGGAAGCAAGGACTAAGGGAAAGAAGGAAGGAAGGCAGGAAGTATGAAGGAAGGAAGGAAGGAAGGGCAGAAGGATGGGTGAAGGGAAAGATGGGAGGAAGGAAGGAATGGAATCGAAAAATGATGGGTCCATTTGACCCAGAAGAACAACAGGAGGGTTAATTGTAGTAGAAGACTCTCTGCACTCCTCCTGTTAGCAACGCCAGCCCATAGCCCTGCCCATAGGTTTGATTTGGACCTAACCAAATCACGTATCCCTCCGCCCAGGGTTAGTGCCTGTTGGTCAGCAGTTGGTTAGGTCCAAATAAAAACTGCGTTTTTCCTGCACTTTCCTGCGAAAATAGGTCGTTTCTTTGGGTCCATTCACAACACTGTATGTTGTAAATCTCTGGGCAGGGCTATGGGCTGGCGTTGCTAACGGGAGGAGTGCAGAGAGTCTTCTACTGCAATTAAAGTACTTAGGGGCTATTTGTAGATCATACAACCCCACTTTAAAAAAATGCTTCTATCCCTTTAAGTGCTTTGCGCCCAACACTCAACACCATGTAATTGTAGGCAAGCTGTAGTATGCTTCACCTTGTTCTTCACATTTATGATTTTGGAAAAATTGGCAACACAGAGCTGTGTGTTATAACAGCAGAGGAAGCTGCCCAGCTGATATCGATAGAACATATGCAAAAATACAACACAATGTTTTAATCACAAACAGTCAGATAGTAGAAACACAGTAGCCATGTACAATCTACTCTACCAGGAATTTGGAACTTGAAAACTAGCTCTACACTGCTTAAATCCGCGTTTTGGCGTTTGAACCAGGTTTGACTTTATTGTGCAGATTGACCCTGTGTTGTTTTGTCAGAGCTCTCTGTGTTGGCACCCGCGCTGCACAGACGGACTGGCTCCATTCAAATGAATGGGAGGACTGTGTTTTTTCACACAAGGCTGAGCTCTGCCAAAGTGTCTTCAGCTATGCAGAACCAGCAGCTGAGAGGCTGCACTGAAACACACCTGTGCTTCGAGCTGACATGTCAACATGCTGATGCTTATCATGTTTATCATCAAGTGCAGCTGAGGCTGATGGAAATGCACCTGACAACGGGACGCTAGAATTAATTCACAGAGGAACATGAATATCCTGCCTGAATCATGACAATCCGTATGTTGTGTTTCACCCGATGATGGTGTTGGAGGAAAGGTTTGGGGATCATCACAGTCATCAGGATTTCAAGCCGGCCCATCTGTACAGAGACACTTCAGTCCAACCGTATCTCAAGCTGCCTGCTTGCTTCATGACCCACGAGGAGCTGAAGGGAAGAGAAGCAGAAACTTAGACTGAGTATAAGAACGATGGAGATGTAATTTGATAACTTACGCAGCTTCAATCGATCAATTTTGTTTTTCAGTTACTGACTGAAACACTGTTGTGCATTGTGAAGGAAGAGACAACGCACATTTTCCGTCCAAAGAGAAAATAACTTGTTTCTCACCTGCTCGTGTTTCGTGTGTGAGGGTGTTAGAAAGTTGGCACAGAGTAAAATCTAATCACCGTTTTCAGAGCTCTGCTGGGAGATGAGACTGCTGGAGTAAATAAAACTCTTCAGTGACGGTCCAGAGAGCACTAACCTTCAGCTGCCTCATAAAACATGGAGGGCTCTTCATGAGTGCAGTTTTGGCTGTGCAGGAAGGCTGTGGACAGTTTGCCAATTAGTTCTGACAGTGCACTCAGAAAGCACACTCCAGTCCCACTCAACCATTCATCTGGAGGCTGATTCAGTCGACTGGGATGTAAGTGATGATGGCAGATTTCTGATTCTAACACCATTTAGCTCATGGAGCAGCTGTAAATGACTTGAATATACAGTCATGGAAAAAATTAAGAGACCACTTTCACAAGTGTTTCTTAAAAGCATATCTACATGTATTACAGTCATTCTTTTCTTTTCTTTATTAAATATCAACACAAACAGAACTCCTTCTACTTAATGAGACACTGATGAGGTCATCACCTGAACCACATCTGGTTTTATAGGAAGATTATAAAAACTACTGCTGGGATTAAACATTGACATTATCCCATTTATTTATAAACTCTACCTGAGTTCAAATATTCTTGCTGTGTTGTTTAGGAATAAATATGAACATGTTTTATTTGCATTATTATTATTATTCAAGGTCTGAAAAGACTTGATATTTTTGTTATTTGGACTATCAATCAATCAATCAATCAATCAATCAATCAATCAATCAATCAATCAATCAATCAATCAATCAATCAACCAATCAATCAATCAATCAATCAATCAATCAATCAATTTATTATTTAAAGTGCAATATCACCATGGTACATACATACATACACTTTCCAATAAAACAAGTACAATAATAACACAGACTGGTTTAATCATTAGCCAATAAAAGCTCTAAATGATTTTTTTTTTTTTCAATTTTGAGAGAAATGTTGTCGGTAGTTGATAGAATGAAACAAATTTTTTTTAATTTAATCTAACTCAAACACATACCTATAAATAGTATTTTTATTTAACCTTTATTTAACCAGGCAAGCAAATTAAGAACAAATTTCTTATTTTCAAGTGCAGCCTAGGGGGGTAAGGGGAGGGGAGAGCTAAGATGAAAAAGAACAAAGTTATATAAATACACAAAAAGACATTAAAACACAATACAAAAGATAAAACAAATTAATCAAGTAATTCAAACAGTCAGAATGCATGAAGGTAAAACTAGAGACATTGTTCATTTTGGGAGTGGTCTCTTAATTTTTTCCATGACTGTATACCAGTCACATTTGTAATCAGATTACAGTATTACAACAGGCAGCTTGAAGAGAAACATGGTGACGGAAGCTTGGAGAGAACATCAAGATTGAAACCGAAGCGAGGCAAACTACTTATATTCTGATGCAAAAAGCTTTAGAGAAAAGGAGAGGAAACCCCTTCACAGAGAAACATCGTGTACTACGTGATCTTTTCCAGGACTGACTGAGATAAGGGAGCTTTCACACCTGCATCGTTTGGTCTGGCTTTCAGACTTTTCTGTTGATCTGTATGAAAGCTCCCGAATTTGGTCTGAACCAAAAGAGGTGGTCTCAGTCTGGACCGAACTAAAACATGGTTCAAACTTCTGCAGTAAAGAGAGGTTGTTTTTTTCCCCCAATAGTGTGGAGTTTTGAAAGGGGGAGCATACATCAGGCCAACTTCCCAAAAATCCGACGGCTCATTTCTCTGACTACCCATTCTACAGTGTTAAGGTTAGGTTTAGGGTAAGTGTGACGCTCACAAAATGTAGGTCACATTTATTGTAATTTTATTTGTCTTATTTTAAACCTTATTTCTGAGGTAGAAATACCTTTAATTTATGTCAGAAGACTCAATGAGTACATATTTTATTTCTCACAAATGTAAAAGGAGAGTTGCGTGGTGTCGCCAGTAGGAGGCAGTGTGGCCATTGGTGTGGACTTCTGGACTACTTCTGAATCACTTCCTCATTCCAATGAGCGAAGCTGAAGGAAACAGAAACAAATGGTCTCTGTCTCGTCTTTTCTCCTGTTACACAGGTCAGTAGTGTCCGAAATACACATAAACACCCTCATTTGTGTTTTATATGTAAATATGACCGTAGGTCAACGTTATAATATGAGTGAATGTACGTAAATGTGGTTTTTTAACCAGTGTTAGGAATGAGACACACAGTGCACACACACCCACAGCACACCCACTCAGGCACGTCTTTCATTGGCTGGACTGAAAGAGGCGGGGTTGGGGTTCCTGGGGGCGTGCGTATGCATTAAGTGATGCGGTGCACCTGTGTGAGAAGAGAGTTCAGAACGAAGTAGGTGAACTCGTCTTTTCGTTTCGGTTTTGTGTTATGATTTAGATTCTCAATATGAACGAAAAAACTTTTAAAAAACCAACGCTGAGCCACCGAAAAACATCGCGCTTGGGCTCGCCGCGAATGCCGGTGTGTGATGAGGAACAGGTTTCCGGTGCCGTTCCAGCCAGCTCTGAGTAACCCACCCTTGATTAAGGTCCAGCCATCCACACATCACACACACTGCATCACATCACACACATCGTAACACCAGTTAGAGAAATGCATCCAAAATGGCGCCGTTGTTTATTTTCTTTTTATGTGACCAAAACATGTTGGTTTGGATTAAAAAAGTATTATTTTGGATACAGATAAAGTTACATAGTGAGTAATAAGTATTTGGCTACTGTTGTAAAAGTTTATCATTGTTGTTTACAAGTCTTCAGCTCAGATCTGCAGCTCAGACATGCCGTGAATCAACAGTAAAAGTCTGATTTCTTTATTTATCACAATAATTGGTATTAATAGGGAACATGTGATGCCCGGTACATTTTATATGTTGTATTATTATTTGCAGTAGCAGTACATTATGGCCTAGTTAATTTACTGGGAGCAGAGGTTAGTCAACTAGTGAACACAGAATCTGTAGAAAGAACGAGTGAATTTGTGGAATTGAGAATAGAATACAGTAACCAGTCTGGGTATAGTGTTTTATTTTTTTTTTTGATAGAATGAACGTGATACTGTAAATTCTGTAAAAGCATATTTGCAATTTGTGAAGTAAAGGCATTCCAATGAGCGAAGCTGAAGGAAACAGAAACAAATGGTCTCTGTCTCGTCTTTTCTCCTGTTACACAGGAACAAATCTAATCTGCGCACAGGTACCCTGCCTAGGACCTGTAACATAAGGTTAAGGGTTAGGGCTACTTAAAGGATAATTAGCGTATTTTACAACCCTTATTTCTAGCATTAAATACAATCATTTCCTTACCCAGATAACTTTGGTGTCATTACAAGTCGTTCTAATGAAATGAGCTCCAGCTGAGAGCCACGTATATCTGTATAATGTGAGAACACGGTGCAGCGCATCATCCAGGTCAGAGGTCAGTAGGTCAACCTACAGAGATGACATCATCCAGGTCAGAGGTCAGTAGGTCAACTTACAGAGATGACATCATCCAGGTCAGAGGTCAGTAGGTCAGCCTACAGAGATGACATCATCCAGGTCAGAGGTCAGTAGGTCAACTTACAGAGATGACATCATCCAGGTCAGAGGTCAGTAGGTCAGCCTACAGAGATGACATCATCCAGGTCAGAGGTCAGTAGGTCGACCTACAGAGATGACATCATCCAGATCAGAGGTCAGTAGGTCAACCTACAGAGATGACATCATCCAGATCAGAGGTCAGTAGGTCAACCTACAGACCACGGATGTTGATAACATGCCACCACGGGCTCAGAGGGGAATAGCACTAGTGTATCAGAACTAAATATTGGTGAAATTAATACGTTTTGCGGTGATAATGTGTTATTTATCGACTGGAGCTCATTTCATCAGAACGACTTGTAATGACACCAAAGTTATCTGGGTGAGGAAATGATCGTATTTTATGCTACAAATAAGGTCCAGATTGTAAAAAACGCTAATTATCCTTTAAGTTGGAGAAGTGGGAGGTCGGACTAATGGATGCAAAAATAAATGTGGCAAGGTGAAGTTATCTCGAACCCCAGGGGAGGAAATGGCCAAAGGGACATCCCCCTGCATGTACAATTGGAGGCATAGTGACAGGAACCTCAACTGTCACATCTCTCCACCTCTTTTCACAAGCACGTCCTCGTATCCTTTAAGTCGGGAATCCATGGACCCACCCCTAGTGCTAATGGATGCCAAAATAAATGTGGCAAGGTGAAGAGGGCCCGGGCGGGGATTGAACCCACACCTCCCGGGTAAGAGTCACGCACGCTTGCCAGTCAGCCAAAGGGACATCCCCTTGGCCAAGTAGCCAGGGCACATGATCAATTGGAGGCATAGTGACAGGAACCTCAACTGTCACATCTAGAAATGTATGGTTGAAGAAATGAGTAGTCGGACAGACGTCATGCGCCCTTTTGAAAGTTTAACAGGAAGTTAGCCGACACACGTTAGCCTACACACACCTCACTGGTCTCTCCTGATGTGGAACCAGAGTGGCGCTGATGCTGCGGGTAGCAATGCCACAACAGTCACTACTGTTGCAAACTGAGTCCTGTTTCTAGCAATGACTGTTCCCTCTCACCAACGGTGAAATTGTTTTCATCCTCACATTTAAAGTCTAGAAAAGATAAGCAGTAAAAATTGCATTTTTCATGGTCTGATGTGAACAATGCATTTTAATTATACTTTATACACTGTACCGGTGGCTTGTGAATCCCAAATTTCTAATAAGGAAAAGTCTTTCAATTCATTGCAGCACTTCACAGAGCAGATCCTTGTGTATGTCTTTGTTATGATGGATGAGTTGAAGAGCCACCCTGTAGTTGCTCCTGCTTGTTCCACGACTTGAAATGATGAAATGTAAATCTAAATAATCAGCTGATGAAAAATGCAGAAAATGACCATTTATGACCAACACTTGTGTTTCTGCTGCATCACCATGTTCCCAGAGTACACAATGGCTGTTGTGATAATAATATAGATTACACACTGTACCTGCACTGTATCCTGTAGATCCCTTGTGAATGTGAAGGTAATTTTAATCCATTATTATGAGAATGTCACACTCACTCTTAACAATTAAATGAGGTTGGACTACGTTGGCTGCACAGAGTTATACTTTAATATTCTGGGCCCCCTTAAAGAATACTAAGTGGGCCCCTACCCCCTGACTTTTCAGTTTTTTTTTCTTTCTTTCTTTCTTTTTGTCTTATTTTCGACTACATGTGTTTATTTATTTATTTAAAGGTTTAAAGATTAGGGACAATGTACATTATTAAAAACATTTAAACAAATGTAAACGTGCCAGAATTAGCCAAAAGGCTATTATCCCTGGACTGATGTTAAAAGTCACCCTAAAAGAATTTGTCAACATACAAATAATAGTATGTATCATCAATTTGCCTCATTAGTCATGCAGAAAAAATCAGTCATACAAAGAAATAATAGTATGAATTATCATCACCTTTCTCCCCTGTACAACGGCCCTGAATATATCTAATATGTTTTTATATGATTAATTCATATTTATATGAATAAGTGATTCAGGACTATCCAGGACTCAAAAGCACTCCTTCAAAATACACCAGGATCTGGCGATGTTTCAAACTATGACCCCATTTCTGATGCAATCTGGACCCAACATGCTCTGACAGCAGTGCTGCTGGATTCTTAGGCACAGTGAGGACCTGGGTTACAATACTTTCCAGGGATATGGTTGAGGTGGTTAAAAATGGAGAGAAAAACATGATTGATCTTTCTTTGTAAAACATGCAGACCAATGCAGTTTCAGTTCATTTGGTGCTTTAAGTGATGGATTACCTCTTTGCTGGGTTTAGTGTCAGTGCTATTTCATCAAAATCTCCATCAGACTGATCGCAGTGAGGAAAAACATCAGTTACCTGCAGGTGTTGCTCCACATCACTGATATCTCTTGCAGCAAACCTCAGAAAAAGCAGCAGATGCAGCCAAACAGCACACACAAACCTCATTTACTCATTGATATCCGGCAGGCTGCAGAGAATATCCACTGATATACCCATAAAAGCAGCAAGGTCAATAACACTATATTTCACTGTGTGAGCTCACACAGCGGCAGAAGCTCCAGGCGCACAAATGCACACACTGATTTGCCTTTGTTTGGGACACTGAGCAGGAACTAATGGGAAAGAATTACAATGTTTTTCTGCATGTTTCACCTCCTGCAACCTGGAACCAATCGATCAATATGACTTAATCAGACCTGTAAAGGATCAATCGACCGAGTGTCTGCGTGTTGGACAACCTAATCATTGCTCGGTGCTGAGCACCGTCAGGAGTCGATTGTTTCTCTGTGGCTTCAGGTGTTTCTCTGTGAGGCCGATTTAATCTAGGCTGTTGTTTTTGTCAGTTATTGAATAGGTTCACAGATTTCAGTGACGTTTGGTAGAAAGGTGCATGGGTTTATTTTCTTATGCATATCCGAGGACATTTTCCAAAGGATTTACTATAATTGTGAAAAGCCGAGTGGTTGAGTCCTTAAATTACATCTGCATAATAAAGCTGTTAGTCGTTGCTTTGACTGTCAATTACATTGTCACATGAGAAAAGGTTAAAAAACATTTTAAAGAAGCCATCCCTTGATCCTTCTGTTTTAAGTACTTTAGCTATTTCAAAGCTCCCTTTCTTATCTAAGTGTGGCAAGACCCCAGACTCCCAGGTTGGTTTCAAAGCGGCCAAAGGGACATCCCTTTCTTATCTGGAGGCATAGTGACAGGAACCTCAACTGTCACATAAGATTTTAGAAAAAACTGTTTTTACGCAACTAATTTCTTTTATGAACAATTATCAGCTCTTTGAAAAATCCCAATCTGGCTACTCCCTACAGTACAGAGACAGCTTTGGTCAAGGTTCCTAATGACCTACTGTTCACAAGTGATTCAGGCCAGTACTCGATTTTATTCTCCTTGACCTTTCGATACGGTGGATCATGGTATCTTGATTAGCCGTCTGAAAATCTGGTTGGATTCAGTGATGTGGCGCTCGACTGGCTTACTTCATACCTTCTTATAGGTCCTTCTCTGTCATGCTTGGGGACTTCTCCTCCTCTAGGGCTCCTCTCGTTTGTGGGGTCCCGCAGGGGTCCATTTTAGGACCCTTCCTATTTACTATCTACATCCTACCCCTTGGGAAAATTGTTGAGAAGTACAGTATGATGTCAATTTTGCTGTACGTCCCTTTGAAACCTGGCTGTTCTGATGTGTCTTGCATAACGTCCTGTCTTGCTGACGTCAAAGAATGGATGTCTAGTAACTTTTTGCAGTTGAATAACACAAAGTCAGAAGTGCTCATTGTCTCCCCTGCTGGCTCCAGCACGAGCACTGTATTTGTCTCTTCTAGTCTGGGTGCTCTGTCCAACAGCGTTCACAAAGAGGCCCGTAACCTGGGTGTCATCTTTGATTCCGAGCTCTCATTTGACCCTCAGGTTACCAAGGTGCTGCCGTCCTGTTTCTCACAGCTAAGACAGTTGATCAAAATTAAACCCTTTCTCTCTCATACTGATTTAGAAAAGGTCATCCACGTCTTCATTTTATCCAGGCTAGATTATTGTAACGCCCTGTATTCTGGTATTAGCAAACGCAACATTCAGAGACTACAGTCAATCCAAAATGCAGCTGCCAGGTTTTTAATAGGTACCAAAAGAAGCGACCACATCACACCAGTCCTTGCTGCTCTTCATTGGTTACCTGTGAGTTTTAGAATTGATTTTAAGATTTTACTGCTTGTTTTTAAAGCCTTAAACGGTCTGGCTCCTGCCTAAATTGTAGACATGCTGACCCCCTATGAGCCAGACCGTAGCCTGAGGTCCTCTGGTAGGGCCCTCCTACATGCTCCTAAAACACGCTTGATGACTAAAGGGGACCGGGCTTTCGCTGCCTGGGCCCCTGGGCTCTGGAATGCCCTGCCTGGGGATCTCAGGCAGGCAGACTCAGTGTCCTCTTTTAAATCATTTCTCAAAACTCACTTTTATCGTTTGGCCTTCTTAAACTGATTCTCTTTTACTATTGTTGTGACTCTTTTAGTTTTTATTTTGTATGTATTTTAATGTTATTTTGCTCTTATGTATTTTAATCTGCACAAATTGTTTTATTGTTAAGCACCTTGTAACTTTGTTTTGAAAGGTGCTCTACAAATAAAATTATGATTATGATTATTATTTTAATTCAATTTTATCAGCAACAATGTATAACATAATATAATAAAATTCGACATACAGTATTATTATAATATTCAACAGACAGTAAAACACAAAGGTGGAATTCATTTCCTTTGGCAGATTTTTTTCTTTCTCAGTATATTCTTGTTAAAAGAGAGTTAATTATAAAGACTCATTCTTCAAAGAAAAAAAAATCCCCCCTCACTCTTTCATTTTTATCCCTGAAGTTATCCTTTCTCTGAGGTCATTCTTAGACAAAACATGTAATTGACACACCTAACCCTCAAACGCCCCCATCCTGACGGAAACATCAAAAAGTACAGGGAAGATTACAAAAAAAAAGAAGAAGCAGACATCAGTGACATTCCAAAATCCCTTTGTGGTAAATCCAGGAGCTACCACACAGAGAGATACAAGCAAAGATAATTTACACAGTTTGAGAACAGAGAGTGAAGACAAGGTCTGCTGCTGGTCTGAGTGTGTTTTAACTTGTCATTTGTTAAAAATAGATCAAAATAAAATCATCTCTTCAAGCCACTGGAAGGAGATTTTCCAATAGTGTGCATACCAGAGAAAATCTGTAATTATATTTATTTGGCACTTTTCAACACAGAGTTTATTTGTTTATTTATAGGATCCCCATTAGTTGATGTCGTGACATCAGCTATTCTTCCTGGGGTCCCTAATGAGAGTTACACTGAAGGAATACAGAACTACAACTATAACAGTCAGCACAGATGTGATATAAAAATCACAACCATATAGAAGATTTTCAGATGAGTGAGTTATGATTTGTTTGGCTGATTTTGCTCTGATTAATTTGAAACCTTGGTGGACTTAGAATCAACATTTTCACATAATTGCTGTTGGTACAGTATGCTCCACTGCAGCATGTTGTGGCGTGGGTTAGTGTTTGGTAACAGTTCCAGGTTGTAGCAGCTCTGTGTTTCTGTCCTCGGGTCAGTGTGGATGAGTTGTAAAGGTTTGATGCAATCCTTCTTATCCAGCTTTTTCTGCACTGCAGCTCATCCATTTTTGAAGCACTGCTGTACTACACTCCCAAACATCTGTTCACTTTGGAGTTAATAGCGAGTCCACAGTGCCCTTCATGCATTCCCCTCATTTACTGCCTCATTCTAACATTTTGAGGATTTGCTGAGTGGATGGGATTGTTTTCACACAGCTCACGTGTTTTCATGCTGCTGTTCCTTTGTGTCATTTTATGTTTGTGCTTGTAAATCAGTGTGTTTTTTTGCTGCACTGCACAGCAGGGGCAGCCTCATATTCATGAATGTCAGTGACTGAGTGACTGACTGATCATAATTCTACCATCAGGCAATCGACTGGTCAAGTTTCCTCATTGTTGCCTGACGTAGTCTCTACTATAGGAAGAGCGTTCAGGGCCTGCACTGTTTACATTCATCTTTGTTGAGCTTCGTTTTTCACCAGCTACCAACAAACAACATTATTGTAACACTATCATAAGGTACGGAAGAGCATTGCATTCACTGGATAAAAAAAAAAAAAACATATTGGGAGGACCAATAGATCCATGACGAGGTCAGGGGCTGCTAACTCATGGTGCGTTCAAGGCAACCCGTAACTCGTGTTTTTCCGACCTGTGAAGTCGTACCAGTTTGATCTGGTACGAGTTCATGGGTTGGAAGTTACAAGTGGCCGTTATAGTGACTTTCACAGGCAACAGGACGCAAAAACACTGGTTGCCTGTGTTACGACCCCCTTGGTGTCTAGGGGTAAGTGGAGGAAGTAACAAAGAGAAAATAAAACGGTGCTACTGTGGAACGCGCTCTTGTATTTTTATTGTGCAAACAAAAGCAAACAAATGGTCATAAACAACGGTTAAATCAATAAACAAACAAAAGATGATCCCGAAGGATCAAAACGAGGGTAGAAAAAGGGACGCCACCCATAAACCTAAAACAAAAGGGATAAACGAAGGGGAGAAAGCAATCCCCAAAATAAACATAAATCTAAGCCTATTCCCCCGGATAAACAATGCAAACAGAACTCAAACAAACGCAAAGCGTGGGGATCACAGCCACGGGCTCGACTGTGTCCGCTGAACTGGCTCAGCTGGCGGATTTTAAAGGATCCGGTCTATTTTCCGGGAGCGTGGAGGAGGAAGCCAGACGCAGGCAAGTCAACAGGACCTGGAGAAGATGATGCAGCACACACACCTCCCTAACACTCACCTAACACTCACAATAATCAAATGCAAATTCCCAAGTTTGCTAAACAGCACGAGACAAAGCACACAATGTTTTCAGACCCTTTTTTATGTTTAATAAAAATTATAAACCAAAACTAATAATCACATAATACATAATCGCGCCAAAAAGATAATAATAATGTACAGTGAACCTAATAAACATCAAAACAAAAAACAAGAACAATTAGAATACTTACTCTGGTGGATATTCAATCCTGGATGATTCACCAAGGGAATCCTCCTGCACCAAGACCGCTCCAGCACCAACAGCAGTCTTCCATTCGTGGTAATGGGTAGGAATCTGGCACTGTGAGTGCATTTACTTTACGGAAATCTGTAATGAAACGCTGAGAACCGTCGGGTTTTGCTTCTAATTTTATTTAACCTTTACTGGGCTTTATCTAACAGAATTCAATTTTTTTCAATTTTCAGTTTTGATCTGATTTCCGGGTGTTGTTTTATCTCATAATTACAAAATGTCATCTCACTAATTACAAGATATGGTGTCTATTTATTTATTTTTTTTGCGCCACAGTTCCAAATGTCAATGCGGTTCCAAGTAATAAGGTATCTGTGAATTGATTTTTTTCATCAAATATGACATGACATGGAAAGTGTTCACCAGAATTGTGGTATGTGCTGGATCTGACAGCTCCAGTTCTCCACATGAGAGCCACATGGAAGAGTGTCTGTGTCAACATGTTTTTACCAGCATGGGAGAGCTGTCACATAAGTCTTAACTGTTTCAAAACTTTGTGAATTGGTGATAAAGACCATCTGGGAAGGATGTGAGGAAGGAACACTGTCATTAACATTGGGTGTTGATACAGTCCGATCAATCTGTTTTTTCTTTTTTCCTGTTGCCAGAGGGATGTGCGTTGCCAGGGGAAAGTCTTGTAAATGAATTACAAACAAAATCTAAGATTTTTCAGATTTGGAGGCATTTGGACAAAGTTTTTTTTCAGCACCTTTACTGGTGATGTGTCCAAACACCATTTGCAGGATGCAAAAATCTTAGGACAAAGTGCTTTCCCACTGGTGTCCAAAGTCATTTCTGGACTTAAAACAAAGTGCACCCTGATCGGGATAAACTTGAAACTTTGATTGATTCACAGAACTTGTTTAAACAATTTAGACTGAAAATTGGTTCCCTGATCTGCTGTACAGTCTTGGGTAAACCAAAATACGAAAACTTGGTTACAGCACTCTGAACTAGCTGAGCAACGGCACAGCCTCAGGGAGACGCACACATTATAGTGAGTAAATTTGACTTTGTTTTCCAAGTGTAGGTCTGCAGACTCTTTGTTCTCCCACCACTGGACAGTGGACAACATTATCAGCTTTCCCCTTGTTGCTGTTTGCTGCAGACAATGTTTGGTCAGACTTTTGACCGGGCCAAAAAAAATGTCAGGACAAGATCTTTTTATTCCAAAGTTTCAGGACTTTGCAGTAAGTTTGGATTTGGTCTGGCTCAGAAGGTTTATTATTAGATGATGGAAAACTTCATCAACACACCTTTCAGTTGATTTGCGTGGATTTTTAAACCAACATTACTGTTAAACCTGTTCCCCAAATGTTATCTGCAGATTTCTTTCATGGGCACCATTACTCTGGGCAAATCACCTTCATCAGTTTTTGCCGAACCTGATGCTGGATCCGGACCCGCCTCCTCTGCAAAAACTCAAACACAGAGTCAGTTAAATCAAATTGGCAGAGTTGTCAGTTTTGTTTAAAACACCTCCAGACTCTGTCAAGATAAGGGAAATTCTGCAATCATTAAACCTAACAATCCGTTTAAAACCTAGGGAAATGTCATTTAACACCAAAATAAGTTTCCCAACAACATGCACCACGGATAGAATCGCTGGACAAATCAACAGGAAAAACACGGAATAATTTGACTCTACAAAATGCAGTGGCTGCGGGTCTTTGCTATTTTCATTGCCACTGAGAATTTCTTAAACAAGCAGATTTTCAGAAAATACAACATTACTGGCAAGAATGACCGACTGAGAATATGCAGGAAAGACGGGCTGCTTCTCTCCTGGGTCTCCGGGAAGAGATTAACCCATCAAAAATGAACGGCTGGAAAACGGATTAGCCACCAGTGCTGGTTTCTGTGGAGGAGCAAACCAACACCTTTTGATCTGTTACGCTGGGTGCAACTGCTCCTTTCTTTTCAACATCACGCAATTGGCAATGACATGTCCAGGTTTGTGACAGTAGAAGCACTCTCTCTCTTCTGCTGCACCAGGAATTGCGACCCTGGAACAGGGAAAACCGGACGGTCTGGGCCTGGAGAAGGGAAAGAGGATAAATTTTGCAGTAGTAAATATTCATCGTAGCAGAACTGCTGCAGCCGACAATGACTTTACTTTTTGCTCATTCAAATATACTACTATACGGTCTGGCAAACTCTTCTTAAATTCCTCAATTAACACCAACTCCCGCAGGTCAGGAAAATCGGTGACTTTCTTCGGAGCACCACTTGTCAAACAGTGTGCTTTTGTCTCGCAAAAAACGTACGTCTGAGAGGGGTTTTAACGGAACATGTAACGCTTCAGGCACTAATTGAGACATCTGAGACATGAAATCTAAACTATCCACAAGAGGAGCCGACCACCTCTTGGGCGTCAGTTTACATTTAACAACAAAGGAGCCACATTTCCTCAGGTTGTTGTGGTTGGCCAGTGACGTTGAGCGAATCCACCTCGGCTTCCCGAAAGGGTGGCAGGAAGCCACATGTTTTTGATATCAAATTGGCTGTGAGCTGAACTGGGAGATGTGGATGTGAATGGGGGGGGGGGCGCTGACACACTCTGAGCTGCTCTTTGTCCTCAAGCTCCAACACTGGAAAACTGGCTTTTGACCAAACGGGCTGCTCTCTCTGTGACAACTGATTGCAGTTGTTTAGGCGGGAACACAGATGCGAGTCAACCATCTAGTGGATAAGCAGACCCCCGATAAGCAGTTCTCCTTTGGAAACAATTCGGATTCATTTGCATGTTGAGCTGCTCAACGTGTAATCTCGACCGGAAAAAATCATTCCAGGGAAATGTAAAGACCTCATTCACATCACAGACTATTTCAGCTCCACGTCTCAACATCCCTCCATGCCTCTATTGCTTCTATTTCCAGACTTGAGGCGGAACTCACGGCAGGCCTGTGGTTGGTGATCCTGGGACTCCAGCTGAGAAGAGCCGGACTTCTTCAGTTGGGTTCGACCACTGGAAGACCCGGGAGACAGAAGTCTGAAGAGTGACCAGTCTGTTCCAGTTCCCTAAAACACAATGTAGGCTGGTTTTTTATCAAAATACTTGGAAAGGGATAGTTCTGCTCAAAATTCAAATTTCACTCCATCTATCTCCTCACCACCTCTTTTTTAACTCTGATTTCTTCGACCGCTAAGAGCTGTGAGAGCCACTAAGTCTCTCCTCCTGCAGACTTCGATCTGATTAGTGGGGTCCTGGGCAAGAACAAAGCGTTTGTCCAGTTGACTAAATGGACTAAACTCTCAAAACTGTGCATTTGTATATCATTTTGTTGTTTTGAAACAAACACAAACCACAAACATGTGCTTACGCACATTTTTTTTCAAAAGCAAACAAATTTTCAAAAGGGGGTTATTTTTAAACAGTCTGTTTGATCCCGAAGGATCAAACATGAAAAAGTGTTCTGCCACCTGATAAACTAAAACAAAAGGGATCAGAAAGCAATCCCCAAAATAAACATAAATCTATGCCTATTCGGATAAACAATGCAAACAGAACTCAAACAAACGCAAAGCGTGGGGATCACAGCACGGGCTCTGGTCCGCTGAACTGGCTCAGCTGGCGGAATAAAGAGGCAGGTAAAGCTTCCAGCGTGGAGGAGGAGGGGTTGGGAGTGTGACGGGGGAGGACCTGGGAAGATGAGAGGGTGCTCAGCACACACCTTTCTGCCTCAAAGTTATTCCTGACTTGAAGCTGAGGTTTCAGAGCCTGCCTGGAACGACTGACTTATGTTTAAACAATTGGTGGTTCCTTCACCTACCGGTTATCATTTATCCGGTCATGTTTGAACAGACAGGACAAACTAGAAACAAAAGTTAACATGGGCTAATTGCCCAGCTTAATGTACAGTGGCCTAATATACAGTACAAAACAAGAACAATAACAATATATACCCCGCCCAGGATTCAATCCTGGGTCCACCGTGTGGAAGGTAACTGCTCTACCCACTGTACTACCGAAGCAGTCATTTGTTTTTGTTTTTATTTTATTTAACCTTTATTTAACCAGGCAGAATCAATTTGTTTTCAATTTTCAGTTTATATACATTTCCTTTTTCTTTATCTCATAATTACAAAAAAAGATCTCATAATTACAAGATATGGTGTCTATTTATTTATTTTTTTGATCCAGTAAATGCAATGCGCTTCCATAATAAGGTAACTGTGAATTGATTTTCATCAAATATGACATGACATAGAAAGTGTTCCTACTTAGATTGTGGTATGTGCTGGATCTGCTGCTTGTTCCCGACATGAGAGCCACATGGAAGAGGTCTGTGTCATTTACCAGTCATGGGAGAGCTGTCACATGGAGTCAGGTGGATCAAGGTGTGAATTGGTGTCAGACCATCTGGGAAGGATGTGAGGAAGGTATTGTCGGCGGTGGGTGTTGATACAGTCCTCATCTGTCTTTGCTGCTGTTGCCAGAGGGATGGAGCGTTGCAGGGGAAAGTCTTGTAAATGAATTATAAACAACTTAGATTTTTGCAGATTTGGGGCTTTTTGAAAGCTTTTTGCTACTGGTGATGGTATTTGGGATGCAAAAATCTTAACAGTGCTTTTCACTGGCTCTGAAAGTCATTCTGCTAAAACAAAGTGATGATCATAAACCTTTGTTAGTCACAGAATGTTGAGAGAACCAGTTGGCCTATAAAACTACGTAACCACTGCAGCACTCTGAACTGCTGAGCCTCCTGTGGAGACTTCTCTTAGTATTTGATTGTCTTCCAAGTGTAGGTCTGCAGCTATTGTTGCACTGGACAGTGGACAACATTATCAGCTTGTGCCTTGTTGCTGTTTGCTGCAGTAGTGTTGGTTGTCAGCCAGGTCTTTTGTATTCCAGTTTCAGTAGCTTTGCAGTAAATGTATTGTGCTCTGGCTCTGGTTTATTATTAGAATGAGAAACTTCACCATTTCACTTTCAGTTGATTTGCATTTTTAACCAACATTACTGTTAAACCTGTTCCTCAAATGTTATTTTCAGTTCATTTCACATTATCTCTGGCAAATCATGACATTAAAGTTTTTGCCGATTGCTTACACACAAAACTCAACACACGAGCAAGATAAGGCACAATTCACAGCTCTGTCAAGATAAGGGAAATTCTGCAATCAAAACCTAACAATCCTTTCTAGAAATGTCATTCTAGCAACAAAATAAGACATGCACCACTAGAATCCCTTTCAAATCAACAGTAACACAATCATGCACTACAAAATGCTTCAGTCTTTGCTATTTTATTGGTTGCCTAGCAACCACTATTGTATTTCTGTTTATTATTTTGTTTCTTTCTTTCATTAGTTTTTTTCCATAAATGATCGCATTTTTTTGCCCCAAAACTGTGAATTTTGCATGCCCATCAGGCCTGGAAAAATTTGATATTTTAAAGTCGTTGGAAATGGCCAAATGGCTGAATTCTAGAAAATTTCAAAACATCAGCCCCGCCTTTTTGACCCAGAGGCTTGAAATTTGGTGGGGTTATAGGAATGGCAAGACACACAAAAAAGCCTCTTATTGTCATGGTGAAATCCAAACCGGAAGTGCCATTTTGATTTGAATTTTTGACCTGTTTTTGACCTATCTCCTAGGAACTTCATGATTGACTTCAAATTGGCTGTCGAGATGTCATGCTGATCAAAAGTCCTTTCCTATAGGTCTCTAGGTCAAAGGGCATGGCTTCTGGAGCCTTGAGAATTTTATTTCGTTTGTGCCATTTCACCTTCAAACACCTATAACTCCATACTTTATCCGATCAGCTTGAAACTTGCTGGAGATGATTACTGTAATGATGTATTGTTTTTGACATGGTGTTAATGAGGTTTTCCTTAAACTGATGGCACAAGTTGACCCCATCAATGTCACTTCTAAAACATGCAGAACCAAAGTCAAATGTATCAGACATGTTGTTTGTTTGCCCTTTTGATGGCTTTAATGAACTCTTATCATCTGAAAATTGATACACAGGTCGAGGGTGGGATGGTCTTTGATCTGATCTCCTGTCAGTGCCAAATGTCAGTCTGAAATTTTCAAAAACCCCTCCCCATAGGGTTTTTTTTTAAGTTGGAACATGAAAATCTACACATGTGTAAGTTGTCAAGGCGCACAAAAAAGTCTCTTGCACCATTGGTCTACTCCAAACAGGAAGTCGGCCATTTTGATTTTTCGCCATTTTGGTGTGATTTCCACACTTAGTACTTTAATTTCTTTGGATTTTGTGTTCACTTCAAATTCTACAGACCATCAGATGCCACTGATCATTAGATTCAGCTAAACAAACATGGCCATTTCTGAACACATATTCAAGCACTTGAAGCTTCATCCAAACTGCTTCAAACTTTCTGTACATGATTTCAACGTCTCCATGTGCTCATAAGAAATCTTATAATGAGTTAGGAAATGCACATCAACATTGTATCGAAACTCACATGTTTAATCATGGCCATTCTGAAAAATAGAATCTGGCTTCAAAGCGCCACCTGGTGGAACAAACATTTTCTGCTATGAATATAGGGATTATGGCAATGGCCCACTTTGCCAAAATGTTGAACTATCCCTTTAATGTTTGTTTGGTTACCTTTATTTCCTAAACAATTCTGTGTGGAGCTCAAACGTGTAATCAAAAAAATCATTCCAGGGAAATGTAAAGACCTCATTCACATCACAGACTATTTCAGCTCCACGTCTCAACATCCCTCCATGCCTCTATTGCAGAAGAGGCGTGCAGGCATGTGGTTGGTGATCATGCACCGTGCTGAGAAGAATTCTTCAGTTGGGTTCAGAAATGGAGAGTAAGGGGACAGAAGTCTGAATACAGTTTGTTCCAGTTGCTAAAACACAATGTAGGCTGGTTTTTTATCAAAATACTTAAAGGGATAGTTCACCCAAAATTCAAATTTCACTCATTATCTCCTCACCCTCATGTCGACTAAGAGCTGTGAGAGAGTCCTCCGTTCCTTCTCTGAGTTACGGGGGGGTCCACGCAGCTTTGTCCATAATGGAGGACTCTCAAAACTGTGCATGTGTATATCATTTTGTTGTTTTGAAACAACCACACACCACCACAAACATGTGCTTACACACAATTTTTCAGAGGAAATTTTCTAGTTATTTTTGTCAGTCTGTTTGTGCGTCACACATGAAATAGTGTTCTGTTCGCGCTGATGAACTGCAATGTCAGAGCAGTCCTCATACATCCTCTATGCTTCTACACACACACACACACAAAGGCAGCTGGCACTCTGGTGCTGACTGAAGCAATAAAGAGGCAGGTAAAGCACAGAGGGGGGGTTGGGAGTGTGGGGGGAGAGGGAGGGGGTGCTCAGCAGTATTTCTGCCTCTTATTCCTGCTTGAGGCTGAGGCACAGAGGGGACGGAGTGTCTACGGGTGGTTCCTTCACCTCAGTCTGTCACCTACCGGTTACATTACCACATGTTTGAACAGACAGACACTAATTGTCTAATTGCCCAGCTTTGCATGTATAAAGTCACACAGTCTAAACTCATGTCTATATTGTGTTGTGGAACACCTTTCCACATAGAGCTGTACAGTATTTCTGTGTTTATGAAACACAGCTCCATACAGATAGTGGAGCCATCGTGTTAATGGTGTAGTTGACGTGGTGTTAATGAACCTCTAAATAAAGGGGCAAGCACAATGTCACCTCATAAAAGTCAAATGTATCAGACATGTTGTTTGTTTGGCTAAGGTGCCTTTTCTAATTGCATACACTGAAAAGTGTATGCATCTCCTCAGTGTGTCAGTCTGTGCTCAGTAATGCAGCTGCATGTCTTACTTTGTTTATGTATATGTCTTTTCTATTTCATTGATTTAATCTATTGATTTCTTTGAATGACTGTGTTACACCAGTTCTGGACCACAGAGACACAGTTCAATAAACAAACTGGTAACACTTTACTTGAAGCCTATCTCTATACCACATTTTAACTATACTTATAATGAGTTATAATGCAGTTATAACACTGTATAACTATAGTTATAAACATGGCCATTCTAAAAATAGAACGACAAATAAAGGTAACAAACCTACTGCTATGAATATAGGGATTATGGCAATGGCCCACTTTGCCAAAATGTTGAACTATCCCTTTAATGTTTGTTTGGTCTTCCCTTGTAGTAAACAGAAGAGAAGAAATTGACTATGGGCTCTTTAATGAAATCAATTGACACTCACACCAACTGTATCCTCAAAATGAAAAACGTGTCTCTAATGATGTAATGATTGAATTTAACTTCTTAAAGGTCAAATTTAAATGAAGTTGTGTAATGACATTTGGTTGAAAGTCTCACCTGCATTTACCCACAACTATCCCCTGTTCCTTTTCTATACATATTGTGTCAGTAAACACAGTGACTCCCAGAAACAGAACATTTTTCAGGACATTTAAGCCTCAAAATGTAAAATTAAGAACTTCAAAGTCACTGGTTTCATGATGCTCACATGTGAGACATTGGTCTTCTCTGTAACCTGGTAATGAGTCTAGTCAAGTGCATCTGCAAGTTAGCTATGATTTTCTTTCGATATTCCAGGCTCAGATGAGCAGTGGAGCAGGTTGACAGCCACCTCCTGGGTTAACACTGGTTCACTTCTTCCCTCTCTTCTAACCTTCTGCTCCTCCTAACTTTATTCCCAATTTCCACCTTCACCTCGCTCTGCCGTCCATCAGCTGCTTCCTCCTCATCAGCATTTCTCTTTCATCTGCCCCTGGGGGCAAAGCGAGGAGTCTGGCTCTGCTCTCAGCGCAGCACATCAAGAGGGAAATGGCAGAGAGGGAGCTGGTTTATTTATGGGTGCTCTCTGTTTGCCTGGCATACCACATTTCAGGATGTTTCTCACAGGCTTATAGGTGTTTGCGTGTGGGGAAATTTGCTCACGTATCCCTCCGCCCAGGGTTAGCGCCTAGCGCCCACTCATCAGCAGTTGGTTAGGTCCAAATAAAAACTGTGTTTTTCCTGAACTTTGAGGGGCTGGAAAAATTATATTACAGCCAACAATGGAACTGTGTATTTTTTTTTCCAGGTAAAACCTCTTTTAGGCCGTTTCTTTGGGTCCATTCACAACAATGTATGTTGTAAATCTCTGGGCAGGGCTTTGGGCTGGCGTTGCTAACGGGAGGAGTGCAGAGAGTCTTCTACTACAATTAAAGTACTTAGGGGCTATTTGTAGATCATACAACCACACTTGAAAAAATGCTACTATCCCTTTAAAGAAACTGACAGTTTCCAAGAGTTTGGCTCAAATCACAACACTGGATGTGAAAGGTGAGTGGTGATGGATGCCCATGTAAAACTAGTTGTTAGTTTTAACAAAGAGCCTTCCACGAAGTTCATAGCATCATTATTATAGTAACCATGACAACAGATGTTGAGGTAGTAGCCTATGTATTTTAAGCAAAATCATGATCTTTTTCTTTTATTTGCCTAAACCACATCAAGACATGACCCCCCCTCGACTTTAAAAAAAGAAGATTGTTATTATTATATTGTTACGCCACTCATAGGAGTGATTATTTCGGTAACCATAACAACAAATCTCTAGGAAGGTAGGTAGGTTGAACTATCGGCCTATCTGGTTGTTTCTTAGCAGCAGTTGACAAGCTGTGTCTTATCCTGCAGCTCTATTCATTTGTGAATGTGTACTGTGACACAAACATAATGATTGGTTAGTGTTCATGCAGAGTGGCTCTACCATTGTGTTTATAAACCACATTTCATACACAGGACAAACTCAGTGTGCTTTACAATAGTTAAAGGGACATCGTGTAACTTCTCCTGTTATTTATTCATGAAAATCGATTATTTGGTTCTTCAGTCTGTTTTTCATTCATCAGCAATCCCCCCATCAACAAAGTGAAGTGTTCCTTTCAGTTCATATCATTCATATCTCCATGGAGCGGGTCAGCTGGCTGCTGGCTGCCATGTCCTGTCTCCATGTTTTTACCTTCAGTGGCAGCGTGACGGTAGGAAACCACGGAAACTCAGCGGAGACACCGGAGCTGTCGGCTCAGGTCCAGGTGGCGTCTGTGAAAAGTCACCGTGGTAACGCAGTGAGGAGGAATGGAGCGTTACACTGATGCTGCATTCAGGTGCAGTCGGACAGACGGCCGTCGGTAACAAACCAGATGTCATTTTAGTCACAGACGTCCAGAGAAAGACGGTAAAACATGGGTCAGGTCAACAATACGACATCACCATGACAAATATGACTGAGTTGCTGGTGATCTACAACCACAACACTAGATGGAGGAATTCCTACACAATGTACCTTTAAACATATATAATACAATGCAGTAATATTGCAAACAATTAAAGAAGTGCAAATTTAAAACAAGACAAAATCAAAACAGCATCACGTACAGTACACAACTACATACATGCTTGGGGCCCGGGACACATTGGTATACACACGCACATCACACCTACAGTACATACCTACACACCTACACATGAATGTGGTCATAGATGTTATCTGTTTTACATTGTTCCAGATGTGTGGGGCATAGATGGAAAAAGCTCCCCTTGCCAAGTGTTACTACGAGGGATGATGAGATTGCAATTACTTGTAGATCTGAGTGTTCTTGGTGGAGTGATGAGCGTGTCGGTACTGAGGTGCAACGCCATGTTAAGCTTTATAAACCAGGAGCATGAAATCAACTCTTGTTTTAATGGGTAACCAGTGCAGTGATTTGAGAACAGCAGTGATACACTGAATAAGGGACTGTATGGGACATAGATCATCAGGATGTAGTGAAATATAGAGCTGTGAGTCATCTGCATAGTTATGGTACTTTATGTTATGTTTGCGTATGACTTGTGAAAGTGGAAGATAGAACAACAGTGGACCAAGAAGAGAAAAAACTGCCTGCCATTTACAGTAAGTAGGTTTTTAGAACAGGTCCAGACAAACCAACCCATCATTCAAGCCACTCCAGTAGAATATTATGGTCAACCGTGTTGAAAGCGGCACTGAGGTGATATGAGAATGGATATTTTTTGATGAGTGCTGTTTCTGTACTATAGTGGGGATGGAAACCAGACTGATATATATCCAGAAGGGTATTTGATGTGAGCTATAGTTTTTTAGTTGAATGTAAACAGTTTTTTGAGTATTTTGTTGAGGACTGGTAAATTGGAGATAGGTCTGTAATTGGCACTAACACTTGGATCCAGATTATTCTTCTTCAAGAGTGGTTTGATGACAGCTGTTTTAAGTGATGCAGGAAATGTACCTGACTGAAGAGACCAGTTAAAGGGATAGTTCACTCAAAATTCAAATTTCACTCATTATCTACTTACCCTCATGTCGACTAAGAGCTGTGAGAATTTTATTTCCGTCTGAGTTGGTAACAGTTTGTCCATACAATGGATTTCAAAATGGGCAGACAGAACTCCATTACAGCCTGGGCTCTGTAATGTCCCTCTTGTCATTATTCCCCCAGGTGAGAAATTGTTCAGAAAAAATTAAATAAGTCTATTCATTAGATTCAGATCGTCACTGTGTTTCTGCCCAGCCATGTTTGTGTTCTGAATAAGTTACCATCTGGTAACTCACCTCACGTTAACCAGAACAAGCTTTGTGGTAGTCGGAGGAAATCAGGGTTAGACCCAAAATTGACGTTATTTGACGGATGCCAGGGTTAATTGTCTGTGATACAGGCTTCAAAGAAGCTGGACTACAATATTTTAAAAGTTTGTTATAGTGATTTCTGATGAACAATTTCTCAAGTCAAATTTCTAGAAGAAAAGACAGGTTCATTTTTGGATGTTTTTTGGTGTGTCTTTTTGGACAAGGTGTCACAATCATTATATGGACAAATACTGCTGCGCGGACCCAGGAAATTTGAATTTTGGGTGAACTATCACTTTTTTTTTCTTTTTAGGGGAGGCAGAGAGGGGGGGAATGATACGCAGGCTCAGTCCTCGCTGCAGTCGGCCCTGGTTCGAATCCCGGGGTCACCATTTACAGAGAATTCCCCTCAACACTCTGCCTCCCCAGTTTCCTGCTCTGTCTCAACTGAGCTAAACACCGCCCTGGGTGAAAATGCCAAAAAAATATTTAAAAAAGAATGATGTCATTTTTCAGTAGAAATTTCTCCGATTCTACGTTTGTCAAAGTAAAACAGTTTTTAAAATGATAGTTGGGAGGGGATCCAAAATTCTGGAGGATTGAGGCCTTATCTACTCACCGTCATGTGGACTAAGGGCTGGGAGAAGTTCCAGAGAACCTCCACAACACTGTCTCTGAGTTACAGGGGTCTCACGACCAATCACAACCATAGCAAGGCACCAGAGCAAATGGATACCACTGGATTCAGATTAATCCAAAAAGACACCCAAAAAACATCCAAAGGTTTTATGTTCAAAGTAAGTTCTTGTAACTGAACCCGGTAAGAATGAAAATTGTTCCCAAAAAAATTAAATAGGGTCTAATTTCAAGCTTGCTAAGCCAGTAATCCTCTTCCTGGTCAATCTCACAAGAGTTTTGTTTTTCTCCACTGTCTCTCTGCCTGATGGCACATTCTTTTTAACTGTCTGACGACCACATCATTTTATTTCTCCAGGCAGCCTTCTGTCACAAGTTTAGTTTTACAGGTGCAATTTTGTCAAAGATATTGTGTATTTTTGTGGTAAAATTTAGGTATGCTAACAAGTATTCATCTGAAATAAACTTTAAGATCCTGTTCACAAAAACATCAGATATTCAACAGAACTATTCCTGAAAACGATCTGCTATAGTGAACTGTGGAAACAGACCATCAATGCAGTTCATCGTTTCTGAGTTCAGGATTCTGTGGGCAGGTGCAAATTTGTAAAACATTTGGAACCCAACTCTGTATATTCCTCACCTCATGATACAATGTTCAAAATGCTCAAACATTTACTGCTGTGTGGTGACTGGATAAAGTAATGTTTGGCATGAGGTTAACTGTTCTCCCTGCCTTCCAGAGGGGAGACATTTTTCCACATTTTCAAATTTATTTTATATTGGCAATATTTTAATTTTTTCAAATTTGGCATGGTGCTTCATGGCTCCTTTTTAAAAAGTGTGACAGACTTGAAACTCACATATTTCTCTGCTTTACAGAATATCCAAAAACTGCACACCTGGAAGTGGACATAAACCTGAACAGCTGCACTGAGCCTGTGTAAAAAGGAATGTCTTCACTGCTGTTCATTAATTGCAAAAAATATATATATATATACATATATACACCGTGTATCCTATCCTACCAAGCTTCCCCCCAGACCCTTTCAGTGTCAGCATGTGCTGTCTGTCACATTCATTGTTATTCTGCTCACTGTGTCCATGAGGAATACATGACTACATACATCCCTCATCATTCTGCAGCTCTCTTCATACTTAACCCTGAACACATCACGCTGTCACACCTCCACAGGAGTCAGAGCAGCGCTGATTTTCACTGCCATCCAATCAGGGCTAATCTTACACCTGAGACACCAGCTGGCTGTAATTAGCTGTGATTAAGCAGCTGCCACCTCCACACTGAGGACAGAGTGAAAAAACTGACCAAAGAAACTGGAATCAGACACAATTTCAGCATCAAACATGATTTATAGGCTACATCTGAAAAACTGGTCTGTATATCACTGAATTACAGGTGAAAATGAAGCAATTAAACTATTGAACATATTTAATTTACATTACATTTATTTTTACATTTTGACCCTCAGTTCAGCTAAAGGAACCTTTTGGATGAGAAGTCCAGCTGTCAAAAAAAGAGACAGAAAGCCTGTAACTCGCTTCGTTGACACTCGTCTCGTTGTTTAAGTTCTTGGCAGATGTTATGATTTTAAAAAAAGTATTGATCAAATGATGTGCCTAGATAGAATGGTGTTTGGTAAATTCAGTTGTTTAGTATCTAACAGGATCTTTGGTTGCATCATCCTGATTGGCTGGAGCGACAGGAGGATCCTCCAACAGACAGGACCACAGACTAACAGACAGACTGGACTGACCACAGACTGACAGACAGAACTAACCACAGACTAACAGACAGGACTAACCACAGACTAACAGACAGACTGGACTGACCACAGACTGAGAGACAGGACTGACCACAGACTGACAGACAGACTGGACTGACCACAGACTAACAGACAGGACTGACCACAGACTAACAGACAGACTGGACTGACCACAGACTAACAGACAGGACTGACCACAGACTAACAGACAGACAGGACTGACCACAGACTGAGAGACAGACAGGACTGACCACAGACTAACAAACAGGACTGTGACCTCAAAGGAGACATATTCAGCCCCTTTTCTACAAATTAAACTAGTCCCCAGGTGTCTTAAAGACATGTCTGTGACCTGCTTTGGTCAAAATCCCCCAAGGATCAAACATCACAGCTCTTTTCATCCTCTCTAAACAGTCCTGTTCACAACGGCTGCTTTCAGAGTCTGTCCCTTTAAATGCTAATGAACCACTACTTGCCCCGGGACTTGCCCACTGCTACCAGGTAGGGCTGGGGTTATGCAAATTCAAAAACTAGATACATCATTGGAAGACAACTGAGGGAACAGCCCGAAAAAAAAAACCCACATGGGAGCCATGGGAGCCTGAGAGCCTGAAAATGACAGATTTTTTGTCAATTCTCAAATTTTGGGGCTGGAAGGCAAGACAAAAATCTAAATATATGTTTTTAAAAAAAACCTTTGAAAAGTGATATTTCCATAATATGTCCCCTTTAAGAATTTCTTCCCTACCCCGTATGTGAACAGCTGGGTTACATTTCCCACTTTCAAGGAAAATAACAGTTTGAAAACATAACATAATGTAATCAGTAATACATTTTTAAGTTTTTGAAATGTACAGTAACTGTCTTTTTTCATTTTACATTTAATCAAAATCTGAGCTGGTTTTCACCCTGAGCTGAGTCAGTGAGGCTGTGACCATGAGCAGAGGAGAATCCCAAAGGAAGCTAATCTTCCAGCAGCAGCTCTGTTGCTCCGTCAGTGCAGGAATGTGCCGACAAGTCTCAGTGTGAAGCTACACAAAGAAACCAGAGCCTCTGAGCCTCCAGTTTATCATTCACTGTCAGTCACGGTGTGTCCTGAGAATCTGAATGAACAACCTCACCACTGAACAGTACAGACACACCAGCGTGTCTGCTTCAAGTGACAGGTTACAAAGAAATCATTTATTAGACATTTTATGAAATCTGATGCATTTCTGTCAGTATGTTGTTGCTGTCCTGTATAAAACCATATTTAAAAAATGTGAACTCCTTATGAACTACACAAAAGTGCTTCATAATGGAAAAATCCTTAAATCATTTATATCTGAAAAATACAAAATCACAGCATTTTCACTTTTCTCAGAGAAGTCATATTTAAATAAATATCTTCATCACTTTTTCATCAATCTTGTTTTTTTTTTGTAGAAAATATTATAAAATAGTGTAAATGCCCTGCATATTGTCCCTGGAAGTCATGTTTTCAGATTATGTATTTTGTCTGACCATATGATATTCATTCAAAAACAACGGCAATAAGTCATGGAGAAAAATATCAAGACCTCACCTTCATAAGGATTGGCATTGTTGTTGTTTTTTAAAATAATTTGAGCAAGTCGTCAGTTATCATCATTTTGTACATGTATTTTTATTTGATGTACTGTTAGCCAGTGACAACACAGCATGAGCAGACTGTAAGACAACACACAAGATGGAAGAGCAGTGTTATCTGCACCTTGTACACACACACTATAGCTTGTCAGCAGTGGAAGACAGATGTTGCAGTGAGAACGTAGGCGTCATTATAAATCATCTGTAGACACACCATCAACACTCATGATGCACAACATTCACACTGTGCATAAGTCACAGAGACTTGGGCCTGAAACTGCAGACAGCTTTAGTCATCATGAGGCAGACAGAGCTGTCAGCTTCACTCCATAATCATGTAGAGATAAATAACTACTAAGTACCATCTGCCACAGGTAAGTGTATGCATTAATGTAGTAGGTTATGTGTGAGATGGCACGTGTCCAAGCCTTGACTGGATATGATCAATATTTTTACTTCTTATGTTTATTTGCAAGACTGTTTGTTATTGATGCTACATTTTGCTTAGCATAAAAACCAACACGTTCTCACTCCCAGTGCGTCGACAGTCTGACGAACGGTCACTGTCCCTCATCATCACATGCCTGACTCATTAGGTACCCGTTTTTTGAGTAAAGTAAGTGATCCAGCCGACAGAAAGACGCAGCGAGCGTCAGTCCCATTGGATAACTTTTTTTCCCCTTCAAGCTTTATTGAACCTGATGCTGCTGTGTCTGACGGCAAGGACGTCATTTCAGTTATCATTTATTTATTTATATAGTGATCATAGCGTTGGTGCAGAATAATCAATCAATCAGTCAATGGTCAGTCAGTCAGTGGGTTTCCAAATCTTTATATATTTTTATATATATTGGGATATTGAAATGTTATAATTACAACAGTTACAGGAATCAGGTATCTTTATATTACGTGGCTCATTGATGCTTATTCAAACAAAACATGGTAAAAACTTGTAGACTTGTGCGCCACTCTGAGTGTCTACAACTCAATGTGTGTCAGGCCTGCTGTGTGTGATCACGAGGAGTGGAAATAAAGCCATGTTGATTTAATTCAACAAAATATGAATAAACAGTGAGGAATCAGAACAGTTAGAAAGCTCTTTTTGAACAAAGTCCAAATGATTCAAGTTAACTCAAATATATGATGCGAAGCCTGCAACATGAGAAATTAGTCTATATTTGAAGCTTGTTTGTAGCGGAAGCTCTCAGTGTCTCAGAACAATTTCTCATGTGGGGGCTTCAATACCAGAGGGACATTACAGACGAGCAGTATGGAGGTATTTGGATGTTTTTTGGTGTGTCTTTTTGGACCAAGAAAAGTGGTATCCATTGACAACCATTATATGGACAAATACTGCTGCGTGGACCCCCCCGTAACTCAGAGAAGGAACAGAGGATTCTGAAAATTCTCACAGCTCTTAGTCGACATGAGGGTGAGTAGATAATGAGTGAAATTTGAATTTTGGGTGAACTATCCCTTTAAGGAGAGTATTATCTAAATGAGCATCAGGAGTCTTTACCTCAGAGATGGAAACAGGAGAGAATAATCTGCTTTCATTTTCTCCACAGGTCTGTCAGTGCAAAAACATGAAAGAGCAAACCAAAAACTATTACAGTAATAATACATATTTAAAAAGTTTTTATTTACTGACCTTGGTTTAATTTTTGCTTGGAGGCAAATTACTTCACAAGTTAGATCTGGACATTACTGAGGAATTTGACAAACTAATCATCACAAAACACGTTTTCATACTGTAGTTTGACCACATCCTCGCTGTAAAGCACTAGAATATCCACATGAGCTGTGCATTGCTTTCGATCAGTGGTTACCCACATGTCTGGCCATTTCCTATCACACTTACAGCACAGAGATACATTAACATCTCTGATGTATGTGTTATGGCCTGAGTGACCCTGTGATGTGCAGTGCAATCCCCTCCTGACAGCTGCAGGTCTCTCATGGAGGAGGGAATTAGTGTTCATGAAAAGCCTTGGTGGATTCCTCTTTTCATCCTGCAGCCACAGGACATGGCGAATAAGCCGTAATGAGACAAGAGCGGAATGATGGAAAATGGATTTTAATTTTCGGAGAATAGGAAAGACGAGGTAGGACAGCAGCACTTGGTAATGGCTCAAAGTATTAAGCTTTTACGTGAAAGGAGAGTAATGAGAGAAAAGCTGGAGAAGAGGGGAAAGATAATGCAATAGTAGGAGTTATCTTCCCCTTCCAGGTGGGGGGTAAGGAGAAGCAGAGCATGGCTGACACAGGGGCTGAGACGTCTGTGTCCACATGGCTTATCAGAGGAAACAATAAAGCAGGTGCATGAAAAAAACCCTGCAGACATTCAAACAATCACAGGGTCAAGGTGTGCACCAAAAGATTTGACCAATGCATCGTGCTGTTGGAACTTTTCAGCAGTTGTGAACATGTCGACTACACTAGTGAGAAGCCTTCCATCAGAGAGGAGCAAGACACAATGAGCATTCAAACATCAGGGTTACAGCACAGTGTTTCAGCTGCTGCCTCTGAGGGGATGGATTTGAAGACTCAGCTGAGAAATATGCCCTTCATTTAATGTATCCACTGACTCTTATGGTGAATTCCAGTCCCCCCCCTCAGCACCAGCCCTTGGCCTTAACCCTTCATTTTGCGCCAAGTGGTAAGGGTGGTAGGGGTGTCCCAATTCTGGTTCAGACGAGGGTTAGGGGGAAGTGGTAGGGCTATCTGGACCTTCAAACTGAGATTTTTCAGTGGCACAAACTGAGGGGTACGACAAGTTTCCCAGAATGCATCTCATGGCAACCGGCAGCTGTTTTATTTCTCACCGTAGCGCTGTTATTACGTCATTTTGTTAAGTTAAATAGTAATATTTTTTCATGTGAGAAAGTAGCTGTTTAGATCCCAATGAGAGGTCGGTTTATCCAAATGATGGATGTTTAGACGTTTGCTCCCATGTTTTTAGGAGAAGTGAAGCTCCGCGGTGGAGCCTCCACCTGTGGAGCAGATCAGTAGCTCGTCACAGAGACACCACCCGTCCAGAGAGCTGGTCAGCCAGCCAACCTCCGTCCTCATCCCGGGAGAAAAGACAATCACTAATCAACTTCCCTGCAGGTTTTTAAAGGTTTACCGCAGAGTAGTTACATTCTTTTAGGAGATAAATGCTGGTCTCATTGATGAAATGTAACAATTGTGGCAGTCGCATTAGTTTGTTTGAATTAAAAGTGAAGCTTCATGTGTGTTTTGGACACATGAGTAGCGCTGCCTGGGGCTCTGGAGCCTACGGACAGAAATCACCACATTTACATCAATAAATGTTTTCCAATGAACCGATCAGTCTGCAATACATTTTATTTTATTAAGTTACTGTAACATGGTTTTGAATACAGGATTTGTGTCAAAAGCTCATCACGTCTGCTTATGAGAAAGCAGAGACTACTGATGACGTATGTGACTGTTGAAGTGGTGTCCTAATTCATAGGGGTTGACTTTCTACCCCTACCCCTTGTAGCTCCGTTTCAAGGCCAAGGGTTAAGGGCTAGGGCTAGGGGTAGGGGTAGGGATGAAAAATAGAATTGGAACTGGGCATTAGTCAAATCAAGTCAAATTTTATGACATTTTATCTGACAAGCAAAAGCCCAATGTGCTGAACAATAGCAGTGAGCCTCATTCAAGATACAGAACATACACATATGACAAAAAACAGATTGAGATGCTCAAGAATAAAAACAAAATAAGAAACAATATTACAGTAATACTGTAAAAGGAAGGGTACCCACCGAGTAAGTTAGCGGCTTGTGGCTTGTGGCTGACCTGATCTCTAATGGTAAATCATTCCAGACAGTAGGACCAGACCATCCATGGTAACTAAAAGCACTATTAGCTGATTGTAGATGCAAGGAACAACAAGACTGTCATTTGATGATGTTAGAGTTCTGGTGGGTGTATATTCACTGAGCATGTCAATGTCAGCAACACAGGAAGTGGTCAAACCATTCATAGACTAAAAAACAAGAAGATAGATAGATAGATAGATAGATAGATAGATAGATAGATAGATAGATAGATAGATAGATAGATAGATAGATAGATAGATAGATAGATAGATAGATAGATGCAGCAGCATTACACAGATGCACAGTGACGATAAGACATACAGTATGAGAATATAAAGAATAAGAATAAAAAGAACAAACTATACATAATAAATATTAGAATATAAAGAACAAACTATAAAATAGCAATAAAATAAAATGAGATGTACAAACGTATGTACAACAACAAATTGGCAGTGTTGATTTTAGTGCAAAGTAGGAATGTGCAATGTGTGTAACTGTGTGTAGAAATTAAAGTGCGTAGTGACTGTAAAATATGACCAGAGTCTTTTAGCTGTTGTTATACAGTGTGATGTCATGTGGCAGGAAAGATTTCCTGTATCTGTCCCTTGGACGGCGGAGCTGCAGCAGCCTGTGTGAGAAGCTGCTCCGCTGTCCCTCCAAAATAGGAGTAATATGTTCATACCAGGGGTGGAAAGTAACTAGTTACTTTTACTCAAGTTACTGTAACTAAGTAGCTTTTTTGTGTATTTGTACTTTTTTGAGTAGGTTTTAAAGTCAGTACTTTTACTTTTACTTGAGTACATATTGTTGAAAGAAATTTACTTAGTTACATTTTAAAGAGCTTTAGTTACAAAGTAAAAAATATATCATCATACCCTATGAGCTTGCACTGCGTCTGTGTGGGTTGTCAAAAGTACTACGCTGCTGTGCTGCCGCTTCTCTCTTTGAAAATGAAGATTTCCACTAAAATAACATCAGGTTTTGTCCTCATTCATTTTTAAAAATGTTGCCATCAGTTTTTTGCAGATTGTGTTTCCATTACAGCTGAGTTCTCTAGTAACTCCTCAGCGGGGGAGAGGGATGAACGGGGGTGAACGGAGATCGCATTGTCCGTCTCTTTTTTCGATCCGCCGTCAGTTTCCAAACTCACTGGTCTTTCCTCGTTAACAGACACAGTGTGGATTTAACACAGCAACAGTTTCCTCAGGTGAAGGAATAATAACAGTCTGATACAGATCAGCTGGCGCTGTTGCCGCAATGTTTTTGAAATTTCCAGGTTTGATTCTCATGTCCGGAGATGGTTCTGACTCTCTGCCCAATCCGCGGAGGCAGTCGGATGACGTCACGTTATAGTAACTCCGGCTCGCTTGGAACCAGGGCCGAGGAGGAACTGAAAAATGGGACCTGGTACCAGTACTAGGGCTAATGGAAACACGCAAAGAACCGCCGTGCCGTGCCGTACCGTACCGTGCTAGTGGAAAGGCCATTTGTCCCTTCAGGCACACAGCAGCAGCAGGTAGCCCCCTCTCTCCTCCTCACCGCTACGTCAGTTGGTGCATAATAATGCTCATCACCATTAGCCACAGCTAGTGGTTAAAAGTGACGTTAATGATTAAAGACAACGTTATCAGGCATGTCGGGGCTTCAATAGAAGAGGGACATTACAAGAGCAGTATGGAGGTATTTGGATGTGTTTTGGTGTGTCTTTTTGGACAAAGAAAAGTGAGCACCATTGACACCATTGAACTATCCCTTTAATATCGATATTGAGTTGAAAATTTTAGTATCATGATCATGATAGTGACAACCTTAGTGCCAGTAACTGTCAATCTGATTGGCTCTGGACAGACGCAGTGTCTGAAGGTCAGAATCAAGTTGGTTCCACAGGAGCTAAAAGATGATGGAGACCAGTGTCTCGATGGAGAAGGGACAAGTTTGGAACACAGAGACATGCATGGAGAATGTTAGGCCGATCTCTGGCCATTATAAAACCCCCCCCACCCCCCTCAAAAAAAAAAATAAATAAATACAAAAAACGAAGTAACTTTTACTTTGAGTAAATTTTAAGAGAGCTACTTTTTACTTTTACTTGAGTAGATTTTTACACCAGTACTTTTACTTTTACTTGAGTACATTTTCATCAAGGTAACTGTACTTTTACTTGAGTAGATTTTTTTGGTACTCTTTCCACCCCTGGTTCATACCGATTACTTTTTGTTAAAATTCTGGCTGCAGCATTTTGAATGAGCTGGTGTTTATATGAAGCCTGCTTTATCAATCCAGCAAAAAGTGCATTGCAATAGTCAAGCCCACTAGAGATAAAAGCATGAACCAGCTTTTCAGAGTCTGACAAATGATAAAAAACGATCTTATTTTTGATACATTTATGAAGTGGTAAAAGGTCGTCCTGGTGATGTCAGCTTTATGTCTCTGAAAATGAAGATCTACATCTAAAATAACATCAAGGTTTTGTCCTCATTCAATTTTTAAAAATGTTGCCATCCAGTTTTTTCACAGCAGATATACTGTATGAGGTAATGAAGCAGACTGATGTGATGCAGTGGTTGGGGGTGTGATGCTGATGATGAAGCCCTGTTGTCAAATCTGTTGAATAACATGTGGATGTACATGTAGCCTATAACTTCCAATACAAATTAAGTACACTTCCGAACTGATACATACGATATAGACAGGATAATTAAAGGACAGAATGGAGCGATCTAGCTGGCAGCCGTCTGCGACAGCGCCCTCACAGGCGTGTATGTGTGAACGTCACTGGCAAAATTGAAGAGCAAGGGACCAAGGACTGGCCCTATAGTGGAACTCCAATGTCAGTATTGTAAGATTTACAGTGGCCAATCACAGCCGAGAAGGATCTGCCATTTAAATACGACGAGAGCCAATCATGGACCATACCTTCAAGGCCTAAAGGAAATGGGAGGCAGAGATGGGGGGGAATGACATGCAGTATAGGGCCGTCCGGATTCGAACTGGGGCCGCCTGCAGCGAGGACTGTAGCCTCAACACATGGGGCGGGTGCTCTAACAACTGAGCTAAACACCGCCCCAAGGCCTAAACTTTTTGTGATCCACAGTGTCACATAGGAAGAAAAAAAAAAAAAAGTACCAAAATAGCGGAAGCTCCCAGTGTCTCAGTTCACTGCTCTTCCTGTGTCAGTGCAAATCTCGCGTGATTTGCACTGACCGACGGAACAATTTCTCATGTGGGGGCTTCAATACAAGAGGGACATTACAGACGAGCAGTATGGAGGTATTTGGATGTTTTTTGGTCTGTCTTTTTGGACCAAGAATAGTGGTATCCATTCACAACCATTATATGGACAAATACTGCTGCATGGACCCCCCCGTAACTCAGAGAAGGAACGGAGGACTCTGAAAATTCTCACAGCTCTTAGTCGACATGAGGGTGAGTAGATAATGAGTGAAATTTGAATTTTGGGTGAACTATCCCTTTAATTGTCTGGAATCTGGTTTATCTTTTGGAGACCATGGATGTCATGGCTGTCCATTTAATAGCTGGTCAGAGATTATCGTGAGAAATAAATTGTTGGAACAATCAACCAAAAGAGTGGTGTAGCCGTAGAAGTGGACTAAAAGAGTGAGAGGAGTTTTATGCCTGGGAGAATATGAGAAACAAAAGGGCAGGATGTGGAGCACAGAGAGATTATAGAATGGGATGGGATGGTAAATATAGGTGAGCTGTAATTTTGTGTGTGTGTGTATGTGCGTACGTGTGTTTCTATGAGAGAGAGATGGGGGAGAGTACCAGAGTGGAAAATGGATTGAGAGAGCCTGATGTAAATGGCTCAAAGGACAGATTCATTTTCACAAGAGTGCTTCAGAAGCAGAACGAGACGAAGAGGGAGAGAGAGAGAGCAGCAGAGCAGCAGAGTGGATGGATGAGGTAGAAATGATCATGATGGCAGGAAATTACACCTACGTTGTGTTGTTTTATTACTGCTGATTGCGTTATCCTTTGATATTTGTGATTTAAAATGTTAAAGCATCTTCCTTCCTCCTATTTCCTGCAGCCAATCTGAGCTTCACACAGCAGAAGGATGGTCCACTGCACCAGCCCACACTCTGAATACCCCTCTTGATTGCCTTTGATTGTCAGCACATATTGTGATACAGAATACACTGATTCTTCATGATTAGCTGTGTAACCTACCTAGGGATGATACTGTATGCTGCTGTCATTATAATCAACAGGAAGAAAACGCAGTGAACTGCACAACCCCTGTGGTAACAGTGATGCAGCTGAGGATCACAGGCAGGAGATGGAGTACGGAGCCATACATCATGGTTGTGTAACAGATAATGAAGACTATAATCCAAAGGGCTAAAATGAACCAATCTGCCGAGTGTTATTTATGAAATGAATGGTGTATTTGTATAGATGGGGAAATAAGGGTCCTACAGACTAACAGCTGTGATGCAGTGTGTTTTGCTATGAGCTAAATTAGGGACAACTGTCAAACAGTTGATTCTAACTAAGGAGTGAAAAATATATATATTTGACAATCTATCGTGACTATCCTGCCCTCCTGTAGTCACTCTGCATGGAAGTGGGACACTGTTTTAAATGTTGGCTGACGTTCCCATTTAAAGGATAAAAGCGTTTTTTTACAATCTGGACTTTATTTCTAGCATAAAATACGATTATTTCCTCACCCAGATAACTTTGGTGTCATTACAAGTCGTTCTAATGAAATTAGCTCCAGCTGAGAGCTGGTATATCTGTATACGACTACGGACTACGGATGACTACGGATGTTGATAACAGCTAACCCTGGACTCAGAGGGAATAGCACTAGTGTATCAGAACTAAATCTTGGTGAAATGAAGGAGTTTCTCTGCAGATAATGTGTTATTTAGAGGCTGCATTGCGCTGCCCCGTGTTCTCACATTATACAGATATATGCAGCTCACGGCTGGAGCTCATTTCGTCGGAATGACTTGTAATGACTCCAAAGTTATCTGGGTGAGTAAAATGATTGTTTGATTGTAAAAAAAAAAACGCTAATTATCCTTTAATTAACAAAAATGATTACAACAAAATATGACTTGATTAATGCAAAAATAAATGAATAAAGTGATGCAGCTGGAAACAAAGGAGTGAGGTGAGGTGAACATGGTGAGCAGTATAAACCACATGATCCTACATCCCATGCGTATCCTGATTTTTTGCACCCGTGATAATAAAGGAAATGCTATAGCCTACTACTCATGTATTTTATACCTCAGACTTTTATAATAACTATTACTGTATGACTATGCAAAACACTTTTATGTCTTCATTTTATTAAATATGTAGAACTGAGTTTGCTCTGAGACCAAGATTTCATTACTGGAAAAGATGTTTTCTTTATTATCAACACTAAATGCACCAACAACAGTTCCCCCAACAGTATTCAGCAGTGACTATGTTGTATTGGCAAAACATTCTCACCAGACAATGGTAAGGATGGCTGCTTAACAATATGATAGATAGATGATCACAATGACAAACAACAGCTGTAATCCAGCCATCCTAATCTACAGTAACCCCCCCCCCAATTTAATTAACACATTCTATCTGCTTCATTTCATCCTCACATGTGGATGTGTTAATCACTACTCTTCCATCTCCTGGAGGCAGCTTTATAGTTAGCACACAGACACAGTCTTCTCATATAACAGATACAGTAGGCCTTTGTGCATTTCCCACCAATACTGCACAAAGGAACTTAGAGTCGTAGAGTCTTTGGTTTTTATGTTTTCAGTTGTTTTAGGCTGTGGCTGTGGACTCACAAACTAAACCAAGTTAAGTGTGACACCAGTGCAGCCCTGGAGGTTTTCTACCTCCTACGTGGCAGAGGCTAATTGAATGAGTCTGTATTAATTAACACTATGACAAAAGGCCAATTAAAACCTTCAACTGTCCACACCCCCACCCCACCCTGGAAGTGTTGTGTCCTCTGACAGCCTGCTGAAGCTCTGCGCCTGCCTGCTGTAATTATCCCTCTGTACTGCTCAGCTCTATCACTTGGCCACTTTAAATACACCCAATGTTGTGTTTCGGGTGGAAGCATCACAAAGGAGGGGTGAGCAAACATCCCACTGGCTAATCCTGCTGTGAATGTAGCTCTTGTTTCATTTTCTAGTGTTGGATGACAAGATCAGAGCCTTGCCTTGTTTCATCTGTATGCCGTTGTTGCTGTTCCTTTGTTTGCTTTGGGCTGGATTCAGAAACACACTTCTCTTTCTAACATTTTCAGCAATGAAGTGGTTTCGATGAAATCCTCCCAATGTTTTCAAATGTGTACTGAAATAAGGCAGGTGTTTACAGCACAGTCAGGATGTATCATCATCAACCACTTTATCTGGGTAGTCACTGAGATTGGATTAGATCTGTGTTTCTAAAGCTGTGTTTACATGCAGCGTTTTCCTCAATCTGATGGAAAACAGTTGGATTAAATGAATCTTACTGATCTGTATACATGAATGCTAAATACAGCGATCCACATTCAATCCGCAGACATGACCTCAGCTGAGGTTGATTGAGACTGACTGCCCACACGGTGTCTATTAAATCATTTGTTGTTAAGTAATCTTGAATCTGTTTTGATACGATCTTCTCAAGCAGTTTACTAAGAATTGATAAGATTGGAATTGGTCTGCTACTCTGACCTTTCAGAGGGAATTTGGGGTCTTTTATTATTGGCATCATTTTTCCTTCTTTCCAAAGCTTTGGACAGATCCCACTAGAGTCGACAGACAGGCATTGAATAAATGACATACAGTTGTTGATATGCATAGCTGCTGTTCTTAGTCATTTCCCATCAAGGCAGTCTGTACCCACATGAAACAACAGCACCCACATGATAAACATATACACAGATGAATAACATCAGTGGTTCCCACTGTCACTCCTAGAGTTAGAAATGATATAAAATCACCTATCCCTGTTGTTGCCATGGAAAGTATGTGCATAACCCAGGCTGTCATGGAAACAAATGAGTGCAGGTCTATGAGGAAAGTTATGTCAAAGATATACTTTGAAATTCTGAGGGTGTTGTTTACTGTGACTTTGACAAATGACAGAGCTGCTGATGCTTTTTACAATAAAATAGCAGATCACGGCTGAAGCAAACAGCTGCTTGATTCATTGTGCTTCAGTCAGCATGCAGTGTTTTAACCCAAATATTATAGAACAAGTAGTTCCATGTGAAGATGACTGCAGCCAGTACTTTATGTGCTTTCTCCTCTTTGACTGGCAGCACTCAGACAGATAGGAGCATCCATTAGAGTCCACTTTACAGCACAGTGGTGAAACCACACATTTTCACAGATGGAAATGTGTGGAACTTGTGAGAGAAGCTGGGGACGATTACATTAATGGATCCAAGCAGAGTCACTAAGGTATTTATGTTTGGACTTGTCTACTTGGTCATCAAGAAGTGCATGCTGAACATTTTTCAGAAATATTTCAAAAACAACTTAATGGATCGTCAGTTTGTGCCCCAGCCAAACACTGGCAGGCATCTGTGCTGATGCTCCGGCATGGCTGCCTCTCCAAACAGGCACTGATCTGTATCTACTCCAGATAATACACTAGCTATGGGTACAGTAAGAACCTCCTACAACTTCACTTTAAATAACCCAAACTGCCTCTTCAACTGTTCATGTAGTGCAGTTTATCAGAATTTAGTTTTGTCCAATGTCTGCTGTGGTTCCAGGGTGCCATTCCAAACGTTTACTTTCATGTTTCGGAATGCCACCCCTTAATAATTTATGGAAAAGGGGTGCCATTCCGAACCTGAAAAAAGTCCACCATTAAAAGGATTAAGGCAGTGGGTATGTGTTGCAGCCAACTGCAGTGATTGCTTGCAGTGGTTAGAGCATTACCTCTGACGTGTGAGGTCAGGGTTTGATTCCCGGAGGAGCTGCATATTAGAGACTTTCTTGGCCTCTACCTGATCTTTTTACTAAACTTAACCAACTCCTTTCTACATTGCCTAAACCCGACCAAAGCACAGAGCAAAGACATTTATTTTTCAGCAGGAGTGACGCAGGTGCATCAGACTTGCTTGACCTGGCTGAAATTTCGGAGGGGGTGGGCGCTGTCCCCGCGGTGCGATCGTGTCAAGTCGGGCAGGAAGTCAAACACAGAAACATGAGAGAATCTGGTCAATTTAAAAAAAAAAACGCATTTGGAATGGCGACCCCTCGGAAGTTTGGAATGACAGACCTTCAGGAATTTTCAGAATGGCAGACCATCGGAATGACGGTCCTTCAGAATGGGGGGTGCCCGGTGTCTGCTGTGACCACTTTGACCTGGAGGACCAGTCAGAAGAAGAAGAGACGTGCTAAAGGTAGAGACAGACGTTCATTTCTCCGTATGTTGCTGGACACTCATTCTAACTCTCTGAGCCTGTCAGTGTGAACAAAATGCAGGTTTATAGGTTGAACTTTGACGGAGCCACTTGGCCGGTTGAGGAGCGTTAGCTGGGCTGCAGGCTGCCTGCCACCTCAATACTGGACACACCTCAATACAAGTATTATCATCACTCACCTAGACAGAAAAACAGAGGAAAACAGGGCCCAGGTTGAAAAAATGACGATGTTTCCCTTTAACCTCCACCCCCACCACAAAAAAGAGCTCATGTTAGCAGGCTAATGTTAGCATTTACACTTCTGTGAGGCTGTACACTAAGCTGGAAGCATAGCCTAGTATTTTCACTCACCCTAGACCGCAAACAAATATATTTTAAAGGATAACTTTACTTCTACTGAAGTCATATTGTCCAAGAAGCTGTGTAGAAGACTATCTTTATAAGGTTTGAATCCTGAACATTAGTCCCCGGCCCTAAATGGGGGAATATAACTTGAAGGATGTCAATACCACTGACCCAGTGCTCCAATCGATTCTAATTATCAGCCACTTAAAAATGGAAAACAAAAATGATTGACTCACAGTCAGACAGTGGTAAAAATAAATCCAGCTTGTTTCTTCTGTGTCTCCAGACCAGTGCAGCACATTAAACCTCCGCTACATTTCATCCTCTTTACAACAACAGTACAGAGGACTTCAAAGTGTAGAGTCACCCTGAATCACCCGGTGAGGAGATAACTTGTGCCAGTAGCACTGCAGGTCTGGATGGTAAATGCCAGAGCCAAGTCGGGTTTCTGTTTGAGCTGCACAGTTTTATTGAACTGACCTTGTCTGACACTGTTGCAAACACAAACATGAAACTGTTTGGGACAACACAAGGTTTCAAGCTTTGTTCAAAGACTAACTACAGAACTATACTGAACAATTAAAAGTTCTTACTTTTAATTAAACTTTTGACACTCTTATTATAATATTCTTGATGAGATTAAGTTATTGTATCTTGTCCTGTGGCCCAATATTGAGCTTTTTGTAATCTAGTCATCTTAAAAGTCCTTAAAGTTCTCAGGAAAAAAAAATACATTTGAACACTTACTGACAACTAACGTACTGACTGTAGGACTCCCACAGCTGGGGATACATATTCTAATCTACATGGTAGAATGTGATGGAGGTCATGGTAGTGGAGCTACTGAACCAGACGACTATTTAAAGGATCAGGAAACCTTTGCAGGTGTTCACCTGAAAGACATTAAATCCTGGATGTCCTCTAACTTCTTGCTACTGAATAACATAAAACTGAGGTCATTGTGTTTGGACCTAAACATCGCAGGGACACTTTGTCCACCCTGACCTCAAGTACTGCTGTGACTGAGGAACCTTGGAGTCATTTTTGACCAGGACCTTTCCTTCAGCTCCCACATAAGACATGTGACTAGGACAGCTCCCCCTGCTGTTAAACCGTCCTGCCCTCCCTTCCCATGAACCAGTCTGCCACCCAGTCTGCTCTCCCTCCCACCAGAAGCTGCCTTCATCAACTCTTGTTAACATTTCCATGTTTCCCACATTCTGTGTTATAAACTGTTGTCTTGTCTGTAACAACATCTCTGTCCCGTCTGTCCGTCCTGGGTGAGGGATCCTCCTCTGTTGCTCACCCTGAGCTTTCTCCTGGTTTTCCCTGTTAAAGGGTTTTCCATGGAGTTTTTCCTCAGTGGATGTGAGGGTCTAAGGACAGAGGATGTTGTTATGATGTCATGTGAAGCCCTTTGAGACAAACTGTTTGTAAAAACAGGCTATACTAATAAAATTGCCTTGCCTTGCCTTGTTTGGAGTTAATCATCTGATTAGAGCGTGACACCATAGGTTACAATAGTGAACTTTTTCACTGTATTCTAATTGTTTTAGATGTTCATCCAAAGGCTTTCAAAGTGCCAGCTAACTCTCAAACTTAAAGTAGTAAGTCTTTCCTGAAAAAAAGCAGCCTGGATGCTCCTGTAATTGCTTAATTTCTATACAGGTGTCAAAGTTAATATTTTTTCATGCGGCCAGATGTTTGTCTGTGCAGAGCCACACACGAGCGGCAGCAGCGGCTCGTCACAGAGGCTGCAGCCGTCAGCTGGACTGGACTGCACTGTATAACTGTCACATGTCTAACTTCCTGCTGAGAAACGAATGACTGATGACTGAAGGCACAATGTAAGTCTGCACATGTCGTCAAGCCCCCATAAGTTGACACATAAAAAAAAAAAAGAATCGATATTAATCAGTCAAAGTCCTTGATATTGGTTAATGGTTAATTATGTGCATCCCTAATTAAACTATGGAAAGCTGCAGATAGAGCCATTAGAGATGAATGCAACTGATTTTTTTATTTAGGCCTATTTAATGATTATTGTTGTTATGCAATAACTTAGAAGCTTTATTAGTTTTAGGTTTAGATTTAGTTTTATTTAGTTTTAGTTTGACACCCCTGTTCTTTACAATCGAAGTATCAATCATCACTGCACCAGAACTGCTCCAGTTTGGGTTAGTGGTTTGGACTCTAGCAGGTCTTAGATTGGTTAAGGTGTACTGTATGTAAATAATCAAGGAATGGAATGGACAGAAGCTCAGACCTTTAGGTCTCCTCAAAGTTAGGGAGTCATCTGGGACCCTTAACCAATAATTCAATTCAAGACATATTGACAAAAATATTAATCAGCTTTAAAGGTATACATTGTGTAAGAATTCCTCCATCTAGTGTTGTGGTTGTAGATCACCAGCAACTCAGTCCTATTTTTCATGCTGCATTCATGTGAAATCGGTTAGATGGCAGACGGACGACAGCTGCTGCAGGTAACAGCATAAACAAGCCTCTATGTAAACAAGTGTTCCGTCAGCACGAGGCAAAACAATACACCTGACAATATGTTGTCATGGCGATGTGGTATTGTTGACCTGACCCACGTTTTACCGTCTTTCTCTGGACTTCTGTGACTAAAATGACATCTGGTTTGTTACCGACGGCCGTCTGTCCGACTGCACCTGAATGCAGCATCAGTGTAACGCTCCATTCCTCCTCACTGCGTTACCGCGGTGACTTTTCCCAGACGCCACCTGGACCTGAGCCGACAGCTCCGGTGTCTCCGCTGAGTTTCCGTGGTTTCCTACCGTCACGCTGCCACTGAAGGTAAAAACATGGAGACAGGACATGGCAGCCAGCAGCAAGCTGACCGTCTCCATGGAGATATGAATGATATGAATGGAAAGGAACACTTCACTTTGTTGATGGGGGAGTTATTGATTAACCCTTGTGGCCCCTGCGGGACCCAAGCATGTACATGTTTGGTTCCCACGGGGGCCACAAGGGTTAATGAAATACAGATTTTTGAACCAAATAGGCCTAATCAATTTTCGTGAATAGATAACAGGAGAACTTAGGCAATGTTCCTTTAAAACCATGGGCCACAGAGCCTTAAATCCAATTTTTGCAGACTATAGAGGAACAGGATTTGCAGCACTTCCCTCCACAAGTATATCAAATAAATCTAAAATGTGACCTTTGCAGACAAGGACAAAATATACACAAATGAGGCTGATGTAAATGAGGTTGGGTTTTGGTCCCATACACTACATGAAGATTTGTAATCATTTTAGGTATGTCTTACTGGAATCTATTTATAGTGCACTTTGCATTACCTCTGCATATGACATCTCTGCTGAAGCTCCCTTGCCTAGCCTGTCTGTGATCTTTCAAACCTTTATAAACAGGTCACAACACAAAAAGACAGTGTGAAAAAGTCATCTTTTTATTGATGGAAGGTCAGTAAATACTAATGTGAAATGAATAGATTGTTAAAAAAAAAAATTGATTGACAGCCATATTCCTTCCAATAAATGATTTCAGGGTGTGATGTGTATGAGAATAACCTAGAAAGAAATCAACTATATTTGTACAGTCTGTAACGCTGGTACCAGCACGGACTCATTAACATGAAGACAAACCATACAATAAATGGAGGATAAATTATAGGACTGAGGCATAAAGAGACTGCACAAATAAATATATTTAAATAAAAAAAATACATTCATGATCCAATGGCACAGGGTAAGGAACACTGCTGCTCATAAAACCTGATCTAAGACTTTCTTCAGACAAATGAAGCCTTCATATCTGAACACTAAATTACAGAGCAAGGACACACTGGTAAAAAGGATGAGTGATTCATTCAAATACTCTGACACCAAAGAGGCAGAGGAATGACTTCCTGTTGCCTCCTTTACACCTGGCTCCACTAAACAGCCATTACTTTGTCACACTGTCGACTTCTGTCGCTTTCACAATGAAAAGTGTATTTTATGGCACAATATGATCTCAAAGACCCATTAAAATGAAAAACACGTAGAACCCCCCCCCCCCCACCCCCCTCCCTCACAAGACAAGACTGCTAGTGCTGCTACATCAGATTAGCCTGTGAGAACACATATCACTGCCCATTTAAATCACCAAACAGACCATATTAGTCCTTGTATGATGCTTTGTATCTGTTTACATCATCCATCCTATTCTCCAGAGTGTAAAGTCTCAGAGAACTGAGGCCAACACCCAACAAGTTCACACTTCACACAACAAGAGGCTTGCTATTATGTTTGACTTTTTTGCTAAACTTCTAATGAGTAACCACAGAATACTTCACTGCAATACATTTCAGAATATTCCACATGTAACATAGCTGTGTGTGTCACAAAGATATTTGTTTAATACACACAATCTCACTGGATGGTGCCTTCGTTTGTGATGTGTTATTCACCTTAAACTAAACCCCGGTCAGAAAAAGACTTGAATCTTCTTTGTATAAAAATCTACATCTATCCTTTTTTCCATTCAGAGTAAAGTGGTCATTATTTATATGTTCTGTCCCAGGATGCAATTTGTACACTCAAATAAAATGAGTGCAGAATATTTTTGGTAAACTTGTTTTGATTTTTCAATGTGAGGTTAAAGTACAAAGACAACGCTATGAATCACAGGAAATTAGACTGTTTCTACTCCGAAAGCCAAATAAGACTATGATGGAAACTGCTGTAATGATCTCAACTGAAGAATTACCTTTTGTTTTTGTACGTGCAACAAATCACAGCATGACTGACGTCTCTGAGAGTTAATGAGCAGATCAATACCACTCTCACAGATGTACAAGGGACAAAAGGCTTAGCTAAGTTTCAAGACAACAAGAAATGAGAAATAAAAAGGGGGAACAGCCAGCTTGGATATTTTCAAAGCCAACAAAGTCCAGCACACAGCACCACAGCTCACCCATCACCACGTTGGTAGAATCCAAACACAACCCAAAGTGTAAAACTCAAGTTTTGTCATTTTCCAGTCATGCAGAGACAACCACATTGTGTTACATTTCTGTCTGATTAAATGAAGGTGACTTAAGGCAGGCGTTAAATAGTGAATTTAAAGGGATAATTCAACATTTGGCAAACTTGGCCATTTGCCATAATAATAAGTAGTTTTAGGAATAGATTTGTTACCTTTCATTGTTGGTGCAAGCTGTTTTTAGGGGGAGGGGGAGACAAGCTGCTCAGCTAACCCTGCAGGCTTTCCCTCATCAAACTCATCAAATACACAATCCAATAACTCCAAAATGCTCTGGTGGACAAGTTGTGACCTGCACATTCACCACGCTATGAGATAATAACACAACGTTACACGATGGAGTTGTTTTCGAGGCAAATGCGTAGCCAGAACTACATAGTCCATGAGCCAGACCACCAATCGCAATCGAAAGGGTGGGCAAATTCTTGTTGCTATTTTATTATTCCTATATATGTCCTGATTATTAATTGGTATGATAACCTTTGAACAAGAGTAGCTTAAAGCGATATTCCGGCGTAAGTGTAAGCCATGGTCAAACACACCGTAACACCGAGTCAGACCCCCCCTCCAGAGATCAATTTCCCCGACCGCTAGATTCACGAGTTCCACCAACTTCAGCAAAGACCGCACTATCGCCACACACACGGCGCTCTGCGGATCCACTGTCTAACCGCAAAACGCCACTTTTAGCCACAAATAATGCTCAGAACTGCACCAAAGTTCATCAACAGTACATTACAGGGTCCCAGCACGTAGGACGAGCCGTCAAACATCCGCTAGCTTTACCTGTTTTCTTTAGCTCCGCTGCACTCGGTGATCCACTCGTCAGGGCTTCTCCACCAGCAAGCGGCTCCAGGAGGAGAAGTAGGTGAGTTGTGTCTGCTGAAGAAAACAGGTAAAGCTAGCGGATGTTTGACGGCTCGTCCTACGTGCTGGGACCCTGTAATGTACTGTTGATGAACTTTGGTGCAGTTCTGAGCATTATTTGTGGCTAAAAGTGGCGTTTTGCGGTTAGACAGTGGATCCGCACAGCGCCGTGTGTGGCGATAGTGCGGTATTTGCTGAAGTTGGTGGAACTCGTGAATCTAGCGGTCGGGGAAATTGATCTCTCGAGGGGGGGTCTGACTCGGTGTTACGGTGTGTTTGACCATGGTTTACACTTACACTGGAATATCGCTTTAACAATAATTATCATGCATTCACTATTTTGACCATAAACACCAATTATGGCCATTCTCTGATGTTGCACATTTCATAATTAGTGTGCCACTACTGATGATGTAGATCACCTTTGCAGTTGCAGAAAGGCCCTGCAGATAATATTTGTTTGCACCACTAGTTGGCGCTAATTCCTCTGGGTGCATGAGTGAGCGAGGGGGAAAATCAGCTTCAATACGGCTGTTAGCAGGAAGTAGCAGAGGACTTTAGTGAAATCACATTATACAGGGAACATTTTTAATGGTTTATATCCACATCCAAGGTTAGGCTAAGATGTAGTGAGTAAAGATGACATTAACATTATAGCATATTACATCATAGGTTTAGGGTTATTTAGGGGGAACTGGGCCATTGCTCAATAGGCTGACTGCAGACAGGAAGTGTTCTTGTGGCGTGAGGTCCTGGTCCGGATCCTGGTCCGGATGGACCAGAGCCTTTAGCCAGAGGGGAGGGACTGGAAGAGTTTGTGTCCAGGGTGAGAGGGGCAGCAGCCATTCTGGCTCAGGTCTCTGGGTCCTGGAGATGTCCAGCTCCTGAAGAGATGGGAGGCTGCAGCAGAGTGAATGACACGCTGCAGTTTGGCCTTGTCTCTGGCCGTAGCTGCAGCACACCAGACTGTCATGGAGGATGTGAGGATGGGTTCAGTGGTGGCAGTGCAGAAGTTCACCAGCATCTTCACAGGGAGGTGAAACTTCTTCAGCTGCAGCAGGAAGTATATCCTCTGCTGAGGCTTCTTGGTGAAGGAGCTGATGTTCTGCTCCTGTTTGAGCTCCTGGGAGATGGTGGTGCCCAGGAAGCAGAAGGACTCAACCAGGGTCACTGTAGAGTCACAGAGGATGACGGGGGGAGGACAGGTGGGTCAGGAGGGTCCGTCTTGCTCCAGTAGGCCGACTCTTCCCCATCAGAGATGAGGCCGATGAGGGTGGTGTCATCAGCAAATTTCAGGAGCTTGACAGATGTTGGTGTGTGTAGGAAGACCAGCAGAGGAGAAAGGACGCAGCCTTGGGGGGATCCAGTGGTGATGGTCTGGGTGTCAGAGACATGCTTCTCCAAAATATTTGTTTGTTCTTGTTATTGCATGAAAAGTAAAACACTCTAAAAACGTAGGCTATTTCATGTGTATGTTCTAATTTTTATCACATTTTCATTCACATATTCCTGAAGTGAGTCTATTATTGTTACAGTAGCAGAAGCACTTCACACAGTTTTCAAGTTTCCACCAGTCCACCTGAAAACCACCACTAAGCTACCTGTTTGCAACTGTTATCATGCCAAACTGTTCACTAGAGATGTCTACCAAGACAAAAAAACAAACTAGAAACCCGTTCAATTGCGGGAGGACAATTTTGGGGTCTTGGCTCATGGACTAACATTTCAGACACAGCTGCTGGGTGGAGTGATTTCAAAAGCAAGTAGATCTGAATGTTTGCTCCATGTGTCGTAATGTTACATAATTATACGTTATTTCATAGTGTGGCGAATCTGCAGGTCACATCTTGTTCACCAGAGTGTTTTGGAGTTGTTGGATTGTCTATTTAGTTTGATGAGGGAAACATACTGTAGAAATACCATGCAGCTCATGTCTCTGCCCTGCTGATCTAAAAACATCTTGCATCGACAATTAAAGGTAATGAACCTGCTTCTAAGATTATGGGGATTATGGCACAGGTGAATTTGCCAACATTTTGAAATATCCCTTTAATAGGTGCTGGCTGGCATATTTTTGAACTTTGGTCAGGGTCTGGCTAGCTGTTCCCACCTATTTCCAATCTATCTTAATGCTAAGACAGGCTAACTCTGCTAGTTGTAGACTCTCACCAATAAAATATGAGTTTCAAAAAAAGGTTTCTTAGCAACCAACCATCTGTTGGATTTGACATCTCTCTGACAAATGAAATCTATTTCATGAAGGACTATTGTATCAAATTGCATCATATTCTTTGATCTTCCTTCCTTATAACTGTCCTCCTCCTGGCTCCTCTACTACACTACTCTAACCTTCTGATCCGTCCTGACCATGGAGTTTGGATCCTCTGCGCCTGCGTCCCGTCCTGATCAGACCCAGGCGTGGACGCTGCCCACCCAGTCCTGGAGCTGCCCTCTGTAGCGAGCACGTGAGATGGGCTGGATGAGAAGCAGGAGACCAAACCTTCGGAGGAGCCCGCAGAAGACCGCAGCTGCCACCACCACCAGTGGTGACATCATCACAAAGCCCAGGATAATGAGGGCGGAGCAGCTGTTGTCGTCAAGGTAACGGCAGATAGCCGATGGGGCGTCAAGGACCTGCAAGGACAAAGACACGTTAGGAAAATAATGTGAATTAATGGATGTTTTGGCTTCAGCAGGTGTTGGTTAGGTAGGGTTGTCACTCACTAAGTATGATGAGCTCCTGTGTGTGTGTTTGCTTAAAGGTAGGGTCTGGAGTTTTGTGCCTAAAAATAAACATTAGACTTTTACAAATGAAATCCGTCTGAATCATCACCTATGGGCTTCTAGTGCTGTGTGGTGGGGGCTCTGTCTGCAGCCCCTCCTCCCCCTGCCTGTATTTTGTTTTTTTGGTTTGTTTTGTTCATGTTTTGCTGTGCACGTGGACGTTTCTAGGTGGAGCTAGAGAGTCGCAAATTAGCAGAGACACCTATGGTGAGAGAGTCTGTGTTATCCTCCAGCCAATGACGGAGCTCAGGTGAAGCTACCTGCAGCAGGAGGCTCAGGCCTGTTAGCTGTGCTAGCTGTCTGATGCTACTGAGTCTCTGTCTCTCTCAGCAGCAGCAGTCAGGACAACAAAGAACAATAAATACAGTCTGAGTGAAGCGCTGGAGCCGCGGACCGATTCCCGACCTCTGGTAACAAGTATTAGGACCATATTAGTGAGCTAGCGGGATGCTAACGTCGGCTAGCGCTCGCGATTAGCATCCGCGGCTAACACCCGCTAGTTCACCACAATACAACGGCATAACAACATACACGGAGGCTCCCGGTGTTGGCGAAAGGTCGGCTTATCGGCCCGCGGCTCCAGCACTTCTTTCAGACTGTAATTCCTATCCTTTATGGTCATGACAACTGTTGCTGTCAGAAGCAGGAGGCTACACAGCTTAGCCTGAGGGGAGGGGCTGAGTTTCACTGTTTTGTTTACAAACTGATGGGGGGATGATTCTCTGTAACGGGTGCCTTTTGTGTCCCACAGGTTTAACTCAAAGATTTAAAAAATAGGAAACCAACAAAATGCATTTAAACCAAGAAACAGAAAAAAGCATTTGTATCTCCCATATAACAGACAAAAATTGTTTGAAAAAATACATTAATCACATTTTTATGGGTTTTTGAGCATCAGATGACAACCAAAAATGCATGTCCCCAGTGACCAAAGTCTCTTTTCCATTCAATCTAAAACAAATAAAAAATGCTATTGACCCTAAGTTTTTTCTGCTAATATAACCATTTGCTGGTCTACTTTAACCAACATAAAAGAAATCTGAAAAAAAATAATTAATTTGTCATTAAACGGCACTATATAATCATGTCCCCCAGTTTTGTTCAACCCCGTAACAGCAGAGCATTTCCCCTCCTTTTTGAAAATAGGGTCAGTCCAACATCTTCAGCCCTCAGGAAGTGACATCACTCAAGTCTTGTCAAGGCCATCATGTAAAGAGAGTTAAGTGCTAGCATACACTTTTACCCATATTTCATTGTTTTTATTGTCAGATTGACATCGTCAAGCTCAACCTTTCAACACTGTTACATACATAAATTATATTTCAATATTGTTTAAGGAGAATCAAACAATACTGTGGAAAAGTATAATAATTTCATGATTTCCAAATGCTATGTGGTGCTCCATACCTTTGCTAACATGGGAGCCATGGCCACTTTTAGCTAAAATCTTCAACCCTGTAACATTCAACCCCGTAACAAAACACACTGTTACGGGGTTGAATCATTGTTATGGGGTTGAACGTTGGACAGTTCTTAACCCTCTAAAACGTGTATTTCCTTAAACATTGGAAGCCTGCCTGGGCATAGGCTACTGTGTAAACAGCTTAACCATCTCACAACCTAACCTTAATCTTAAGCGGGGAACATAGGACCCTTTTTCAGGAGCGGAGAACATAAAACCTGGGGAGCATAGGGATGATCCCGTCCTGAGAGTGAGATTCAGGATGCAGTGCATGCCAGATCAGGGTCTTCAAGGAGAGGGAAATAATGTGGTTAGCTTGGTCGTGCAAAAACACTGCTTGATTATAATAGCTACTTTAGAAATGCACAGGAGGGAGCCATGCTTTGCTGCTTTAAAGATAGCCTACCCAAGTGAAGTTTGCTTTTGGTTATAAAAGAGTCTCATATGTGGATGAATCTACACTACCCACACTTGTTAATGTGTCCTTTTTAATGTTTTATCTTTATAATCATTTTGATATCATTATTTAGTGGCCCAGCATTGCCTCAGAAAGACGGAGCGATTTGCAACCATATTCCCCCTGGAACCCAAAGACTTTGGTTTCCCAGACACTGCTCGTTGCTGATCACTAGTCGGCGTCGTTTATGGTCGGAACTATGGCGGTATTTGATCATCAAATGGTTTCAATTTCGTCCATCTTGCTCTGGTCCAAGAATTTCACCATGCGACCGGAGACTCTTGGAAATGTTGTGTGAAAACTTTACAAAAGTCCCCATAGGCACTTTAAGTAGTGAATTAAGATTTGCACACAAAGACCTTAAAAAATCAACTACTGTACACGCAGAGTTTTAAAATGTAATGTACAGATGCACACCCACCCACACACAGCCATGGTGGTCAATGTTAAATAGGCCTATGAAATACCAAATTACAAGTTTGTTCCCTCTTGTTTGTTGAAATTAATTATTCAAAGTCAATTTAATTTTGATAAAATGTTGTGTCATTTATTTTGTAGGTAAATTAATCCATATAGTATTGAAATGTCAATAGTCACTTCAACCCTGTTATTCTGTTCAACCCTGTTACAATGCATTCAACCCTGTTACGTATGTGATAGATTTTCATACATTCTGGGATGGTAAAAAGAAATATTTTAAAAATATTTGCTGGACTGTGTGTAGAATGTAAAGGACAACAAGAAAATATATAATGGCCTAATATAATCCTAATCTCTTTGCATATTTTCATAATATATGGAGGCCGTTTTTACATGAAGGCATCATATCCTACTTGACGGTCAAATTAGTATTACTAAGAATAAAATAAAATGTACTCAGAATATATTTTTAAAACAAGGGACAGCTGATTACCAAGGCTCTCCAAGAATTAGTTTGAATATGTTTTGAAATTTTATTCACACAGGGATCACATTGTCCGTTACGGGGTTGAATTAAAAATGACGAACATGACAAAGAAATTCCTCTAAATATTTGGGATTCCATGTCTAAGGTGGGAAAAAGTATTTTCCCAGAGGTTTAAATACTCCTTCATCAGATGCAATGTTCAGAACTACAATTATTTGTGGTATTTTTTTCAAATTTTCAGAACCCAAACGGCACCCGTTACAGAGAATCACCCTCGGACAAAACTCCAGACCCTACCTTTAAAGGGATAGTTCACCCAAAATTCAAATTTCACTCATTATCTACTCACCCTCATGTCGACTAAGAGCTGTGAGAATTTTCAGAGTCCTCTGTTCCTTCTCTGAGTTACGGGGGGGTCCACGCAGCAGTATTTGTCCATATAATGGTTGTCAATAGCTTAAAATATAGATTTATTCAATTTTTTTCAGAACAATTTCTCATGTCAGGGCTTCAATACAAGAGGGACATTACAGACGAGCAGTATGGAGGTATTTGGATGTTTTTTGGTGTCTTTTTGGACGAAGAAAGTTGGTGTCCATTCACAACCATTATATGGACAAATACTGCTGCGTGGACCCCCCCGTAACTCAGAAAAGGCACGGAGGACTCTGAAAATTCTCACAGCTCTTAGTCGACATGAGGGTGAGTAGATAATGAGTTTTGAAATTTGAATTTTGGGTGAACTATCCCTTTAAGGTGCAGATGTGGGGATGTGTGGGTAGTGGGCTGTGACAGAGTTTGTCCCAATCTCCCTCTACAGTTCAGATAAGACGTAGCTCAGAGCTGTCACTAACCCTCTGAGCTGTCAATCACCCGAGACAGAGGAGGGAAGGAGGAAGAGCGAGGAAAAGATCCAAAAAGAGGCGGGAAGAGAAGAAAACAATAAATGGATAATGAGAGAAAGTGGACGGGGTGAGATCACAGTCTTGACAAGTTCCATCAAGTCCTAGCAGCAGACTCAAACACACACACACACACACACACACACACACACACACACACACACACACACAGCAGCAGCAACAAACACACTGTGCTTCCACTGAGTGCATCTTCCTCCCCATCAGGCTGTCAAGGTGTCTACTCTGTGCAACAAATCAGAATCTATGTTCAGTCTGTTGCCACAATAGGAACAACTCCCTGATGCACATGGTCTGCAGTTGTTTGCTCTGAACTGACATTTGCTCTTCCCTAATCGTGATCATAGTCTTGTTGCACCTCCTCCTTTCTTTGCACAACTGTAGCATGTAGCATGACTTGACATGACATCTACTCCCCACCTCATTACTGGAAACACTGTCTGACAAGCTCCAGCATCCAGTTTAGTCATCATCTTGGATGGGCTCACTGTTCATAATAAAAAGTAACAAGCACTAACTTGAAAAACAGCAGAACAAGGTGTATGAGTTCTGTTCCCTCGACTTTCCCTCAAGGCTCAGACTGTCTGGATTGATCTTCACATCCTCCAACAATAACAGGGGCTTTACGCTCTACACTTTAAGCTGAGTAAAGGAGGGAGTGATGCAGATTCCTCTTTGTGTATTTATTTGTTTGGTTCATTTCGGGCATGTTTATTGATCATCATCATCATTGTAAATAATTTGTTGTCATACCACCGTGTTGGGCCAGAAGACTCTCATACTATGTGTGTTGACTAATTTCTGTGCCAGATGCAGTGAACATTGTTGTGTTTGCAGTTTGTTAACTCAATGACATAACCTTTTAAAGGGATATTTCAACATTTTGGCAAATTTGCCTATTGCCATAATTCCTATAGTCATGGAAGTAGGTTCATTACCTTTAATTGTCGGTGCAAGCTGCTTTTAGATTGGCGGGACAGAGACGTGAGCTCTGCATGGCATGCAGTATTTCCATCGTTTTCGAGGCAAATGCGTAGCCGCCGAAACTACATTCCAGACACGGCTGCTGGGCGGAGTTAGCCTCATAAACCAGCCTCCCCCGAAAATGCATTTAATTCATTTCTCAGGGGGAGTCTGGCCTCATCTCCGTTGTAACCGTTTCGCCGAAACACTCCGCCTACCGAGCCAATCAGTCCCTGATTGGCCAACGTGCTGTGATTGACACAGCACGTTGGCCAATCACGGACCGAATAAGAACAGCGATAACGTCTTTTCCTCCAAGAAACTCAACAAGCGCCGACTCTTGCTCTGGTTTAAGTTCTGTAATTGATGGTATTTCATTTAGAACTTCCCTTACTGCTGTTTTTACGCCGCTGTTTGACGCTCCGCCATGTTTGTTGTAGGTGAGTCCAGTCCATGTAGTGATGTTTTCAGGCCCTGATTGGCCAACGTGCTGTGTCAATCACAGCGGCGACGCTGATTGGCTCGGTAGACGGCCGATTTCTGGCAAAACGGTTTCAACGGGTATGAGGCCAGACTCTCCCTGAGAAATGAATTAAATGCATTTCCGGGGGAGGCTGGTTTACCAGGCTAGGGCGGAGTGACTTCAAAAGCACAAGTAGTTCAGAGTATTTGCTTCATGTGTCGTAATGTTACATAATTATAAGATATTATCTCATAGCATGGTTGAATGTGCAGGTCACAACTTGTCCATGAGAGTGTTTTGGAGTTGTTGGATTGTGTATTTAGTTTGATGAAGGAAACGTGGAAATACCGTGAGCCTCCGTTGCGTTAGCTGAGCAATTCGTATCTCTGGCCCGCCGATCTAGAAACAGTCTAGGTTAGGCACATATGAGTGAAAAATGTTGAAATATCCCTTTAACTTATAATGGCAAACGTGTTAGCAAACAGCTGAACAGAAATAAAATGAGAGATGAAAATCAGGTGTAATATGTGAATATTATATTATCATTTATTTAGGTATTATTATTATTATAGGTTTTTGTTTAGGTGTTTGTTTTTCTCTTTCTTTTCATTCTTTGAGATCTTCATTTGGGAAATACCAGTTTGCCTTGTATATATGTTTGTTTGTTTACTTTATGGTTTGTTATTTGTTTTGTGAATATTTACCTGGAAAAAAGGGAAAAAACGCAACAATATTGCAAAGAAAATGAAATGACTGATGATGTATGTATTATGTATATGTGAATATACTGTATACATGTGTGTGTGTAGCTGTTATCATGTAAGACTGTACTCCCACTGAGACACCTCCACTACTAAACACTGGCCCTATCACTTGGCTCATTATACTCCTACTATAACAGGGGGCCAGATTAAGTCTGACTGAAAATTGTAATAAAGTAAAGAGTTTTCCTGTAAGTGGGCTGACTACTCACCCTTGAATGACAGAGGAATCCGGCGTAGAGCAGCAGCATGGCAGGCAGCAGCACCACAGAGAAGACCAGGACCAGGACCAGAGCACAGGCCAGCAGGATGCACAGGTTCCACAGGATGAGAGCCCCCCCGCAGGCCACGCAGCCCACCCTGCCCCTGCGGCCGCCCCATGCACTGCCGCCACTGTGGGCCATGGGAGGGGGCAGCATCTTCACCCCCTCACCCATCCAGAACTCCTCCTCTTTCTCCTCCTCCCCCGAGCCACCGTCATCCAGATCCACGTCGATACCACACATCCTGGAAGAGAAAGAGGGACGTGTCCAGGACAGGTTGAATGACTCCTGATCCAACTGTGCTCATTTAACCTTCATCTTGTGTTTTGACCCGAGCCTAAACATTTATTTATGATTAGTATTATTATTATTTATTATTTATTTGTTTGTTTCTCATCTCTTGTTTACGTCGTTAGGCTTCTTTATCCATGAAAGGCTTGGTTTTGCACTTGTGAAATTTTCTTATGGTTGTAACAGGGTCAAAACCGACCCAAACAACACAATGTCATCATTTTAACCAGAGCATTTTAGAGTTTTGTGATTTTGTTTTTGTTTTTGTTAAATAGAGGTTCCTGACAAAGTCAAAAAGCCTTGATACAATAAACACATTCATGTGGTACTTTTATACATTACAATGTAAGGAGCGTGAGGTGCTGCTTTAGTGGCTTACAACTTTTATAAACATTACTGCACCAACTTTGATCGTGTGTTGAGGATATGTAATAACTGATATAGAAAATAATAATATGTATTTTTACTCATGTTTATTCTTGACACACCCAAAACACTTGCGCTGTGTCTCCCCTGCAGGTTGGATGCTGTTGGCTGTATATAATTATTGCATGCATGCTGAATTTTAAAATCTTCAAGTGGAGCAGTGACAGGGCCGTGCCCCCCACATTGCCCCTTTCTTCTTACCACCCAGGCAGCCAATATCTCATTAGTCTATGGAAATGAGAATCCTATAGACTGCTTTGACTTGAAGCGCGCGCGCACACACACACGGACTGCATACACTTTGACTGTCCTCCCATCGATTTCATCCATCAGGGTTTGTCACTAAAGCCGCACACTGTGTGTCAATACGATCCCTTTTAAACGGAATCTGTCCAGAACCTTTAAACCTGGACGACTTGAGCTGCAAGAACAAACAGCTGCTCAGCATCACAGCTGGACACGTGCTCTGATCATATCATCTATCAGCTTTTCTTTCAGCATCCGTGGCTGAAGCGTTAGTGTGTGTTGTGCTGGTTTCCCACATGGCTGCTCTGCTTTTTTCCATCTGTAAACTGTAAAAGAAAGCTGTCCGGGACGACCCCCGCATGCACACACCGTGTAGTCGCCTTCTGGAGGAGGCGAAGCAGTAACAGAACATTTTGAAACAAGATTTACATGATCGTTGCTTACCTTCCAGGTGCTGCTGTCCTGTGATGTGTCTGGTAGATTCCGACCTGGAGCTATTAGTTTGTCTACAGAATCAAACCAAGTCCTTCACTGTCATGTTTGATCCAGTCAACAGCAACAGAGAGAAGCACCTGGGACTTGAACCCTGCTGCTGAGGTGATGCTGATGTGAGGAATCTCCGCCAGTCTGAGGGAGCCGCGACCCTCCAGAGCGCGCGCTGAACCGCTGGGTGCGCGCTCGCAAGGTAGCACAACAGTTCAATTTCCAGCGTTGACAACGACAAAACAACGATGGTGTTTCTATTAAATCAGACTTACATTTCCCAACAGATCACAAAGTGAACACGCCCTCACACGAATTTAAAGAAAATAATGTAGGCTATATAAAAAAAAGAAAAAGGGAAAAAAAAAGAACAACTAATCAAAGTAAGCGTCTGTAATCAACTGAAATATTATTAACCCTCCTGGGTAAAAGACGGAAGGACGAAGGGAAAGAAGGAAGGAATTATAACCTTTATTTAACCAGGCGAAATCAATTAAGAACAAGTTCTTATTTACAATGATGGCCTCACAAGAGGCATAAGTTTCCTGAGGGGAGGGGGCAGGAGGGCAGTGAAGGAGAAAAGGAAGGGCAAAGAGAGGGAAGGAAGGAAGGAAGGAAGGAAGGAAGGAAGGAAGGAAGGAAGGAAGGGAAAAATGATTGTGGAAAGAAGGAAGGGAAAAGGAAGGTAAGAAAGATGGAGGGAGGGAACAGATTGGGCCAATTGGATCAAAAGAGGAAGGAAGAAGTAAGGACGAAGGGAACAAAGGAAGGATGGAAGGAAGGGGGAAAGGAAGGAAAGAAACACGGAGGGAAGTAACAGATTAGATCAAGGAAGGAAGCAGGAGGATGGGTGAAGGGAAAGATGGGAGGGAGGAAGGAAGGAAGGAAGGAATGGAATGGAAAAATGATAGTGTGGAACAGATTAGGTCCATTTCACCCAGAAGGACAACAGGAGGGATTTGTCCTGCACCTGCTGAGCCTACCGGTGCAGGTGACCACTCTCCCACTCTGTAAAACAGTCAGTGTCACTCAGATAACCTTAAACTGTATCAGAAACACACTGGTGTGTGTGGTAGCAGGGGAACAGAGATGAGCTCAAAGTTTGAGGGGAACACCTGCCCCATTAATACATGACACTATATTGTGATGTGCGTGGACCTGTTTCTCCCACTGCTGTCTACTTCTCACTAACCTCAGCGTTGTCAGACTTGTGGCTGTGAGATAAGAGGGTGATTGATTTGTTTTGCAGCACAGACAGACAGGCAACCTTTCTCTGTGCAAATTTAATTACACAGAACAAGGGAGAAAAGATGGGAGGATAAGAGGCGGGGCTGACGAGAAATGGAGGGAAAGAGATTGTCTGAATGTGGAGATAAAGATGTAGGGAAGGTTCATGGAGGGGTGAGGGATGCTGCGGAAAGTCTGAGGGGAGATGGAATCTTGAGAAGATGGAAGTCACAAAGTGTACAACATGTGATCTTTGTAGATCCTAACATCTGCTGACATCTGCTGGACCATCGGTGAACTTCTTAACCCACTCACCTTCTAATTTCTATCTGTTTCTATAGCCATCCATAGATAGACAACAGTTAGTGATGCTCTCAGTGTCTGCTTCATCTGGGACAGGGACGACAGTCTTCAGGCCCTACAGGAGGAGCTGGCTGTTGTCCAGCAGCTGTCACTAGAGTCCAGCTCAGTGTCCACCAGCCGTCCTCTCACAGTGTCCCTCTTTATTTCATCTATGAATTGAGTCTCCCATCAGTCTTTGTATGTCCACCTGTGACTGTCACTCACAGCCTTGTTCCTAGTAGAAGGTAGCTCACCATCCATTTATTGACCAGCATTTAGCTGGTTGCCATGGCAATTCCTTTTAGTTCAGTGGCATTTCAGCTCAACAAGTCAGACCTGGAAACCAGCTATGAACCCATGAATCAATCAAATCAATCTATCTTTTTGACTAGATCTTAGGTCTTTCTCCATCCTGAATCAGTAATGGACTTCATAACAGGTTGTGTCTGTGTATTTTCTGCATACTGAAAGATTTTGGCTGCTATTGCTCCCCAGAGGCACTAGGGAGCCAAGTGAGTATTCTGTTAGATATCTTTCAAAGTTAGTCCTTTTACTGTAATGTGAAATTCACTCTTCCCTCCTTCCAGAGTGAGCTTTATCTGAACTCTACATACAATCTTGGCTAAAGAGACTGTAACTAGACAAGATATGACTCAAGCCAAGGTGGGTTTATTTGCATAGCCCATTTTTATAAACAGTTTGTCTCAAAGGGCTTTACACAGCATCATAACAGTATCCTCCGCCCTTAAGCCTTTCATAACAACCCAAACTAAGTGAAAACTGTAAATAACAGGAGAAACCTCAGGGTGAGCAACAGCAGGCTCAATAGGAGCAGAGGAAAGGTGATGCAGGCACCAACTGGCGCAGAGAGATGGAGCTCTGTGGAAACACAGAGGGAGTGCAAGACACCAAGGCCAAACTACAAGGTGCAACAGAAAATGACAAGACAAAATGTGCAAGAGGAGAGGACAGGACAGGACAGGACATGATGAGAGGACAGGACATGAGGAGGGGAGAGGAAAGAACAGGACAGGACAGGACATGAGGAGAGGAGAGGAGAGGAGAGGGCTCCATGTTACCTGATGTGTCCCCCAGCAGTCTAAAGCCGTTTTCCCACTAAAATTAGCAGGTCGACGCGGGTTTTTTAAAGCCTTTGGCCCCTTTCCCATTGACCAAAACAAGCCAAGTCTCACGGGGGGATCAGACAGAGCAACCATTTTGCCGACCTGCAGAGCACCAGGACCGTGAGTAAATAACGAGTAAAATTTCAATTTTGTGGAAACTATCCCTTTAAACCATTTTGGCCCCTTTTTCCCATTGACCAAAAAACCGTTGAAAAAAGCTAGCCTGGTAATGAAATCAGTGAATTCCATGAAGTAACTTTAGCTCTCTAGTAAATATAAAATAGCTAAAATCTATGGATAATCTAGCTAGCTAGCTTTAATCTATCTATTTAACTTCACTGATTTACATAAACACATTCATCAAATCAAAATGAGTGTTAGTTCCCTTTACTAGAGTAGATGGATAGTCAGGTTCAAGGCTCACAGTAATCCCCCAGATTGTGAAACTCCATAGACAAGTGGGTGCTGCAGTATCTGTTTTTTGTATCCCTGGTGTTTCTATGTACCACAGGGTTAAAATAAAGAAAAATAACGGAAATTGTGAAAAACAATATGTTCTTTGTGGTTTGAGGAGCTCTAGTGACCTCCATGTATGTCAGAAAGGTCCATAATTGGATTTGAATGAAAGCTACATATGTCCCCTTTAAAATGATACCAAACACAATATTATTGAACATTGAGAAGTGCCCTAACTATGAGCCTAAATCAGGATAGGCAACAGCGTCTAACCTTCAATTTACCATGGAAGGGGGTTCAATTTGAGGAGGAAATACAGAAAACCAGGGGCCTTATTTGAAGGGCAACCGGTGGATTCTTATTTGGGACACCTTGAACTTTCAAAAAATGCTGGTTGCCCACTTTTCCTCAAAAATGCCTACTGGGTCACATGATTCTGAAGTTACAGCCCAGTCTATCTGCAGTAGGATGCCGTGGTCGATGGTGTCGAACGCAGCACTGAGGTCCAAAAGTACAAGCACAGAGACGAGACCTCTGTCTGAAGCTACAAGAAGATGGTTAGTGCTGTTTCAGTACTATGGTGTTCTCTGAATCCAGACTGGAAGGCTACAAAGAGCTCGTTACTCTACAGATGTTCATGAAGCTGCTCCAGGATCTTGGAGATGTAAGGAAGGTTGGATATAGGCCTCTAGTTGGCTAATACTTCTGGGTTGAGAGAAGGTTTTTGAAGTAAAGGGTCAATGACAGCCACCTTAAAGGCCTGCGGCACGTCGCCTGTGACTAAGGATATGATATGATATGTGGCTTATGATATGACTGATGAGTGTAATTTTAATACAAATATGACTCATCACATCTTATTTTAAAGAAGACAAATGATGAACAAATAGGATGAGTATATTTGTGTTAAACTCCATGGTAGTGTGAGACCAGGTTTAGACCACAGTGAACTGTGATAAAGAAGCTGTGGTTAGTCTGATGCATTTCTTGTGTATTTACTTAGAAAAAGACAACCAGTCTATCACAATAGAATTTATTGCATTGAAAGCAGATTAAAAGGAATGACTACAGCTCACAGGCTATAGTCATGTCTGGATGCACAAATGCACACATATGACTGTGTAAATCAGCAAACAGGGTGTATAGAGCTTATATACAATAGAGTGTAATCTGATAGCATGACTTTGTGAGTGTTTGTGGCTTAAAAGAAACATTTTAACATGAAGTGATGTCTTATCTTCAAAGTGCCTTTACAATACTACAGATTGGTACAAATGATGCAGCGTGGGGGGAGAGAAGGCAGGAGACATGAGCAAAGTGACAGGAAGAGTCAGACAGACAGCAGAGCCCTAGCCTCCGTCTGATGTATGTGGTAGTGTGTGATGGTCTGTGTGTGGGTGAGCATGCTTATTGGAGTGTGTGTCTGAATGGGGCAGATGGTGAGACTGAGCCGCCGCGCTCAGGGTGTCAGATAAAGACGGAGGGTCCAGGCCGTTGTCTGCTGGGTAGAGCTGCATCACCGCCCCCTCCTGGGCGCCCTCCTTACTGCAGGACTGGCAGCTACAGTGGAAGATCCTCTCCACCAGCTTATCCACTCGAGGAGAGTCTTCACTGCCGGGGCAGTCCAGAGTCACCTGTTCACACACACACACACACACACACACACACACACACACACACACACACACACACACACACACACACACACACACACACACACACACACACACACACACACACACACACACACACACACATATGAACAAGTTGAATGCTTTTGTTTCACATCTACAGATACTACTACCACAGGCTACTGGGTTGTGAAGAATCTAATTGGCATTATGTGAACCTGGACTTTATCTCAGCAGGAATATATTTGGCCATCTCATCTGCTTCTAATTTTAAACACAGAAGGGTTGTCATGTTTCTACTTTTAGCTAGACACGCTACTGTTTTATTATGATCATTCTGAATATTTTGTTATGTACTTCTTCTATGACTTTCACCTAAAACCCTCAGTCAGCTCCGTGCCCTTCTCTCTGTCACTTCCAGCAGCTACTATCGGCGACATGTGCAGAAGTGGTTGCTTTTGGATGTACCTCGGGCCAGGACTGGCCTTGTCCTCTTGTTTTATTGTTTTCACATATTTTGTATGAAGGGATTTGACATGGCTGCTACCCTGGCCAAGAGATCTCAGATCTCAATGGGATTTCCTGTTTAAATAAAGGTAAATAAATAAATAAACTATAGATTAGAAAAATACATCCTATCCTTATTGTAAATCATGTTAACCCTCCTGTTGTCTCTCTGGGTCAAATTGACCCAAAATGTTCCCTTCCTCCTTTCCTTCCCTTCTCCCTTCCTTCTTTCCACAATCCTTTTCCTTTCCTTCTTCCTTCCTCTTTTGGTCCACTTGACCTGATCTGTTCCCTCCTTCCATCTTTCTTTCCATCATTTCCCCTTCCTTCCTTCTTTCCTCCCTTCTTCCTTCCTTTTTCTTCCTCCCTTGAATGAATCTGTTCCTACCCTCCATCTTTCTTTCCTTTCTTCATCCTTACTTCTTCCTTCCTTTTTGACCCAATTGATCCAATCCATTCCCTCCCATCTTTACCTTTGTCCTTCTTTCTTTCTTTTTTCTTTCCTTCCCTTCATCCATCCTTCTTTCTCTTCCTTCCCTCTTTCCCTTCGTCCTTCCTTCCTTCGTTCCCTTCATCCTTCCTTCCTTCCTTCCCTTCATCAACATGAAACTCTTTTCATTCCTACCTTACTATAAAACATACAGATCCATTTCTAACCATTCCTGGTGTAAAGGTCAGTGTTTCTCAGGCTCAGCTGGCTCCTCAGACCCCACACAACTTCCTGTCCCTGTGTCCACTGATAATAATCATGGAGCAGTCAGTGTTATCAACATCTACTGCCAAAACAGCGCGGAGCAGTATCCCCTTTCATGAGAGGTAACTTTGTCTTATTTCTAACTCAATTTGGCTTCAAGTCCTGCAACAACATTCATAAACAGGGGCATAAACATCCATTTCCAGCTCATTAGAGGGAAGGTGAGACTGGCTCTGGCCTTTCTTGTGCAACAGCAACAGAAAGAAAAATAATGAGTCAGGTAACAGCTCTGTTCTTCCAGATACACAGTATTTCCACTGAACTATCAGGTAATCTCATTTGGCCGACTGCTTAGTTTTCCAAACTACACAGATCTCACCACACAGCTTGTGATATCACAGGAGTGGGAACACTTTGGCTAAAATGGACAATGAACTGTGCAGGAATATACAATACAGGCTTAAATTCATGGAGAACCACAAATATTGTGACAGAAATCTATTCATAACCCTGGTTTTATGTTTTTTCCTTTGCTTTTTATTTGCTCATGAACAGTGCGCTTGCTATCATTTATACTGGAAACTTGTGGTTTTTGTGTGAGTTTGACAAGTCCGTGTTGGTGTGTGCTTGCTATATGAGCTAATGTGCAATAACTCTCACCACTTCCCACTGTGTCTGGGCAGGCATGCAGGAATCACAGTGCACCAGAGACTCCGTCGACTGTGGGAACGTGTTGGGGACACTGTAACTGAAACACTGGCCCAGACAAGCTCTGCAGAAAAAGGAGAAGAGAGTGCATTACTTTCATTGTGCCAACAGACACTGCGTGCTACATTCAGCTGCACGCCCAGAGCACTTGTGCTTGCGTAAGGAAGAGCTGCAGAGGAAAAAACACAGAGTCTGAAACCTGAGCTGATTTACCATGTCTGAGGATGCCTGGTCCCTCAGGCCAAACACACAAACTCAAGACTTCCAGGGTGAGACCAGAATCAACTTCTGATTGAAAATGAAAGCCTGCTTTTGTTAGACATACTTCCCCCTGAAGTTTGGAAGAAAAAGCTTTTTTTGGGGTCTTTTCATGGGATTTATTGACAATAGGAAAACTATGAACAAACGCTGAGGACGGCTGTTGGCCGAAACGCGTCCATCCTGCTGCCGAGTAGTTTTTTATTCATTAAAAAAGTTTTGATATTGATTGCGAGTGCTGTCACAACCCATTTTTTCAAACTATGAACATCACCTGCCGTATCATTTAATACCAGTGCCTGCAGTTTTCACTCTGTGATTATTTGGATTTAGAAGGCAGTTTTCCAGCCCATGCTTCCATCAGCTTTAAAACAGACCTGGATGTGTTACTCACCCAAACTTTTAAATGTTTAGAACACACACATCAAATCATTTCCATCAAATGACAGTATTTTCACCTGTAGAGTACACTCTTAGAAATAAAAGTGCTATATAGAACCATATAAGGTTCTTTGGCTTGTCCTCATAGGAGAACCCTTTTGGAGGGTTCTACCTAGAACCCAACTTAAAGGGTTACATCTAGAACCCAACACATAAAGGGTTCTATCTAGAACCATTTGTGAAAGGTTACACCTAGAACCCCCAATGAGAGGTTCTACAAAAATCCCTTTTATGGCGTATTGGTTTCACCCAGAAGCCTTACTGGGGGTTTCATCCAGAAAATATCCCACTTCTTACGGTTTCATCTAGAACCCACACAGGGAGTTCCACCAAGAACCCTTTTACTGGAACCCTTAGTGTTACCAAGAACCCTTGAAAAACCATTTCTTTGGGGAAAGGGTTTTTAAGGGTTCTCTGGATTAAAATGGTTCTTACTGGAACCCTTAGTGTTACCAAGAACCCTTGAAAAAACATTTCTTTGGGGAAAGGGTTTTTAAGGGTTCTCTGGATCAAAATGGTTCTTACTGGAACCCTTAGTGTTACCAAGAACCCTCGAAAAACCATTTCTTCAGGAAAGGGTTTTTCGGTAGCAAATGGTTCCAGGTAGAACCTCAGCCCTTGTAGAAGAACACCCTTATTTCTAAGAGTGTATGTTTCAGTCAAAGGGTAGAATGAATGTTAACAGAGAACAGTGCCATACAAACTGAACTAAATCCCAGGGAATGTAACTTATTGACATGAGGACTTTGCAACAGTATTCACTTTCCTTCTTGTTAGCTCCAGTAGACAGACTGTCAGACAGAGAAGGCCTTCATCCTGACCTGTTTTGAATAGAGCGAGGCTGACATCCCGTGTGCCCGACTATCTGTGTGATGTTCTTGGCTTCGCACCAGGCGCTCTTGTCAGGGAACAGCGCCAGGCGGTTGATGTGTGCAGGCGGTGCTGCTGAATACAGTGCAAACAGTGCGCAGCAAATCTGAATCCTCTGCCACATGACTGCACCTAAAGGGGCAGAAAACCACAGCGTGTTACCGCTTTGTTAACCTTGTTCAAGACAAAAACACACACACCAAAAGAGTCCTGACAAAGTCTCGACATGTCCTCTGGTGTCTGCAGCTCAAATGTCATCTGCTTTTACATTTAGCACGAAATATGAACTTTGCATATCCCCGTTGATATGGATTGACAACTTCCTGGTGATTAGCAGCTTGAAACCCGGAGGTCCAAGTGCTGCGGATGTAGTCCAGTTATTATGTTTGGCTCATTTGAACGATTGAAAGAGACAACTTCTTAATTATCTAAATCATCAGCTGCAGAGAGAACAGCATTAAACAGGGTTCATATTATCCCCAAAAAGTAGATAAGAAGGGGAGGAGGAGGGGGGGCAATGTCTGCTCCACATCACCTGACTGTAATACCATAGCTTGCCTGCGCCCTCTTTAAAAACACCTCAACCTCCTCATTCACAGCCTACACAGTCCTTCTCTCCTGCTGCTTCGAAACAGTGTGTGTGTGTGTGTGGGGGGGGGGGGGGGGGGGGGGGGCACCACCTTGACCTCTGTGCACAGTTCTCAGCACTTCCATCGACTCTGACACCAGTAACCTGACCTTGTCTGCAGACAATCAACAGAGCCATCCACGCTATACTGAGGGGTGGGGTGTACAGGGGGGGGGTCAAACTTGGTATTATAAATATCTTTTGTGTGCCCGTGTATTTTTTTTTCTTTCTGTTAACTCAGCAGTGACACGTTACATGCACTGAGTAGTTACTTTTTCAAATAGCATAGTAACGACATATTAAATTAAAAGCATAGATTTAGGCTATTTGTCACTGATGTGTGTCTATTTGTGCGCAGTCTCTTGTAACGTAACGTAACGTAACGTAACGTAACGTCATGTAAGCCCAGAGCCAAACTGATAAGTGTCAAGAACTTATTGCTTCTCATAAATCACAGTATCAACTCCTACGTGTCACGTAGCTCCAGCAAATACGACGTCTCCGTGTTGTTACAGACAGAGTAACCTGGTAACGGTACCTCGTGTTAACGTTACTCGACCAACTCACTCTAACAAGTGGAGCCGATCATCTGCTACAGTAGCTAACTCAGTAGGGAGAAAGTAACGCAGGCTAAATGTCGGGTAGCAGCTGTAGGAGGTGGATTAACTAGCAAGTGCTCTGTTGTCCGTTACTTTCTAAACGAGTAATGAAGTACTCTGTGTTAGTGAACGCAGTAACGTTAGTGGAGACACTTACCACCGCTCACCGACGTCGGGAACAGTCAGTGGAGCTCTGCGTAACGCGCCGCTGAGCTGAGCTGAGTCCCTCCAATCCACAAGCAGGGGATGCGCCTTGATGTCGGCTATCACCGCGCTGATAATTAATGGAAAATATGAGCACTTGGTTAAAGCGGCTCGGTCTGTCATAAAACAGTTACATCATCCGGAAAGTAACAAGAACCGTCCGAGCGAGCGAGCGAGCGAGCGACCACGGGGAAGGATGGGGAGATGGGTTCGGTTAGGAGCGCTATCTCATCTGCGAGTCCATCAGCTCAGACCGTCCCTCCCCTTTGTTCTCTTCCAGTCCACTGTTAAATTCCCATGTAAAGTCCCCCTGAAAAACACTTTCCAAGCTGTTGTCTTTCGCTGTAAAACGCTCAAGCAGAGGTTAGGCGCGGCTGAGCCCTCAGACAGGGGTCCTGCTGTGCCGTCTCTGGACGAAAGAAAACGGGGAGGGAGGGAGGGACAGCGTTGGGAAGGTTTCAAATGTTTCCCTAAGTTGGAACAAGGCGAGACCACAGATCAGATTTACTGGACAAATATGCAAATATAACAAGATTACACACATGGGACATTTTTTACAGCGACGTGTTTATGCAGACGATCTGGTGCTGCTTTGCAAACATGTTATTGCTTTTTAAAAATGGAACCATTAATAAAATAGGCTACAATAAAGCCTGCAACTGGAAGACAGATGTGCATCATTGCTCTAACGCACACTTCTTTCTCATTTAGGTGCATTTAAAGCATATTCAGAAAGCTGAAATAATCAAGCAGTTTACTTCATGCTTAAAACAACTTGATCTAATTAAGAATGTTTAGAGAGTAATCATGAGCACATGACACGCTGTAAGGCAATGTGTTCACCGGGCCTGCTTCCTTTACATAGTTACATTTCAATATAAAATGCAGTTGTAACTAAAAGCTTTTGGGTTTGACTGTGATGCCCAGGTCAGACTCTAGTAGCTGTCAGTGACTTTCCTCAGTGCAGTATTAACACATGTCACATTCTCTAAAGTAAGAGTAAAAGTACAAAAGCAATGGGAAATGTGCCTGAAATATTCATTGTCAAGACTTTTCAGGGGGAAGTATTCTTTTTACACTCTTATTTGATAGTCACACTTAACAGTTAGTTCACAAATCAAAACTTCACAGACAATATTCAGAATGTGATATACTTTTGCTGAACTATCAGAATTCCTCCTCCACGACTGACTGAGCCTGCTCTCTGTGGTACCAAGCCTAAATACTTCATATGAATGCAGCCCCCGCCCCCGTCCATAACTACAGTTGTACACCACATTTCATGAGTTCTGCTTTCTATGTCAAATGTTACCTGCAAAACAAAGCAAGTAAAGAACAGCAGCTTCAGTGTGCTGTAGGAAAGAGCAGAGTATTTCCGTCTGAAAGGTATGTGGAGTAGTTGCACAAAATGAAATGTTTTTGCACAGGTTTCTGCAAAATTGTTCTCACATGAAGTGAATCATTGAGCTTATTCATGTAGTAGTTCCACTGCATCAGTAGCAGCTCCAGCCCGGAGCCATGCAGCAGCAGCAGCAGCAGCAGCAGCAGCAGCAGCACACATTGCATGTCTGCTCATTACATTCCGTGCCGATCATTCACCAATACTGACTCAACACTGTTTATGCAGTGAATGTACAAATGTTATCAGGTTGCTACTAAGAATTAATAGCAGTAATTACGATTCATCAGAGAGAATGTTTCAGACAGGCACAGACAGGTAAAGCCCATGGGTTTGGTTGTCCTGTTAAATCCCAGCTGCGGCCAGTCCCCCCCCCCACCTCCCACCCCCTCCCACATACACACACACACATGCATCCCATTCCTGCACTTCATCCTACCAGTGCACCCTTGCTCACAGGTGTTCAGCTTGGCTCCAGTCCAGAAGCACCCCGATCTGTTTCACGCTTCACTTGCAAACAAATATTTGAATGGACAGGGGATGAGTGACGCGGCTTAATTTCTGACAGGGTTACTGTGTCTGACACGTCACAATACACCAGAGCTGGAGAGACAGGCCTTTGAACACACTAGAAAGAATTCAGTTCTTTCTCTCTCTCTCTTCTTTTTTAGGAATCTTGCTTACATTGCTCAGAAAACTGTTGGAGTGATGGAGAGGGAAAATGTGAGTCTATGTGTAATAGAGTGTTTACGCTGCCATGTTTTCTTTGATGTGAAAGTGTACAACATGCGTTATGTTCAGACATGCAAAGTGCAGAACTCACCTGTTAGTAATAACACCAAGCTCAAGTCCAGAAATTGCATTCCTCTGCATTCCACGGATTCTGCTTCACCAGGGGGCTGGATAAACGTGTGTATATGCACACACTCACACAAACAATCCCTCTTCTCTCCGAGCAGAGCCAGGCAACCAAACACAAGTCATCAATCACACTCGGTAATCTTGACCTAACAGACAGCCAGTGAATGTGCAGGATATAAAAGATTCCCTCTGATATGAACATACGCCTTTAAAAGTCCAGGTCATAGTCTTGTCCAAATCACACAACTGTAAAGAGGACTAGAAAGTGGTATTTTGTATTTTGTCCAACATGAGTGAAGGGCAGACTGGTTCTTTCCTGTCTTGATATCTGAAAGGAATCTCACCATCCATTGTATTCAAAGAAAACTAACTCTATACATAGAAGAACTGGTTGTTCATGTCACACAAATGTAAGCAAACACCACTTTCTTTCTCTGAAAGCCTCTTTCAACACTATCATTATTCCTCTACTGCCTGTATTTTCTTTATTTCATCATTCTGTGCAACTTTTCATCCTCCTACTCTGTAACAGGGCTGCAGATGCTAAACCTGGCCTTCATTCCAGAACAGCAGGAGTTTGAGTCTCCCAGCTCATTAACACACAAAATTACCTCCCACCCCCAAACCACATTTCATTCTTCTCCAACATGCAGAAAAACAGAGAGTAAGACAGAAACTTTTCCATTATGACTTTATTAAATATACATTGGCTGATCTTTGATAAACACAGCATGTGGTTGATTGGACTTTAGTGCTGGGACAGAAATAAGCAGCAAAACGAGGGCGACGCAAAAACAGACGAGCGGATCCACGGCAAATCCTCATCATCTTCAGTCCTTCATCATCACTGGTCCTGCAGATTGACGCACACAGAAGACATGATGTGTCATGATCATCATGTAATGTAAACCTTGTACAAACAACTCCTCTGACCCTCTGTGCTCACCTTCACCACGCGCCCATGAATCAGGAACGGTGACCTGAAGTCATGCTGGCAGTTGCTGCATCCCATGCCCAGTCCAAAACCTGCACCCAATGAAGCCGGCCACATGCGACCTGTATAGGAGAGGGAGAAAACACATCCCGGTGCAATTTAGAGATAGAAATAAAAGAAAGAAAGTGTCACCAGTTTACTTGGATAAAGAGCACTTACGCTTAAAGAAAAGGAGGGAGAACAGAAAGCCCACACCTAGGCCCGTCGCTGCAAAAAATGAAGAAAAAAAGTTTAAGTTGCTTGATTAAACAAAACATACCCTAATGATTTGACTTCAACACTAAAATATGTGATCGCATCTGAGTAGAAGATCTGCATTGTACGAATGTAAATCTCTTGTAATGAGGTCCACTGGGGGCCCGCTATTATGTTTGATGCAAGATTTGGTAAATAGAACAAGGTAGACGTTGCTCATTAGGAACAGAGAGGGAGGGGGAAAGCAGCAAGAGCTCAAACATCCAAGAAAAAAAAAAAGAAAGCAGTAAAAGAGGTTCAAGAGAGGGGAAACGGAGTGAACAGGAGCCAGGACAGTGTCCATGAGGCAGAGAGCAGGAGAGGTGATGGGGCAAAGAGAGTGCAGAGTGCACACACACACACACACACACACACATGCAGGTGAGTGATGCCTGAACACTGTGGTCAAGGAAAAGCCACAGAACTTGGCTGAGTTGTTACAAGTGCACAGACCAAAGTGGGATTTCGAAAAGGAATGTGTTTGTGCGCTTAACTTCACCTCGCTGCAGGCCACACCACACCCAACAGCAGGCCAGCCAGCACAGAAAACACATAAAAACAGCCATTTGGGCCCTTCCGACTCTTAATTGGATTCAGAGAGCTATGCAGCATGACCGATTTGCCTGAACCAGAACCCTCAGACTGTTCTCCATTACAAAACCTACAAATGTCAAACAAGACCACAAAAGCTCTTGCACATCCTCATTATCAAGGAATATCAGCAACATTGTCCTCTGTACGTATGTCAGGAAAAGATTTAGCTGAGTTGGAGATTCTCTGTTAAAGTCTCGGTCCCTCTTTGTACTTCAGCCAGAACGGGGTTTTTTTTTTTTGAAACCTCTGATTTTCCACTGACAGTAATACACTAAAAGCACTGGCAGAATATGAGGGCAGATCAACATCTCTTTCTGGCGTGCTTTCCCTTTGTTTGGACAATTCCAAGGGGGATGGATTATAACAAAAACATTTGTGGTGAAATGATGAAATAAAACAATGAAATGCATAACCCATGGGCCTGAGCAGACACAGTGAGTTCTGTAAGCAAATCAAGTCCAGAGCTACTTAATTGTATTGTTTGTTTGTTTTTTGCATACTTCCATTAAATTCTCTGCAATTGGCATGAATAAGATTTTCACTTTCAATCACCATGATTTAGTGAATTAGAACTCTGGCAAATGTTGTTTTGCTCAGAGCACTGCAATTTTAAAATGTCTGTGACAGCACATTACTTTGTAGAACTGTGTGTTTGAGGGGCCACAGGTCAGGATTAGTGAAAGAAAATATGGGACCTAACATAACAGACTGCAGTTGTTCTTAGCACAGCTCTATAGGTAGTAATGTTGGAGTGTCTGAGCTCCCTGCTGCAGGTACGGCCACTTCAAGTTGGATTCCCTAAGGAATGAATGAATGCTAATGGTCGGTGATTCTTTTACTTTTATTCAGTATTCAGTAAAGTATTCGATTGGGATGTGCAAAGAGAAGGTATGAAACCTAAAAGGGCGCATATGAAAACCTCAGCCATGAAACAACGCCACAATTAAAGAGACCCCGAGGAGTTTGTGTTTGGTTTTAAAGGAGTAATGTGGATGAATCTACGTTAGCGCTTGTTAATGGCTCCATTTTCCATAAATATGTCATTTTGTCTTTATAGTTATTTTGATATTATTTAGTGGTCGACTCGCCCAGCATTTCCTAGTTTCGGTTTCCCGGACGCTGCACGGTGGGTCATGGGAATAATCTGCTTTAATGGCTCCATTTTCCATAAATATGTCATTTTGTCGGATCAGCATTTCCTAGATTTAGTTTATGGTCAGAATACGCCGCCGGATCGCTAGTTAGCTTAGTTTATGGTCAGAACTACGACGGTATCTGATCGTCTTCTAACGTCTGACTGTCACTCTTGATCAATGAAAACATTCCTGGCAAATGTTTTTGCTTTCGTCGACTTGCGCCGGTCCTAGAATTTCACCGTGCACGCTGAGGCTCATGGGAAATGTAGTGTGAAAACACTTTGCTTTCTGAAACTCCTCGTAGTTCCTTTAATGATGATGCTTTTTTTTAGATAAATGTGACAACAACAATTGGATGGATTGTCATGAGATTAGACACTCTTGAACCAACTCAGTGCTTCTCAAAGTGTGGGGCGCGCCCTCTGGTGGGGAACGGAGACAAACGGGAGGAAACTTTCTATCTTCCTATCTTACTGTAAATGCTATTGACGACAATAAAGTTAATTCACTCTAAACAAAACACACACACAAACAAAGTAATAATGAATAGCTAAAATTATTAAAAAGCATTAGGAGACCGGGAGAAAAATGGAACCTGAAACTAAAGTGCAAAAACAATGATTGGCGTTGGGATGCTAACTGCTGTGGGCCAACATTTGCAGCGGGACAATAAGGTACGCCCGGGTTCACACCAGACGCCAAAGCGCCGCGAACAGCTGCGGAACGGAGACCGCTTCCCTTCAGCGCTCAAGTCAAGGTTGTGTAGTTCAGACCTGCAGACATCGCTTCGGCGTCTGGTCAGTTTTGTGCGCCAGTCGCGAGCGATCGTGTCAATCTTGGCAGGAAGTCAGACATGAACCAACGAGAGAATGCGGTGTCAAAATAAAACACTTTTCAAAATAAAACACAGCGACTGACAAATGCGATCATATTTGTGTGCGTTTTATATATTCTCTCTCTCTCAACAGAGAGCGAGAGAGATGAAAACACACACACACACACACACTATTTGACTACTGTAGCCTACTTTTACTTCTGGTTTTTGATTCAAGTTATGATGACACAACTGCACTTTCATTTTCTCTTCTTGAACTTTGTGTTGGGGGGTTATTTGATGTTTTTGATTTTGACTTAGTATCAAATATGACTGACATACTTGGTGCTAGTAAGTTCAATACATTTGAAATCATTTGAAGTAATTTGTCAAGATTTTTGTTGGGGCGACGGGGGCAAGTGGGGCTTGAAAATCCCCATTTGTTCAAAGTGGGGAACGAACCACTGAACTAACTGGTGATTCCCTGACTTAGCATTTAGGGACATCATGAGCTGAACTTTGTGTTTATTGTTAAAAGGCCAACATCAAACCTGATAAACATCAGCATGCTAACATGCTACAGTGCTACAGTGAACCTGTTAGCACAATTTTTATTATTCATGATCAATTCTGGAGAATTTGTCTTTTTTCCTGTCCTTCAATGACAACTCAGTAGTCACTTAGGGTGAATTCCAGTCCCCCCTCAGTCCTCGCCCTTGGCCCTAACACTTCGTTTTGCGTGTTCACGTGAAGAGGTAGGGCTGTCCCAATACTCCTTCAGACGAGGGTGAGGGGGAAGTGGTAGGGCTATCTGGCCCTCCGAACGGAGACTTTCAGGGGCACACTACAGACCCAGGGCTATGAAGTTTCCCAGAATGCATCTTGCGGGAACCGGCAGCTGTTTTATTTCTCACTTTTCGGAGAAGTGAAGCTCCGCGGTGGAGCCTCCACCTGTGGAGCAGATCAGCGGCTCGTCACGGAGACACCACCCCGTCCAGAGAGCTGGTCAGCCGGCCAACCTCCCGACGTCATCCCGGGAGAAAAGACCATCGCTAATTAACTTACCCGCAGGTTTTTAAAGGTTTACCGCCGGGTAGTTACATTCTTTTTAGGAGATAAATGCTGGTCTCATTGATGAAATGTAACAATTGTGGCAGTCGCATTAATTTGTTTGAATTAAAAGTGAAGCTTCATGTGTGTTTTGGACAGAGGACAGAGGAGCAGCGCTGCTCAGCGGGGCTCTGGAGCCTACGGACAGAAATCACCACAGCTAGGCATCAATAAATAAATATTTAACCATGAACTGATCCGTCTTGATTAAATTTTATTTTATTTTATTAAGTTAACATGGTTTTGAATACAGGATTTGTGGCAAAAGCTCATCACGTCTGCTCATGTGAAAGCCAGCAGAGACACTGATGACGTATGTGACTGTTGAAGTGTTGTCCCAATTCATAGGGGTTGACTTTCTACCCCTACCCCTTGTAGCTCCGTTTCAAGGCCAAGGGTTAAAGCAGATATCAGTGGAATGTTTTTGTTAATATAAGTCCTAAATAGTCCTATTTTCCGTCAGCAATCACTTACATGGAGTGTTTCAGCCGTAACACGAGTCTCTCCGTCACTCTGCTCTGCAGTAACCCGAGGAGAAAATTGTCCTTGTGGGATACAAGTGTTATCCAATGAGGAGAGAGAACGGCATGAAGGGCTGTGTGTGCAGCCAATGGATGCGCGTGAATGTGGTGACGGAGCACGAGGACCAATAGATGCATGACGAGGGCGGGGGCTGCTAACTCATGGTGCGTTCAAGGAAAGGAAGTTACGAGTGGCCGTTATAGTGAACTTTCACAGACAACAGGACGGTAAAAACACGAGCTAAGAGTTACCTGGAACGCTACAAAGTTGTAGTTGTGACTTGAAGCTGTAACTTACGGTTTCAAAGCCTGCCTTGAACGCAGCATTAGCCGAAACGGCCGAACCGCTGATATCTGCTTTAAGGGCTAGGGCTAGGGGTAGGGGTGAAAAATAGAATTGGATTTGGGCATTAGAGTCTGTTCGTCACAGAACCTTTTTATTTAAATATTTTATTACTGCACAAGTGTTATCAGAAACAAATGAGACTGTAGAGAACTGCTTGACCCTCAGCTCTGTCTTGGTCTAGTATTGTTTATGAGTTCCTCACACTATGCTTCCAATAAACACTTAAGAGGATACTGATTGCCTCTCTCTGCAACATCAATTCCAGTTTCTTGTTCGCCTCACGAATAGAAGTTGGATTTGACCCACTCTTCCCTTTTGTCATTAGCCAGTTGGCTATTGTGCAAAATCCCGAGCCTCCTTTGTGAGTGCAGACCTTTGTAGGGTGTCCAACAGCAGTAAATATAAAGTAGCCTAGAGGAGTCATTAATACACTCATACAATGCTACAAAAACATAGACAAAGGCTTGTATTCCTGTTGTTTCATAGAGAGTTCTGAGCAGAATATACGCCGCACAGCCTCTCTGCCGACCAGAGACGCATTGGCACAGCTGGCAATTTGCTACACTGAGTTTTTAAAAAATGCCACAATTCAGATGTTTTTCCTTCCAGCAAGAAACATATTTTATTGAGCCAAAAATGATGTCATTAGTGTCTCGGGACAGACTGCTTGCCAGTCAAAGTATTTGAGTGCTGGACCAACACTGAACCAAATACCACAGATAAAGTGGATGTGAAACAACACCCTGCTCAGAGACCCCGTGGTGATCTGTTCCATCAGCTCTGACTGTGTGGGCGGGGGCGGGGGCCAAAACATATATTCATTCTAATATTACTGACTGAGAAAAATGTATATTTACATTGTAAACTGCTTTTGACTGGATGTATAAAGGGATAGTTCACCCAAAATTGAAATTTCACTCATTATCTACTCACCCTCATGTCGACGGGGGGTCCACACAGCAGTATTTGTCCATATAATGGTTGTGAATGGATACCACTTTTCTTTTTCGAAAAAGACACACTAAAAAACATCCAAATACCTCCATACTGCTCGTCTGTAATGTCCCTCTTGTATTGAAGCCCCGACATGAGAGATTGTTCCACTGGTCAGTGCAAATCACGCGAGATCTGCACTGACACAGGAAGAGCAGTGAACTGAGACACTGGGAGCTTCTGCTACAAACAAGCAAAATATATAAATATAAACAAAATATAGACTAATTTAATTTTTTGGAACAATTTCTCATGTCAGGGCTTCAATACAATACAGACGAGCAGCATGGAGGTATTTGGAGGTAATGAGCGAAATTTGAATTTTGGGTGAACTATCCCTTTAACCATGTCTGTTGGAAAAGTATTTAGTATTATTTTGCTGATACGTGTATGAATATCAAAGCGTTAGAGTATATTGTGACATGTTTGCAGTTTTCAGAGAGGTGAAAGTTCATCAAAATAACTCAATATACCTAGACTAGAGTTGTAAGATTCCAGTGGCCTTAGATCAGTCCTTTTGATCAAACATTATAGAGTTCAGTTATTCTCAGATTAAAGAGCATGAAGGTTTAGGTTAACAAGATGAACTCTCTAACAGTAACAGTGGTCATAGACCCACATCTACACTGGCTTCAAAGATGTTGCTTTCTGACTGTGTGAGTCATTTTCTTACTGTTACAACCTGCTGTATAGTATTTGTCTGAGCTTAATACTGAGTTTTTTATTAAATCAATCTTTCTAGAGTGGATACATCTGCTTTTGTGTTTTGATGCCGTCAGGGACATTTAGAAATATTGATGTACCCAACCTGATCACTGTAAAAAGGTACAGTTATGAAGATAACTATAGACTCTATAGGTATTTATTAGATTTAGACAGCAGGATACCATGTTGCTTGGTTGAGGGGTCCCATTTAAGCCCGTGATACTTGCTGTAAAGTACGCGAACGCGACGCAGAAGTATAAACCACGCGTACTGCCACGCGTATCCTGCGTTGCGTCACAATGCGACGATATGTGCGTTCGGTCGCAGACAACGCGTCAAACCGACGCAGGATACGCGTGGCAGCCATGATGCGTTCGCTTAGTTTACAGCAAGTATAGGGCTCCAAGTGGGAGTGGGCGCTTGTGTGTGCTCGCTGTGACTCTGGTACCAGGTACCATTTTTAGTACCTCCTCGGCCCTGGTTCCAAGCGAGCCGAAGCGATACTATAACGTGACGTCAGCCGACTGCCTTCCGCTGATTGGGCAGAACGTCAGCGCGAGCGCGACGTCGGACATGAGAATCAAACCCGGAAATTTCAAAAACAGAGCGGTAACAGCGCCAGCTGATCTGTATCAGACTGTTGTTATTCCTTCACCTGAGTTAAATGTTGCTGTGTGTGAATCCACACTGTGTCTGTTAACGAGGTGCAGACCAGTGAGCAGATCGAAAAAAGAGAGACGGACAATGCGGCCCCGCGAACACCCCCATGCCGCCCCCGCTGAGGAGGTACTAGAGAACTCAGCTGTAATGGAAACACAACCAAACCGAGCCGGGCTGAGCCGAGCCGTGCCGTACCGTGCCAGTGGAAAAGCGCCATACCTTAGCTCGCCATCATGCCCTGCTCTGACCCAGTCCTCTTCAGGGAGCGTGTTTGATTAGGCTACGTGTGGGACGCTAGAGGGCGGCCACCTAGCGTTTTGTTTTTCAGTGTGCTCTGTCTTTCTTTCAGTTCAATGAAACGTTATTGATCGCTGAAATGTTATGGGAAGTGTGTGCCGCTGTAAAATCTCACCGAAAGGAAAGGAACGGAGTAACTGTACGTTCACATCAAAAGCTTCCAAAGCGTCAAAAACGCCGGAAGTCAATTCATTTTCAATGAGAGCCCGGCGACACTGAGCGTCCAAAGCGTCACCGGACGAGAAGTTGAGCTTGAACTTTATACACAGGCTCAAAAATGAGTTGAACCTGACATGGTCTGTTATACTTTTTATTTGTGTTTTTTCTGTTAATGTTGACACTAAGGAACAATAATTGAGGGGTCTGCTCTGCCGGAAATATCGCGAAAAAAAATTGTGGCCATTTTACTGTATGCACCCTTTATTTTTCGACAAGAAATTGTAAAAATTGATTTTTTTCTTCAAATCCTCAGTAGCCTGGGTAGGCTCTCAATGAATGCATTTCAGATACACAGAACACACGTGGTAACAACATCCACTGAAAAAATAGCCCTTAAAACACATTTTTACATGATTTTATATCAATTTTATGGCAAAAAATTAGGCGTTTTCTCACTTTTTTCCAATATTTTCATCTTTACTTCATTGGCAATCAACTATGGGTCCAGGTTATGACATCAGTCAATATGCCATCATTTTAAGCAAACAGTATACTCATTCCAGTGAAAAAATTATAAAAATCCAACCAAAATCATTGATTCTATGATGATTTCACTACTAGCTGGCGATCAACAGGCTCAGTGCCTCAATAGAATTTTAGGCTAGGCCTACTCACAAAATTCCATAAGACATAGTGGATGTTTAGCATCATGGTACACTCACACACATGAGCTTAGTATTTGAATGAGTTTAAAACAACAAAATTTACATTTAATGTCACAAAAATACTTATATTACTACTAAATACTTAAAGGGATAGTTCACCCAAAATTCAAATTTCACTCATCATCTCCTCCCCCTCATGTGGACTAAGAGCTGTGAGAATTTTCAGAGTCCTCCGTTCCTTCTCTGAGTTACGGGGGGGTCCACGCAGCAGGATTTGTCCATATAATGGTTGTCAATGGACACCAGGTTTCTTAGTCCAAAAAGACACACCAAAAAACATCCAAATACCTCCATACTGCTCGTCTGTAATGTCCCTCTTGTATTGAAGCCCCGACATGAGAAATTGTTTTGAAAAAAATTAAATAAGTCTTTTAAGCTTGTTTTTAACCAAGGGGGGAGTTGTCGGTCTGAGAAGTGAAGCCAGGTGAAACTCACTTCCGCGTGCAATCCCCGCGGATTCCTGTGGGGGCTGGTGTCAGAAGGCAGGATGTCTCCATAGACCCCCATTTTTGGCTTCCAAGAGGGCACTTTAACACACATTTTGGCTGCCATGAGGTTTACTTTAGCACACGTTTTGGCTCCTAGAGGGCACTTGAGCATGCATTTTGGCTCCCATGAGGGCACTTTAGCACACGTTTTGGCTCCTAGAGGGCACTTGAGCATGCATTTTGGCTCCCATGAGGGCACTTTAGCACACGTTTTGGCTCCTAGAGGGCACTTGAGCACACGTTTTGGCTCCCATGAGGGCACTTTAGCACACGTTTTGGCTCCTAGAGGGCACTTGAGCATGCGTTTTGGCTCCCAAGAGGGCACTTTAGCATGTGTTTTTGCTGCCAAGAGGGCACTTAAGCATATATTTTGGCTCCTAGAGGGCACTTGAGCATATATTTTGGCTCCTAGAGGGCACTTTAATACACGTTTTGGCTGCCTTGAGGTTTACTTTAGCACATGTTTTGGCTCCTAGAGGGCACTTGAGCACGCGTTTTGGCTCCTAGAGGGCACTTGAGCATGCGTTTTGGCTCCCATGAGGGCACTTTAGCACACGTTTTGGCTCCAAGAGGGCACTTTAGCACACGTTTTGGCTCCTAGAGGGCACTTGAGCATGCGTTTTGGCTCCCAAGAGGGCACTTTAGCACACGTTTTGGCTCCTAGAGGGCACTTGAGCATGCGTTTTGGCTCCCAAGAGGGCACTTTAGCATGTGTTTTTGCTGCCAAGAGGGCACTTAAGCATATATTTTGGCTCCTAGAGGGCACTTAAGCACACATTTTGGCTCCTAGAGGGCACTTGAGCATATATTTTGGCTCCCATGAGGGCACTTTAGCACACGTTTTGGCTCCTAGAGGGCACTTAAGCACGTGTTTTGGCTCCCATGAGGGCACTTTAGCACACGTTTTGGCTCCAAGAGGGCACTTTAGCACACGTTTTGGCTCCTAGAGGGCACTTAAGCATGCTTTTGACTCCCATGAGGGCACTTTAGCACACGTTTTGGCTCCAAGAGGGCACTTTAGCACACATTTTGGCTCCCAGAGGTCACTTTAGCACGTGTTTTGGCTCCCAAGAGGGCATTTTAGCACACGTTTTGGCTCCTAGAGGGCACTTGAGCATGCGTTTTGGCTCCCAAGAGGGCACTTTAGCATGTGTTTTTGCTGCCAAGAGGGCACTTAAGCATATATTTTGGCTCCTAGAGGGCACTTAAGCACACATTTTGGCTCATATTTGTTCTGCCGGTCAGTACAAATCACGTGAGAATTGCACTGACACAGGAAGAGCAGTGAACCAAGACACTGGGAGCTTCTGTTACAAACATAGACTGTAAAAAGAATGGACGTAGCATCCGTGACGTCACCCATTGGTTTTGTGCAGTCGTTTTTGTGACTCAAATATGGCGGCCTGGACAGCGCGTGTTGGGATTGGCCGGCCGAGAACCCGCCCACTGGCCTCGAAGCAGCCTGTCTCTGTGCCGCTCTGGACCTGTAGCTGAACGTTTCCACGCCCTGATTGGCCAGAATCTAATCCTAATAACAGTAAAACGGTAGCATTAAAAAATAATTCACCCCCCTCAGAGTGGGTGTGGGGGTAGAAACTATCGATTGAAACCAAAAAACGTCCTGACACCAGGCTTTGATCATGTTTTTGGAGGATGTAAAGTCGGCGATTTTAACATGGGGGTCTATGGAGACATCCTGCCTTCTGACACCAGCCCCCACAGGAATCCGCGGGGATTGCACGCGGAAGTGAGTTTCACCTGGCTTCACTTCTCAGACCGACAACTCCCCCCTTGGTTAAAAACAAGCTTAAAATATAGACTTTTATATAGAATTTTTTTCAAAACAATTTCTCATGTCGGGGCTTTAATACAAGAGGGACATTACAGACGAGCAGTATGGAGGTATTTGGATGTTTTTTGGTGTGTCTTTTTGGACTAAGAAACCTGGTGTCCATTGACAACCATTATATGGACAAATCCTGCTGCGTGGACCCCCCGTAACTCAGAGAAGGAACGGAGGACTCTGAAAATTCTCACAGCTCTTAGTCCACATGAGGGGGAGGAGATGATGAGTGAAATTTGAATTTTGGGTGAACTATCCCTTTAAGTATTTAGTAGTAATATAAGTATTTTTGTGACATTAAATGTAAATTTTGTTGTTTTAAACTCATTCAAATACTAAGCTCATGTGTGTGAGTGTACCATGATGCTAAACATCCACTATGCCTTATGGAATTTTGTGAGTAGGCCTAGCCTAAAATTCTATTGAGGCACTGAGCCTGTTGATCGCCAGCTAGTAGTGAAATCATCATAGAATCAATGATTTTGGTTGGATTTTTATAATTTTTTCACTGGAATGAGTATACTGTTTGCTTAAAATGATGGCATATTGACTGATGTCATAACCTGGACCCATAGTTGATTGCCAATGAAGTAAAGATGAAAATATTGGAAAAAAGTGAGAAAACGCCTAATTTTTTGCCATAAAATTGATATAAAATCATGTAAAAATGTGTTTTAAGGGCTATTTTTTCAGTGGATGTTGTTACCACGTGTGTTCTGTGTATCTGAAATGCATTCATTGAGAGCCTACCCAGGCTACTGAGGATTTGAAGAAAAAAATCAATTTTTACAATTTCTTGTCGAAAAATAAAGGGTGCATACAGTAAAATGGCCACAATTTTTTTTCGCGATATTTCCGGCAGAGCAGACCCCTCAATTATTGTTCCTTAGTGTCAACATTAACAGAAAAAACACAAATAAAAAGTATAACAGACCATGTCAGGTTCAACTCATTTTCTTGAGCTTTTGAGCCTGTGGCTCCCTGACTATTATGGTAATTAGCTATGACGCGGTTCAGCGGCAACCTGTCAGAATAGAGATGTCCGTCGGCTGCCTTTTTTCTCTCTTTTTTTTTGTATTTCGGCTCCCAATTACCAGCGCGATCGAAGTTTGACGTCAGTCACGTGACGAGCGGCCAAAGTGGCTGATAATATTTGCCGTCTCACCCTCGAGCGTTTTTGACGCTTTGGAAGCTTTTGGTGTGAACGCACAGTAACGCAGCGTTTGGTAACGGAAACGCAGTTACTGATTTTAAAAAACAATGCTGCTGAAAAAAGTAATGGCGTTACTACCCAACATTGTTAATCATTCTAAATAAATGGTTTTATAATCCTTATTTTGCATTTTTCTTTTCAACCGCCTGCATCCTGCCTCTCCGTTTACTGCTTTACACCAAACACAATAACTAATTCCCCATGTGATATTTCTTTTATGGTGTTTTCAGGTGCTTTTACATGTCTCAACATGAACACACTTGTGAATGAATCTTCGTGTAGATGTACACTGCCTATAATAAGTATTCACCCCCCTTGGATTTTTTTTTTAATAAATTAAATCATGACCAACACAGTTTGGCTTTTTAGACAAAAAATAAATAAGAAACAACTCCTTCATGTCAAACTGAGAACAGATTTCTACAAAGTAATGTCAATTAATTAAAAATCATAACATAAAATACATAATTTCATAAATCAATAAATAATCCCTTTCAAGTTAATATTTATGCACCTTTGGCTAATTGTGACTTTAATGGGGGTGAATATTTAATGCAATCATGTATTTTTACATTATTATTTTTAATTAGGCTAATTGTCATTAGCCTACTTTGTAAAAATCTGTTCTCAGTTTGACATGAAGGAGTTGTGTCTTATTTATTTTTTGTCTAAAAAGCCAAACTGTGTTGGTCATGATTTAATTTAAAAAAGCAATAAAAGGAGAAAACATCCAAGAGGGGGTGAATACTTATTATAGGCAGTGTAGAGAATGAACGGAGAATGCACCTGACAGTGAGTCTAAATTATAGGCTTATAACTAATAATAATAATAAAGGTTTTTAATTTCTAGTAGTAGGTTTAGTCTGGTACCTGTCCCTGCTGCTACTAAGTGGTGAAACGCTGGTTCAGTCTGTTGGTGAGGGAGAGGAAACAGGCTGGAAACTTGTGGGAACGTCAGACTGATAACCCTCTACCGCTGTGGCCACCCTGCCAACACTTGGTTCACACACTATGTCAAGTCTGTTCATCAAAACACTGATTCTAACTTATAAACACCGACTACGTGGTCTGTCGTAATCACACTTTGCTCACAAAATAAACAAAAACGTCGTTTCTTCCATTGAGCGGTCAACTTTACCGTTGACCTCACCGAACTATCCCAGGACGGTCACGGAGATGAAGCCTCCAGCCCCTGAGCCTGACCCTGAGCCTGAGCCTGACCCTGAGCCTGAGCCGGTGCCCGGTGCCCGGTGCCCGGTGACGATGGTAAGCTATCACATTATTACACCAAGAGACATGTTTCACCTGTTTTCACGGCTGTGTCAGCGAGGCAGCGGTCCCATTTCCGTCCGTGTTCGTCTGCCATGTTCTCTGCTGTCTGCTGACCACGCGAAGTATCGCGAGAGGAATATGAACTCACGTTACCAGAGCGTCACAAACCAACCGTCTGTGGCACCACCGCCCCTAGTCTACATTTTTATTCTAGTATCGATTATTATTGTTATTTAACTCTAGACATATATTAACATGAATCCTTTTTTTGCTTGAACATTAGTTTTTGTTAATTTATAACTAAATCAAGCAATTTAATGCCAACTTCAATCGTTACCAATAATCTAAAAAATGTCTAATCAGAGTCTATGAATTATATATTTTGCACTCTCCAAATATTCTCACTCTGATGTTCTATTTTAAAGTGAGGAATAATCCATATAATAGTCAGAGTATTTGGTCCCTTTGCTTGCTGGATTAAATTTAAAACACCAGACTTCACCAGACATTTTTCTTTTTGTTACAACTTTATTGAAGTTTTCACTGCTATTGTGCTAAAAATATATGCACAGGAAATTATACAAACATTGGGCACAGTATTGCACATCTTGAGCAGAATACTATAGGTTCCCAATTAGCCTACCTTACACAGGTTTAACAGTATCATGGGTTGAGATAATAGTGGCATATTTTGGGAAAGGAGAGATGCATCTTAATCACATTGAAGATACATGCACTCTTTGAGGAAACATTCGAGTCACACAGACAGTTTTCTGGATTGTGGCTGCACTTGTCTGCCTCTTATGAAATTCCAGCGGTCTAAGTCAAACTGCTGCTACCCACACACTGTCAATAATATACAGATGTTGGTGGGGTTTACGTGCAAGTTTCCACTTTACAAACAACTTGAGATACACATGCAGCTTCAAGGAACAGGGACATTTGTTCAGTGTCATGGAGACTTTTAGAAAGAAATCACAAACATTTATAAATAATAAAAACACGGAAGTTTGTATGAGTCACTTGCTTTTTTCCAGATAGATAACCAGAGGCAGCTATAGCAACAATAAAATCATTAACCCAGAGAACAGAAGTGGTGAGAAATTACCTTTTCCTTTACTGACTGTTAATGCCTTGCCCTGAAGTGAAATATTCCACTTAGTGCTGCAGAACTGAATTGAATTATTATAAGATTATCGCAAGCATTTAGCTCCCATTCGAGGTCATGAGTTTGCTGGTTTGTTACTGCACAGTGAGTAGGACTGTCTTTAAAGTGACTACCACGGCCACCAGTCTTCAAACACCTTTGATGAGCAATACACATGGAATTTTTTCTTGCATCATCGTGCAAATAAGGAAGCATTCATATGAAAATACAGAGGACAAAATAACAAAATTAACACCAAGGGATGTTCAAAACAGGAGTAGCCTACACTGCCAGCATTAAAGCAGAAGTAAGTGATATATTTGTGTTAATATAAGTCTTAAATAGTTATATCTTCCGACAGCAATCACTTACATAGAGTGTTTGGACCAAAACACGGGTCTGTCAGTCACTCTGCTCTGCTCTGAGCCGAGGAGAAAACATTTATCGTATCCTACAGTTTTTCTCCAATGAGGAGAGAGAACGGCATGCAGGGCTGTGTGTGCAGCCAAGGAACGCCGTGAATGTGGCGACGTAGGGAAATGCGTTCAAGGAAACTCGTATTTTTCCGACCGTGAAGTGGTACCAGTTCGACGAAAATATAGTGACTTTCACCGGTAAAACAGGGATGTTACCTGGAACGCTACAAAGTCGTAAGTTGTGACTTGAAGCTGGATTTCAAAAACACATTGCCGACCGGACCACTTACTTCTGCTTTAATATGAGAATTAGAAATAAATAGATGCACAAACCCCATAGAGACTAAATGTCAGAACACTTTCTGTAGTTTTCTTGTTCTTTTTTCTTTTGTTTTATTTTGAGAATTATAAATAAAACTTAAAAATATATTTTTAAAAATCTGTCATACTGATCAAAACATATTGCAGATAACATGAATGTATAAAAAAGACCAAAGTAAACATTTAAAAAGAACAAACATGCACTGATTAATTTTATTATTATGTTTATGACATCAGCAGAAGTCACGTGTTTTGTATGCTTTTGTTTCAACTCTGTGTGTGTGCAGTTTATGGCCTCTACATGATTTTTATGAACTTCCCTCGGTGCACTTGTGTATCTACTGCCCTCTCTGACTGCACACTCACTGCACCACTCCTCTCTTTCCATACTTGGCAATGCATTTCTTGCTCCTTCGCTATTGGCTGCTGCAGAGAAAGCCCGGAGTGACCCGGACGTGCAACGGCGGCCCGTTTTCTCTGCCTGCAGCCTCCTTCCTGTAGCCCGGTTGAGGAAGTGAATTTCGCTGACAGGGCTGGGTTCAGTGAGGGAGAGGCGAACAAAACATCTTCCGAGGGGGGTTGGAAAAACAAACAACCTAACAGCAAGAGGCGAGAGGAGCGATCTGATAAACTACAGCGAAGCTAAGGTGTACAGTCATCGGTGAAACCGTGCTCCCCTACCCCGCTGAGACCGCCGCAGACCGCCGCAGACATGGTAAGGGCCGCGGCAGTGCTAAGTGGGAGAGACGGGGCCGGGGTACGAGGGCTGTGGTTCGGCTACTGGCTCCTGCTAACTAAGCGGTAACGGCTAAATTGTGCTAAGCTAGACCGAGGCTAGCAGGAGGCGCTGGGCGGTAACCTGAGAGGAGCAGCAGGAGCGGCGGACAGCGGGGGGAGCCAAGTATATAAATCACCGATGCATAGCTAAGGTGCCCCCCTTTGCAAAACTTCAGTGTACCGGATACCAATGAATTAGCTTTGTGGCTAAGCTACCAGCTATATATTAGCAGGATGTTAGCTAGTGGCTAGCTGTTAGCGTCGTAGGCGTAAAGTTAGCACAGGATGTTTTGGATTTGACACAAGTTCGTGAATAATATTAGAGAGGACTCCTAATATAACACACACACAAGCCTTCAGCCGTGCACACTCACACGCACACTCAGGCCAAAATAGTCAAGCGCCGGGTTGCCTGTAGCTAAAATAAGACTGCTTGCTCCTCCTATTCCAGACCATGTCAAGCTGCCTGTCAGCCTCTCCTGCTGCTCACTTCTCCTGCTTCGCCAGTTTGGTCGTGACTTTTCCAACACTTCCTCTGAGAAACGCGATGTTCTAAAGAGTCTGCAGATCATACACAAAGTCATTGTTAACTTGTTGATCATTTTTCAACATTTCCCTACCCCTCTTAACTCATCCTGTCAGGTCATGAATTCATCCCTGTCCAAAAAACTCAGTATACTACTGTAGCATGATGAAGCATCTTGTGGTTTCAGCCTGTTTATAAAAGTGTGCTCTGTAGTACTTAGACGGCTTAAATTGTCTTGTGTGTGAGTTGAGGAGTGCAGATGGTTTTTCTCCGCAGTCGCCCGCTCTCATCCATCCTGTTGGCTCAGCCTGGCTGCTCTCCCCCTGACCCCACGGCTTGTTGGTCTGAGCTAGTGTTTACACAGAGACAGGAGCACTGGTAAACACAGCGTCAAGGAGCGCAGGTGTCTGATGGAGCAGACTGATTCATCAGCTGAGAGAGATGTTAAGACAAGGCAAAGAGAAACTGCATCGGAGACATTGCTTAGAAAGCGCTGTTATGTTCAGGGTCACTCTTTAGAGAAATGTTTATGGAAGAGGGTTCTTCTCCTTGTCCTTTGACCAGCTGGCCGCTGCATGAGTATACATTGTTATGGTATGCACTTTAGAGAAGTTCCTTCATAGATGAGGCCAGATGAAGGAATGTGTAGATACTTAAAAGCGGGTGACAAATGATGTGGTAACCCAGACAACTGTTTCTATTGGTAATTTCAATAATGACACAAGCAATTTAGAACGCAAGTTTGATCCCCTTTATTCTTGGTTTAGATGAGCCCTGAACATTCTTCATGGTTGTCATCCTCCATGGGCACACCTCTGTTTATTTGTATTTGTAGATATGAGTGAACTGATCATGTTTAGGGCCAACAATTAATCGAATAATTAAACAATAAGCGATTATTAAATGGATCTTCAACTATGTTTTGAGCAGTTTTTTAAAGGGATAGTTCACCCAAAATTCAAATTTCACTCATTATCTACTCACCCTCATGTCGACTAAGAGCTGTGAGAATTTTCAGAGTCCTCCGTTCCTTCTCTGAGTTACGGGGGGGTCCACGCAGCAGGATTTGTCCATAATGGTTGTGAATGGACACCAACTTTCTTTGTACAAAAAGACACACCAAAAAACATCCAAATACCTCCATACTGCTCGTCTGTAATGTCCCTCTTGTATTGAAGCCCCCACATGAGAAATTGTTCTGCTGACACAAGAAGAGCAGTGAACTGAGACACTGGGAGCTTCCACTACAAACAAGCTTAAAATATAGACTTATTTCTTTTTTTTTGCAACAATTTCTCATGTCGGGGCTTCAACCATTATATATGGACAAATCCTGCTGTGCGGACCCCCCCGTAACTCAGAGAAGGCACGGAGGACTCTGAAAATTCTCCCAGCCCTTAATCCAGGGACACACCGGCCCGACCGTCGGGCGTCGGTCCTCGTCGGACCGCATCGGGAGCTCGTCTGTTGGTGTGTTCCTCTCTGTCGGGGAGCGTCAGATCTCATCGGGTCTAGTCGGGCCGATTCAACATGCCCAATCGGGGCTCGTCGGCCGTCGGGAGAGTGAACTCGTCGGGTACTCTGATTGGCTGTGTGCTAGCTATGGCGATTCTGATTGGCGGTGCCCTAAGCGAATCAGCGCGGCGTGTGGGAGGGACGGGAGTGACTACAGTAAACAACGGTGTCCTAGCCTGTCCTACGGTAAAAATGGTATACAAAATAAAAAGAGGAGTAAAGCAATATATTAAGCGGCAACATATACAGTATATATGTATATTTAAGTGTCACATATGTTCAATCAAACCCACATAGTTTGAAACAACGCTCAAAACACACACAGCTCACAACTAAGCATACAAAGTCTGCTAGCTTAATGCTAACGTATAATACAAAACACCATAGACGGGCTAATAGAAATTAGCATCGGCTATCGCCAATTCACCACAGCTGCTAAAAACTGTTTTAATTCTGGCTTTAGCACTGTTAACACGTGGTTATATTCTTTTTGGGAGATTAATGTCGGTCTCATTGATGAAATTTAACAACTGTGGTGGGAGTGGCATTAGTTAGTGAGCAGGACTGCCTCTGGGCTACGCACTGAAATCACCACATTTACGTAAATAAAGGAATGTTTTACAATGAACCGATCAGTCTACATTTTATTTTGTTAGGTCAACATGGTTATTGCACATGGCACAAATTATTACTACAACTTTATGACTTAGAATTAGTCTGTATGGGAGTCCTCGCCACTCAATCGCTCTGGTCGATAGTCGGGGCGGTGCGTTTCACTGTTTCTTTTCTCCCGACGAGAGGCGACAGCCTCGTCGGCCAAAGCAGTCGGTTTCGGGGCGTGTCGGGGCATCGTGTGTTCCTGGCCTAAGTCGACATGAGGGTGAGTAGATAATGAGTGCAATTTGAATTTTGGGTGAACTATCCCTTTAAATATGAATATTTCTGGTTTCTTTGTTCCTTTATGACACTAAACTCTCTTTGATTTGTGGACAAAACAAGACGTTTGAGGACGTCGTCTGGTGGTTTGGGAAACACATTTTTTAACATTTTATTGACCAAACAACTAATCGATTAATCGTTTACATAGTCGACAGATTATTATGAAAAGAATCATTAGTTGCAGCTCTAATGATGTCCACCTTATACTGTTTCTCCTGTGTAACTAGTGTACTTCTGTTGTGTACTACTATCAGTCATTTGGTCTAGGTCTGTTAAAACAGGTATGTGTTACCAACAGTAATACATACCTGTAACATGTTGTAAGTCCATGTCAGTGCAGGGCTCAGTAGGCCAAGCTGAGGTGATTATAGCACAGCTGAATGAAATGATGTTTTCATAATTGAGTAACTTGTAAGGTTTGGCCCAAATATGATTTGTCCATCTGTTATTACCCACCTCCATCTCCTCACACATTCCCCAGAGTTTCATGTCGTGGCTGGTCTCTCCCACTCTGCTCACTGAAATCCTGCTGCATATTTAAGAGGAAGAAACCCCCTGGGGGGAGGCTATGCTATGCAGACAATGCAAGCTCTGCTATTCCCATTTAAAGACAAGTTTGATACTTTGCATTACATGCATCATAAAACACCTGCACAACAAAGAGACTGACAGTAAAAGCTCAGTCTTTGTTTTTGAAGAAACCAACCCTACATACAGGATAGAACCCACAGGAATGTTGACCTGTAGGACTGAGCCTGCAGCAACATGAACTCGGCTACACTGGGAACACTGACCACTGTAGCAAACCAGTGTTGAGTGTCCAAGTACACAAGAACAAGAGCCTCAGTAAACAAGACCAACATTTAACCAAAGAAGGCATCGAGCAGCTCCAGCAGCAGCAGCAGCAGCTCCAGCATTAACAGCAGCAGCAGCATTAACAACAGCAGCAGCATTAACAGCAGCATTAACAGCAGCAGCATTAACAGCAGCAGCAGCAGCATAACAGCAGCAGCAGCAGCAGCAGCATTAACAGCAGCAGCAGCAGCAGCAGCAGCATTAACAGCAGCAGCAGCAGCATTAACAGCAGTAGCAGCAGCATTAACAGCAGCAGCAGCAGCATTAACAGCAGCAGCAGCAGCATTAACAGCAGCAGCAGCATTAACAGCAGCAGCAGCATTAACAGCAGCAGCAGCAGCAGCAGCATTAACAGCAGCAGCAGCAGCATTAACAGCAGCAGCAGCAGCATTAACAGCAGCAGCAGCAGCATTAACAGCAGCAGCATTAACAGCAGCAGCAGCATTAACAGCAGCAGCAGCATTAACAGCAGCAGCAGCAGCATTAACAGCAGCAGCAGCATTAACAGCAGTAGCAGCAGCAGCAGCATTAACAGCAGTAGCAGCAGCAGCATTAACAGCAGCAGCAGCATTAACAGCAGTAGCAGCAGCATTAACAGCAGTAGCAGCAGCAGCATTAACAGCAGCAGCAGCATTAACAGCAGCAGCAGCAGCATTAACAGCAGTAGCAGCAGCATTAACAGCAGTAGCAGCAGCAGCATTAACAGCAGCAGCAGCATTAACAGCAGCAGCAGCAGCATTAACAGCAGCAGCAGCAGCAGCATTAACAGCAGCAGCAGCATTAACAGCAGCAGCAGCAGCATTAACAGCAGCAGCAGCATTAACAGCAGCAGCAGCAGCAGCAGCATTAACAGCAGCAGCAGCAGCAGCATTAACAGCAGCATTAACAGCAGCAGCAGCATTAACAGCAGCAGCAGCAGCATTAACAGCAGCAGCAGCATTAACAGCAGCAGCAGCAGCATTAACAGCAGCAGCAGCAGCAGCAGCATTAACAGCAGCAGCAGCAGCATTAACAGCAGCAGCATTAACAGCAGCAGCAGCAGCAGCATTAACAGCAGCATTAACAGCAGCAGCAGCATTAACAGCAGCAGCAGCATTAACAGCAGCAGCAGCATTAACAGCAGCAGCAGCAGCATTAACAGCAGCAGCAGCAGCAGCATTAACAGCAGCAGCAGCATTAACAGCAGCAGCAGCAGCATTAACAGCAGCAGCATTAACAGCAGCAGCAGCAGCAGCAGCAGCAGCATTAACAGCAGCAGCAGCATTAACAGCAGCAGCAGCAGCATTAACAGCAGCAGCAGCATTAACAGCAGCAGCAGCATTAACAGCAGCAGCAGCAGCAGCAGCATTAACAGCAGCAGCAGCATTAACAGCAGCAGCAGCAGCAGCAGCAGCAGCAGCATTAACAGCAGCAGCAGCATTAACAGCAGCAGCAGCATTAACAGCAGCAGCATTAAAGGAGTCATAACCTGCAGTATCCAGCCCCCTTGGAGCTTTGGATCAACAGCAGTAAAGCTTATTAGAAAAAAAAAATTTTAATCAAACATTGAGCTTGTTTTGACCCTTTTTCCTAGCGACTTTATCACGCGAGAGGTTTAACTGGTCCAGATGTGCATTGTATAATATGTAAGCAGCGCGTTGATTCGCAGCAGGAAGGACAGCAGCAGCAGCAGCATTAACAGCAGCAAAGCATAAACAGCCCCTAGCAGCAGCAGCATTAACAGCAGCAGCAGCATTAACAGCAGGTGGTGAAGCAGCATTAACAGCAGCAGCAGCATTAACAGCAGCAGAATCAAAATCTCCTGCTTTAGGAAGGCACAGCAGCAGCATTAACAGCAGCAGCAGCAGCAGCAGCTCCAGCAGCAGCAGCTCCAGCATCAGCATCAGGCTGAAGACTGTCACTGGTCAAACAACAAACATCTACCTGCATTTCCCACATCAGTCTTCTTGCAGCAGCAGCAGCAGTTAAAATTGGATATTTTTGCAGCTTTAACCCAGGAATAAAGAAAGGGAGGCAGAGATGGGGAGTTTGAAAGCGATATTTCAACATTTTGGCAGATTCACCTGTTACCATAACCCCTATCAATAGGTGTGTTACCTTTAATTGTTGGTGCAAGCTGTTTTTAGATCGGCGGAGCAGAGAAGCAAGCTGCGCAGTGTTTTTGCCTTTCACTCATCAAACTAATCGGAACGTCCAATGACATTGAATGTCTCCACAACTTATCAGGCAGGTTTCCAGGATGTCAAGTAGCCTGCTCATTTCAATGTAACAACTGCCAATGAGAACTGGTGTCAAAAAAGAAAGAAAGAAAAAAAATTGATCATGGACTTCATGATCGATTACCATGGCAACGATCAAAGCTTGCATCAATGGTTAAAGGTAATGAACCTACTACTGAGACTAGAGGGGTTATGGCAATAGGCAACCTGAGGAGAACAGGTCAGAGCACTGTGAGTCAGACATGAGACAGACGGTTTGGGATTTCCTTTGGGAAAACCTGGACTTCATAGCTTGTAAAGCAGCCATTAGGTCAGTGAACGCCATGATGCTGTGAAATGTTGAGTGTGTTCTCATGCCCCAGACAGAACTGACAGTGATGATGGTGAGGGATCATGCCTTTGAGGTTTTGGGGGATTCCTGTCCACCATCTGTCCACACCTAGTTAGGGACGGAGTGACTATGTCTCACATGTGTTCAGATGGCAGACTAACTGTTCCATGCTGTTGATGCTGATTATGCAGGACAAAAACCTCCATTTGTTTTTACAATGCTGGTCCTTTGTGGTGGCTGATGGTGGCTGTGTTGTACATGATGTTCACCTGTTTGTAGTTCCTCTCCTCCCTCCTCACCAGTCACACTACCTGCTGCAATGTAACCATTCTCTGACAGCAGTTCTCTGCCATCGCTTTAGCCACCTGCTCCCTTTATATGTATCATGTCTCTATGATACACGCCCCACAGCTATGGCCAGATGAGTAGCATCCTCTAAAGGCTGAGGGACGGTATCTACCCGACATCCCCAGTCTGGATCTCCTGCACGTTGTAAACCATCTTGATCCTTTGTTTGACTTCTGCAAAATACTCACATGACGGATCATGAGTGCTGCGCCAGCCTGCTGAGCTGAAAGTGTCTGTTGTGTCGGCAGTGCAAGCACAGTGTGCCTGCAGGGGTGTGGATACTTCCTGAAGAAGTTCCTGAGAACGTGACAGCTTTTCTGACAGCAATTTAAATATGAACATTTAAAAAAATGTAGTTCTAATAATGTACTGTGTTAGACTTGAGATGCCAATAGATGAAGTGAATCCTGTCCTGATGAGTCTGTTGGTTTGGGGCAGAACATATTGAACATTATTCATAAACAGTTTGAAATTAAAGGTGATGTCAGTGTTTGACAAGAGTATTTTTCAGGCACTTTAATGGAAATGTGTTTTAGGTCTGTTGTTGAAAAGGGTCAAAGCTTTCTGTCTCACGGTTTTAGCTTGTGTGTTGTTTTCCTCTGCAGCTGTAGTGACAAACACAGCACACACTCCAGTAATACTGTTGTAACGTAGCTTTCAATATTTGACCCGTGTGTTGTCTGTGTATGTGTGTAGATTGTAAGTAGATTCCCCTTCAGTTTTTCAGCAGCATTCGATGACAACATAATAACCATCTCTTTATGATCCAATCATTGTAATGTAAGTCTTGGATTCAGGGTTCCTATGCAAGTATGAAAAGTATGGAATTTAATTTTAAGTCTGGAGAAGTATGAAAAATGGAAACTATCGTATGGAAATATTTCTTATCTGGGTTTGGTCTTATCTGAAGTTATTTGGGTTCATTATTTTATTTTATCTCCGGGAAATGATTTGGTAACATAACAGCATATAACTTCAAACAAACGATTAACTGAATGATTTATTTACACAATTCACATTTATTTACTCCAATGTCACAAATTATTGGAATATTTTACAGAGAAGTCTCAGTAAAATAGTGTGGAAAAAACATGTGGAATATCTTATATTTTTCCAAACAGTGTTGTTTTTGTTGTTGTGGAGAAATAATCACAGTGAACAGCAGTATAACAATGTGACACAGCAGTGATGATAGAGCTGCTGTGTTGAACTGTAATCTGTTTGTTTAGTGTAATAAATGTTGTGTGTGTGTGTTTCAGAATGACCAGCAGCTGGACTGTGCACTGGACCTGATGAGGCGTCTGCCTCCTCAGCAGATCGAGAAGAACCTCAGTGACCTCATTGACCTGGTGAGTCTGCGTCTCCCTGTCAGCCGCGCAGACGTTGAACTGCCATGTGAATGAAACTGTTTTGTTTTCAGACTGTGCTGTAAGGATGAGGCAGTGTTGGACTAGATCACTCAGGCCAGTCATCTGACAGGCTGCTCATACTGAGGCTCAACATTTACCTGGAAACCAGAACAAAGCTTTTCATTACCACAGAGTATCGGGGCCACATTGAGAAGAAAACAAAACACAGACTTTGAGAATAAAGTCGTACATTTCCGACTTTATTTTCGAAGTTTGTGATTTTTTTTTTAGTTGTCAATGTGGCCCTAATATTTAGTCTTATTTTATAAATTAAACATTTACCTTAAAATGAGACTTATAGAGCAACAGATTTATCTGGTGCCCCACCAAAAGACACTAGAATATTAATATTAAAGGGGTAGTAGCATTTTTTTTAAGTGGGGTTGTATGATCTACAAATATTCCCTATATTGCTATAATATAATTTTTTCCAGCCCCTCAAAGTGCAGAAAAAACGCAGCTGCTGATCGGCAGGCGCTAACCCTGGGTGGAGGGATACGTGAGTTGGTTAGCTCCAAATAAAAACTGTGTTTTTCCTGCACTTTGAGGGGCTGGAAAAAATTATATTATAGCGAACAATGGAACTGTGTATTTTTTTCAGGTAAAACCTCTTTTAGGCTGTTTCTTTGGGTCCATTCACAACAATGTATGTTGTAAATCTCTGGGCAGGGCTATGGGCTGGCGTTGCTAACGGGAGGAGTGCAGAGAGTCTTCTACTGCAATTAAAGTACTTAGGGGCTATTTGGAGATCATACAACCACACTTGGCCAAAAGTGATACTATCCCTTTAAAACAGAGCTGGATTGATTACCGTGTTCATTGATGAGGCAATCACCAGGAAATATCACCTATTTTCCAAACTGATAAATATCAAAGTCTTTTTTTCACTGAAACACTTCCTGCTTTCAGCTGCTCTGTCTTTGTGAACATGGTAGGCTCAGGGTTTAAACTGTCGGCTCAACCTAGAGATACTTTGGTCACATTTAGAAAAGATCATTTCTATTATTTTCTGACAATTCACTGATTATATGAAATATGATTATATGAAAACACAACTGTCAGGTTAAATGATGTAAAAAATTTCCACAAAGTGGCACAATTACCTTAGAAGATTGTTTGATGATGAAGGATTTCTCTATCTTGACCAAGGTCCATTTAATCTACAGGATTCTAGTTTTACTGGTACACATCTGCCACTTGACCACATGGATTTGATTACAGTTGATAAAAGCTGTGGGGTTCATTTTGCCGATTGACGGCAGCAGTATATGATTTTTCAGTTGTGCTGACTGGTGAATGCACTTGTTCCTGGTCTCAGTAGGTTGACAGCAGCGTCCTGGTGTCTGTCTCTGCCCTGAGCTTTGGCAGATCTGTGCTGTGTTTTCACTGTGTGTGTGTGTGTGTGTGTGTGTGTTGGCCCTGTTGTGGTGTGTGTGTGGGTTCAGCAATGTGCCAGTGTGACAGTTGCTCTGCTTTGTGCGTCGCTGACTGTGTTAGTATGAAATGATCCAGTTCTTTTAGTGGAGTGACTGTTCACTTGTTTTTGTAAGTTCCCATGAATCAGATGTTCTCTAAATGAATGAATTCTTTCTTTCCTACAATTTTCTGTAAAAAAAACAAAACTACAAAAGTTGCTGCAGTGTATGACAGAGTGTTAGAGCCACGCTGACAATAAAAACATCACAACTTCAAGAATAGAACAGTGGTAAATGTAACTCTGCCGTAGCTCTGTCCCACATGAAGCAACACCAGACACAATCACACATAGGGCTGCAAAGTTGGAAACTTTCCATGGGAATTAATGGGAATATATGGGAATAAACGGGAATCAATCAGGAATTTACTAAATTGTAGGTTGGCCCTTAACAGTTAACTTAACCCTCCTTCTGGGTCAGATTGACCCAGTCTGTTCCCCTCCTCCATCCTTCCCTCTTTCCTCCCTTCTTTCCTTTCTTCATTCCTTCTTCTTCCTTCCTTGACTGAATCTGTTCCTTCGCTCCATCTTTCTTTTTCCTACTTTCCACAATTCTTTTCCCCTTCCTTCCTTCCTTCTTTTCCTTGAATGAATCAATTCTTTTCCCCCTTCCTTCCTTCCTTCTTTCTTTCCTTCTTCTTCCTTCCTTGACTGAATCTGTTCCTTCGCTCCATCTTTCTTTTTCCTACTTTCCACAATCCTTTTACCCTTCCTTCCTTCCTTCCTTCTTTCTTCTTCCTTCCTTGAATGAATCTGTTCCCTTCCTTCCTTCCTTCCTTCCTTCCTTCCTTCCTTCTTTCTTTCTTCTTCCTTCCTTGAATGAATCTGTTCCCTTCCTTCCTTCCTTTCTTCCCTTCGTCCTTGCTTCTTCCTTCCTTTTTGACCTACTGTAACTGATCCAATCTGATCCCTGCCTCCTTCTATCTTTCATTCCTTTTTTCCTTCCTTCTTCCCTCCCATCTTTCCCTTTGTCCTTCCTTCCTTCCGTTTGTCCTTCCTTCCTCCTTCCTTGACCCAGGAGGACGACAGGAGGGTTAAATATAGTTGGGGAAATACATTGTAGCATAATCTTGGCTAAAACAAGCAGGTTTAAGTATAAGTGAACACTTGAACATCTATCTGCTATTCCTCAGTCACATACACACAGCACACTGCTGACTGCAGGACTACTGACAGATACTTCCCTTCCCAACATTCATGTTTTTGTTGTTCAGTAAAATAGTTGATTGTTCATACAAGAATTCAAACTTGATAAAGTTCTGTTGAAAACTCATGTTTTTTAATTGTATTGCACGGAAAACAAAATATTTACATGTATCTTTGTATATGATACAGTTTGTTCAATTTACCCTCAATTTCCAGTTCATTCCAAAAAATTCCCAATAATTCCTATAAACTCCCATTATTTCCAAGGAAAGTTTCCAATTTGGAATATTTCCAAAATTTTCTAGAAATTTGCTGGAAATTTCCACTCCTTATCAACCCTCATCACACTTCACTTTAACCCCCCCCCCCCCCCCCCCCCCCAGTTTGTGTCCGGTTGTTAGTGATTATTATCACAGCTGTCAGTCACATCTGCTGCCAGCCACTCTCAGGCTCCACCATCTTCTTCACCTGACCCCCCCCCCCCTCTCCTTCCTGTTTCCACCCCCCCACCACCACCTCGCTCTCCTCCCCTCCTTCCCTTATCTCACCCAGGCTTGGCTGCCAGGTGTGTGTATGTGTAGGTTTTTTTTTAAGAAAACAGAGCTTCCTTTGTGTCATGCTCTGATGAAACATGAGGGGAGTGTGTGTGTGGGGGGGAGAAGTAATTTGTAAGGCCTTATCCTGTAGATATTGTGTTTCTATTGATATGTTGTCGTGGCTGTCCTCAGTAACCTCTGCTCACTGCTCCAGTCCTACAGTATGAGCTGTGTATTGTGTGTATTGTGTGTATTGTGTGTCTTGTGTGTGAAGAGGTTGTGTTCCATTCCAGGAAGTCTGGACTGACAGTAGTGGCTGAGGAGTCCTCGTGTCTCCCAGCAGCTGCTCTGCCTGTGTGTCCGTACAGAGACAGAGACATGAAGCCAGTGTGTTGTGTGTTGCTAGGTGCCCAGTCTGTGTGAGGACCTGCTCTCCTCTGTGGACCAGCCCCTGAAGATCGCCCGGGACAAGGTGGTGGGGAAAGACTACCTGCTCTGTGATTACAACCGAGACGGCGACTCCTACAGGTCCAGTCCATCACTGCACTTGAGCAGCATCAAAAACATTCTTATTAGTTTATCACAATACAAACAAGACAAGAAGTTGAAACGCAAAGTTGTGTTTTGGAATCAGCAACATGAGCTCTTTATTCCATTTTAAAGGTCTGAGATGGAAACGTACTTGAACTGACATTATTCACAGGAAGACTTTTATTGATCTTGAGATAATTCCATCCACAAGTGGATGGAAACATGGTGGGAGACCAACAGATAGTTGAGATTGGTTCAATAGAATGAAAAATGATGAGAATTGAAAGCAACTGTTGCTCAGATCAGTGCAGAGCTGATGAAATCATTAGATGGCAGTTTGAAATAATCAGCTTCAACTCTGTTCTGTTGAAACATTTCTGGACAGTTGGTCAAAGCATCATGGGATGACCAGCTGATCAATTAATCATCAAAATAATTATTACTATCCCTACTTGAGTGATGCAGCAGCTGGACATGTGGCTCCATCCTTATTAATGCTTCTCCTGTCGTCCTCTGCATCAGATCTCCATGGAGTAATAAGTATGAACCTCCCATTGAAGATGGTGCGATGCCTTCAGCTCGCCTGAGGAAACTGGAGGTGGAAGCCAATAACGCCTTTGACCAGTACAGAGACCTGTGAGTAGCAGCAGAGCAGCCTCCTGCATTTCAATAAAGGCGCGCGTGTGTGTGTGTGTGTTCCTCTCATGACCTGTGATGTGTGTGTTCAGGTACTTTGAGGGCGGTGTATCCTCTGTGTACCTCTGGGACCTGGATCACGGCTTTGCTGGAGTTATTCTCATCAAGAAGGCTGGAGATGGATCCAAGAAGATCAAAGGGTGCTGGGACTCCATCCATGTGGTGGAGGTGCAGGTGAGCAGCACTTCTTTCCTTTTATTGCTCAGTCTGAAGAGCAACAGCTTAGCTTCCACTCAGTTCCAAAATAGAAGATGCTTGAGTCTAAAAATATATTGTTAAAAGGAACTCGACAGTGATTAGCAGAGGTGGTAGGAGTAGCTAAAAATTGTACTCAAGTAAGAGTATAGTTACTTTAGAATAATGTTATTCAATTAAAAGTAAAAAGTAGCCATTCAAACATTTTTAGAATAATGTTATTCAATTTAAAAGTAAAAAACACACAAAGCCATTCAAACATTTAACTAAGATTGGTTTCAAATGAAGTGCCTATCCATGAAAACTGTCCAAAGTCACATGACCCGCCCCTGAAACTGGAGCTGGATTACTGAGAACCTAAATTTCTGGGGAGGAAGAAGAAAAGATGACCGGTTCACCAAAGACGGTTTATATTGAATATCTTTACCTTCCACCACATACCAGGGCTGACATCATCCTAATCATTTACTAGCCGCAGTTTCTCAAATTTGAGGCGGAGTGGCCGTCCTGTTTACCGCGGAGATTTTGTGTGGGGTCATGTGACTGCCTGGCTCTGTCTGATTGGTTACACAGAGGCAAACGTCGCGAGTAGCTACATCTGATTGGTGAAACGCAGTCATGTGACAGAGGCTCGGAAGTATCTCCATTAAAACAAAACAAACACTTTTCACATGAGATCGATAAGAAAAAGTAGCGACCGGAATGTAGCTCAATGTAACGGAGTAAAAGTACCGCTATAATATATACTCAAGTAAAAGTAACAAGTAGGCTGCATTGAAACTACTCTCAGAAGTACAATTTATCCAAAAAGTTACTCAAGTAAATGTAACAGAGTAAATGAATCAGCCATGATTGTTCTTTTCTATGTAGTAGTTAGTAAATATTTGAACCTATGCAGGCAGCCATTATTCTACCTGCACATTGCATCCTGGGGGCAGTAAAAAGATTACTACCGTTCCAATAGTATCACCACAACGCCACATTGAGCTGCGTTGGTTGTGGCGAAAGAGGATCACAGGATCATATGATATGATTTAGATTTCGGCTACCTGTAGGTGACCTGGTTCCCTCGTCAGCCTCCATTCCCGGTCATGGAGGCTGACGAGGGCAGCCCATAATACGTAATACGTAATTCATCAAAGTTGTGGTGTGCTGTGATGCACGGGATGTCTACATAAAAGATCGAACCTTTAAGCATGGTGTGATTGTGTTGGTCCTGTACCAATAGGTCAAGTCCTTCATGTGCTCCTGGTGCAGGCTGGACAGAATGGGACTACAACACTAAAGGCCTTTGCACACTGAGTCCGTTTTTTTCGTCCGAAATTGCCGCACGTCAAAAAATAACTTCGACCTCATGTTGTGTCAATCATGTTTACACACCGACTCCGAAACTTTCGTCCGTCATAAAAGTTTTCGGAACAGGTTCGATTTAATGCGTTTTTCGCATCCGTGAAAAGCCTTTTGACCAATGACATCAGCGTTTTAGGGCTGGAGAGGGAGAGAGAGAGGGGGGGGGGATCGCCGCTGCGAGTGTGTCTGTCTGTATGCTGTGCGTGCGCCAGCCGCTGTTCACGTGTGTGTGTCTGTGTGTGTGTGCACCAGCCGCTGTTCAGGATCATGGAAATTGGCCGTCTCCTGTTTACTGTGTGAGCTAATAATCAATATATATCATAGTGGAGATTGACACTAAAATAACCAGTTGAAGTGATGATGATAGTTCCTGCTCATTAAGCAGCAGATCTCCTCGCTACTACGTCCTCGCAGCATGGACTCTTTTTTTCTTTCATTTCTCAACAAGTGAGAGAACCACAAAGTGCACCACTGCGTGACGATTTTTGTCTCCCTCTCCGAAATTTAGAACACATAATAAAAACGCATGCGAGAAAACGCAACGGACTCAGTGTGCAAGGAGCCTGCGCGTAACGTTTTTTGTCGGATGACAGATCCGAAAAACGCATGCGAAAAAAACAGACTCAGTGTGCAAAGACCTTAATCCTGAAGTCATTTAGCTCATCTTACATCCATAGCTGGAACGGCTCATTAGGAAATTGGAGCTCTCGACAACACATGCTCTCCCTCTCAGTTGTCATGGAGACGCAGTTGTTACTCTGACACCATCAGTTTTGCCCCGCTCTCACCTCCTCGTGTCTTTGATTTTCTTCATTTTGAGACTGGGACTGAGTCATATTTTGTGTGTTGTCACACTCACAGGGCTGTTGCTAGGAATTCTGGAGCCCCTGAAAGAATACTAAAGTGGGCCCCTGCCCCCTGACTTTTCCACTTTTTTTATAGACTACTTATGTATTATCATTTCTTGTTTTGATGCCCCTCAGGGAAAGAATAATTCAGTCATACAAAGATTAAACTATTATTGTTTCACAGACATTAGTGTTTGGGTTCAAATGGTCCATGTTTGTTGCTGTAAGATCAGAAGAACATGACATGTGGGCAACCATTTGATGTCAGTTACTATGGCAGCCTAATAGAGACCATGCAGACACAACCTGTGCATGCTGTTTGCACGTGACTATTATTGTTAAGTATTTTTAAATGGTCCTGTTTGTGTTCCCAGGAAAAGTCCAGTGGTCGTACGGCTCACTACAAACTCACCTCCACCGTCATGCTGTGGCTCCAGACAACCAAGACCGGCTCTGGCACTATGAACCTGGGGGGCAGCCTTACAAGACAGGTACGCCGGCCCGTCCAGCTGACCAGGCAGCACGCGCTTCCAGCTGCGCTCCGGTCTCCTACTAACTCCCTCCGTTTCTTCTTCCTGTCACAGATGGAGAAAGACGAGACGGTTGGAGAATCCTCACCCCACATCGCCAACATCGGCCGCCTTGTTGAAGTCAGTACAGCTGCAGACTTCTGCTAGTTGACAGTGCTTTGAATGCCTATACCATGTTTTAATATACACCACAGATGTTGCACAGCTGTGCACTGTGCCAGATCCAGTCCAGATAGACGATAGAGGCATGGAGTGAAGAATGTTTTCCCTCTTGTTGCAGGATATGGAGAACAAGATTCGCTCCACACTGAATGAAATCTACTTTGGGAAGACTAAGGACATCGTTAACGGCCTAAGGTAACGTCGTGTGTTGTCTGCTTGACTTGAACCAACTTGTTTATTTGCAGCTCTTTGAATCAGCAGGATCGGCAGAGTCTCGGTGCAGCTGACCTCTGTGTCTCCATCTGCTCACAGAGATGGTTTCATCTCTGCTTTCTCACTTCTGTCATTTCTTGTCTGCCGTTATGAGCCTTCCTCTGCTGCTCCTGCTCACCCTCCTCCTCCTCCTCCTCCCCTCTCCACGACCTCTCCAGCTCTTATTTTATTCCTTATTGCTTTCCATCTCATATATCTTCTCACTGTCAATCCTCCTGTCAATCCTCCTGTCACCCCCCCTCCCCCCTCCCCCGCTGCCTCCCCTCTGTGCTCCAGATCTATTGAGTCTTTGCCTGATAACCAAAAGTACCGGCAGCTCCAGAAGGAGCTGTCACAGGTCCTCACCCAGCGTCAGATCTTCATTGACTAGGGTCAGAGGTACAATCTGGCATGGACAAGTGTGTATATGTATGTGTGTGTGTGTGTGTTGTGTACATTTGTGTGTATTGTTTAGTAGAAGGAGAACAAGGTCCATGGAGTTCTTGGTTTTGATTCTCAGAAGTGTTGTTCTGTTTATGAAGGACAAAGGTCACAGACACAGTTTAATGAGCGCTTATTATTGAACCTGTTGGATGTTGTTCAGGATGATACTGACCTGTCGTCTTGCTCTCATCGTATTATTTCAGTCAACAGCATAGATGGTAGTTCTGAACAGTTTTATAATAATGAAATGTTGAAGTTATATCACAACATGTAATCTCCTCAGGTTTTTGCCCTGTGGTTGTTTGGAGACAGTATCTTGTAGTCTGGATGGTGTGTCCATCTCTCACTCTTCCATTGTGTACTTTGTAAAAAAATGAGCAACAAGTTGAGTGATAATGGAAACTGTATATGTTTTGCAGATTTGCACAATTAATAGTTTGTTAAATTGACAAACTTAAGTCTTTATAAGCCTGGTTTCCACTGTCAGTACGGTACGGGTCGCTACGGAACGCTACGGGTACGGTTCAGGTTGGATAGATCAAAGCGCATCCTTCAAACCTGGTTTACCCGCCCCCCTCAAATGCCTCAGTCTGCTATTGGTCGAAGCCAGAATAGGCGGTGTCGAAGCTTCTACTGCTGCTCTACTGCATCACTTACTTGAACACGCCTCTACCTAGGGCTGGTGGAGATGCTCAACGTTGATTGGCTCTCGAAAAATAGGGTGGAGTTCCCGAAAATTCGTGAGACAGAAATCCAGTAAATAGTACGGTTGGCCAGACTAGCAGTCAGCCGCACTTTTGCGAGGCGTGACGTCACTAGCGTGGGCACGACCAGGCTAGTGCAGCAGCAGCATTACACAGACGCACAGTGACGATAAGTCATATAATATAAGAATATTAAGAATAAAAAGAACAAACTATACATAATAAAATATTAAGATATAAAGAACATAACTATACATAATAAAATATTAAGATATAAAGAACATAACTATACATAATAAAATAGCAATAATTAAAACGAGATGTACAAACATATATAAACAACAACAAATTGGCAGTGTTGATTTAGTGCAACAGCTACAGGCAGCACCTGGGACGGCGCCATCTTCTTGGTCAGCTTGCGTTTCCACTGTGTGAGGGGACCTTCAGGGGGGGCGGAGTGCGGGTCCAAGCCCCGCCCCTCCGACTGCCAACCACAGCGACTGATATAACCGAGTGGCGATAGGACTCCCATAGAAATACAGAGCAATTTTAAGTCATAAGGTGGAAATAATTAGGGATGCACGATATATCGGCATTAATATCGATATCGGCCGATATTCGTCATTTTTTAACATATCGGTATCGGTCCGATGAGTAAAATTGGGCTCATATATATCGACCCATATATATCCGTATGCAAAACGGATCTGAAAATAAAGGAAGACATTCAAAAATTCAGTTTGCATGATTTTCAGTCTGTACAAAAATGTATCATCTCAGAAACTTAAAAAAAACAACACATATCGATATCGGTAAATATCGATTATCGGCCATAACAGAAAAATTCATATCGGATATCGGTATCGGCCAAAATTTTCATATCGGTGCATCCCTAGAAATAATCTTTGCCATGTACAGTAACCATGTTGACTTCATAAAATAAAATGTATTAGACTGATCGGTTTATTGTAAAACATTTCTTATTTACGTGAATGTGGTGATTTCAGTCTGTAGCCCAGAGGCTACTCCACTAGCCGCTGGCTCACAGTCGGTTGTGTTGTTGTGCTTCAGATGTCCGTCGCGCTGCGCGATGATGCCATATGTTTGACCAATCACCAGCTCGCAGTGCTTCAGCTCCTCCCCAAGGGAACCCAACCAGGAATAAGCGTACCATTCCATACCGTTCCGTACCGTTCCGTACCGTATCACATAGTGGAAACGGGGCTCTACTGTACCAGTTAAACACAGAAAACTATTCTTTGGTAATAAAGGAACCGTGGGCAGGTTTGAGAGTTACACATTTATTTATTAATTCTATTAGGTATTATTTTTCCAATATAAAAGGAGGTATTGATATGTATTCTTGATAGCCAAGTGTGTGTGCGTGTGTGTGTTTGTATGAACATTTGCATGCTTCCCTGCAACACTGTGGGTGTGTCTTTCAGGTTGTATTCAACCTTTTAAACTAATGCACAATCTGTGAGGAAGGGACACACTCACCTTATCAGATCTTCAAAGCACACATGGAGTTGTTCACTGCCCTCAGGACTTTCCTAATAGTCTGTTCATTCTGTGTCAAATCAAATGGCAGCAGCTCTAACTTTCACCACTATCAGTTCAACAGGATGAAGTGAGTCTGAGCTCACTGTTGTGTTTTTCATTTCTCTTTGTGACTTAAAGGATAATTACCGTTTTTTACAACCTGGACCTTATTTCTAGCATAAAATCCCATCATTTCCTCACCCAGATAACTTTGGTGTCATTACAAGTTGTTCTGATGAAATGAGCTCCTGTATAATGTGAGAACCGATCACCCAGATAACTTTGGTGTATCTGTTCTGATGAAATGAGCTCCAGCTGAGAGCCACGTATATCTGTATACTGTGAGAACACGGGGCAGCGCAATGCAGCCTCTAAATTTCATTATCTGCAGAGAAACTCCTTCATTTCACCAAGATTTAGTTCTGATACACTAGTGCTATTCCCTCTGAGCTGTTATCAACATTTATCTGGGTGAAGAAATGATCATATTTTATGCTAGAAATAAGGTCCAGGTTGTAAAAAACACAAATTATCCTTTAAATTCAACAAATGAGTTTACAGTGTAAAATCTAAACTAAGACCAGGCAGGTAAATCATATCATTCAATTGCATGAAGACAATAACGGACATGAATGTTCCCTGTGTGCTGTGTATAAACTGAATATGAGTTGCTGAGGAGCAGACCTGGGATCAGCTGCTCTGTGACTAACACTCTAACAAACACTCACTTCTCTCCTAACTTCCAGACTTTCTGTTCCAGTGTTTGTTGCTGTTGATGTTTGATGTCTCCCACGCTGACTGACTGTCCCCCCCCCCCCCCTCTCTCTGTTCAACAGGAGTGTTCAGACTCTGGCTGACAAGTCAAAGCAGGAGGCTCTGAAGGTCGACCTGATGGAGGCGCTCAAACGCAAACATAACAGCTAGAGATGCTTTTCCTTTCTCCTCTGACTTCTCTCACTCTCTCCGCCTCATCTCTGCCATCTTTTCTCTGTTTCTTTACGTCTCTCCCTCCATGCCTGTTTCAGTGCTGCACTCTTGTTTATTTGTGGAAAAACAAAAAAAGGAGAAAATGCTTAGCTTTTCTTTTCTTTCTTTTGGGTTTTTTTTTTCTGTGGGTTTTGTTTTCATGCATCTCATCTGTCATGAAGCCATTCACTCCCTCTGTTTCTCTTCACCCCTCTCTTCTGTCCATTCTCTCCCATTTTATGAATATAATGATAGTATTACCACGGTTAATGATAATCTTCCAGTGTGAGGATCATTGTAGTAATAATCCCTGATGTTCTCACAGCTGATCCTGGTCCTGGGTCAGTTTGAAAGCAGCCGCTTTGGCCCTGCTCTTCCTCCGTCGTGGGGAACCAGACAAAGACTGTGCTGTACGTGGTGTAGGCTTGGCGGGGCTGCCATCAATATGTAAATCAAATTTATTTCTTGCACCTATTTTTGTCTACAACCCCCCCCCACCCCCCATATTTGTATAAAATTATAACTGTCCGTGTATAACTGTCATGATTGTGGCCGTTGTAAACGGTGCGAACACGAGGGCGGTCTTCGGTTTTTATTCTTTCCTCCACTCTGTCCACGTGCACGTGAGCCTGTGTGGGAACACGGAGGCTGCAGCCAGTGGAAGTGTAGACTTATCAGACATGGGGGGTCAACTGTTCTAATCACCAGGTACACCCTTGTCGTCAACCCCATCCCCCACACTGTGCATAACATGACAGTTTGCCTCCCCTCTGTTCAGCATATTCACTTCTTCTCTCTCCTCACCTACTATGTCTTTGTTGGGGGTCACAGTTTGTCTTTGTGTCTCGGTGGAAACCTTTTACTGTTTCCATTTTGGAGGGGAATCTTTTGTTGTATTTTTGTTTTTGTTTTTATTTTGTAAAGCTTATAATTCATATTGTATTAGAGCCTCCAGCAACAATAAAAACGGTAAAAAGCTACAACTATTTTTTGTTGTTTTTTTTCAAACACCGTCACACTGTAAAGAAGCAGACACAACTCTCCTGAACAAACTGAGCAAACTTCTTATTAACCATCTGAATGCAGAATGTGAGTTACGTGAATCACAATAGAATGTAAATGTTTTTAGTTTGTGTTTGACAACCGAGACGTCTCAAATAAGTGAATATACTGTAGTAAACAGATAATAATTATCCACAATTGTAATTAAAAACAAAAGTTATAGGTAAACTGGTAAATATTGTACATTGAAAAACACTGTCTGTTTACAACTGCAGTACAAACCATGAATACAGACCATAAAGGAACGCTTTGATGGGACGTGAAATGTTGTCATAGGAGGTCATGTATACCGGCCACCATGTCAGCTTTTGTTCGAGGCGAAAACAAATTGGCCCATTTGTTGTGTAGTGTCAATGAAAAGAAAGCTAGCAGGCAAGCTACTTCAGAGGAACGGTGTTTACTTCACGGAGTCAGGAGGACAACTGCGCACATTCAGAATGTATGAGTTACATGTAGTGACACTGCCACCTACTGGCATGATATATGTATGCAGGCACACACGTATATACCACATATCCCTCTTTTTTAAGAATAATTCCTCTCACGCAAATACAACAGATAGTTAACATTTAGCTGCGTCAACACTTCAATAGTAACCAATCCTGCATAGTAAGTAATTACGAAATAAACGAAACAACCTGAAATTAGCTTCGGAAGATCTCAGTATTACCTAGAATCTGTAAACTACTTTTCAGCATAACACTTATACATCACCCACAGTGACACATTTGTACTTTCATAAATTTTCAAATTTCCTGTAATCTCGTACTGATTGTAAAGAGCTTCACGTTGAAAAATATGTAAATGTGAACTGTCCATAACATCATAATTTGTGAACATGTAACAGTCCATACTTCAAATTGGACACAGGTAACAGTCCATAAATCACATCACATTCTGCCCCTTTTCAAAAAAGACAGGGGTCAGGTAGCAAAACCTTCCAGCCAAGCAGGCGGCTGAATCTGCCTGCGACTCCGCTGGAGCCTAGGAGGCGGTTGAGCAGGTGGGGGCGTCTGAGGAGGCACATACACATCCTCAGGCCGTACACAGGTACTTGTTGTGTGCACCTCAGGGGAGGGGGGACTTGCAGGGGACAGGTGACTTTCTGTTACCATCAGAAAGTTCGTAGGTTGCCGGGCCTTTCTGAGCAACAACACAGAGGGGCTGTGTGAACTTGGTGTGTCCTTTCTTTATGATTCCTGGTTTCCTGATCCTAACATAGGAACCACACTGAAACTTTGGAGACTGTGCGCCTCGACGTTCATCCACATAGCGCTTTACTTTGGCTTGTTTCAGAGCCACAGTGTCTCTCACAGCTTCAGGCTGAACGGATGCACGAGGCGAAGCAATGCCTTTGATGTTCAGCTTGGTGCGGAATGGGCGTCCATGCAGAAGTTCAGCAGGGGAGACTTGAGTCAGTGCATGGGGAGTTGCTCGATAAGTGAGGAGAAAGTCTGTGACAAAGGGCTTCCATGGCTGACCTTCAATGTCAGCTGTTTGTAGACAGTCCTTTAATACTCTGTTCCATCTCTCCACTTCCCCATTACTTTGCGGATAGTAGATGGAGCTGCGGCAGTGTGTAATGTCCTGAGCTGCTAAGTAAGCCTCAAACTCAGCAGACACAAATGAAGGGCCGTTATCAGTTACAAGTTCGAGGGGGTTGCCTTCACGGCTGAAAACAGTAGACAAGAATGCAATGACAGTAGCGGACGTAACATCTGATGTAAATGCCACTTCAGGCCATTTACTGTAATAGTCAACTAAGGTGATGGCAAAACGGCAGTCAGGTGGAGCAGAGTGGAATGGGCCCACAATATCCATGGCAAGTTTTTCCCAGGCTGCATTGGGAAAGGGCACTGGTTGCAGTGGGGCAGCTTTGGTTATGGCAGTTTTGTCATGTTGGGAGCAGGTGGTGCATGACTTAATGGCAGCTTCCACATCAGAGTCCATACCGGGCCACCAATAGAGCTCCCTTAGTCTTTGTTTTGTCCTCACCATGCCTTGGTGAGTGTTTATGAGTTGTGGCTGAAGAGTCTGCGGAATCACAACTCGGTGAGTACCCCTTATCAAAACTTCATCAAGTTCAGCCAGCTCAGTCTGTACACGGTAGAAGGGAAGAAGGGCAGGATCAAGGCCTTTAGCTGTACGGGGCCAACCATTTCTTTGAAAAGCCATAACCTGCTGCAGCACTGGGCACTCTTTGTAGGCAGTATGTAGCTGCTCTGTAGTAACAGCTGCAAGGTCCACAGACACCATGGCTATGATGTCCTCATCCTGCTCTTGTGGGTCAGAAGACGGCAGGGGCAAGCGAGACAAACAATCTGCTATGACGTTGTCACGACCTGGCTTGTATTCCACAGTGTAGTTGAAGCACATAGCCGACCATCTTGAAATCCTCATCCCTGCTCTTCCGAAACCTTTGGTGGACAGCAGGGCAGTAAGTGGGCTATGGTCAGTACGCAGGGTGAAGTGTCTTCCCCAGAGGTAAGTGCGCCAACGCTCAGCTGACCACACACAAGCTAACGCCTCTTTCTCTATGATAGAATTTCCTCTCACAGTCAGTAAGGGATCTGGATGCGAATGCAACAGTCTTTTCAGTGTCACCGTGAAGCTGGGTGAGCACTGCACCAATGCCGTAGTCACAGGCGTCTGTAGTGACGAGTGTAGGGAGAGCAGGATCGAACAGCGTAAGTGCTGGGCTTGTAGCAATCAGTTCTTTGAGGTGAGAAAAAGCCTCCTGAGCAGCATCAGTCCATTTAAATTCTGCACTTTTCCTCAGCAGAGCACGAAGAGGTTCCACAACAGAGGCGTAGCAGGGAATGAACTTTGAATACCACCCTGTGAGGCCCAGGAAGGACTGTAGGGCCGTGGCATCACGAGGGGGAGGAGCCTCTGTTATAGCAGCAACATGGTCCGGGTTGGGACGGATGCCTGAAGCAGAAACAACGTGGCCCAAAAACGAAAGTTCATTTTTCCTGAACAGGCACTTCTCTACATTTAGTTTCAGTCCACTGTTGTTCAGTCTATGCAGTACAGCTTTGAGTCGTGTCTCATGCAGTGTAGGAGTCTCAGCATACACAATAATATCATCTAAGTAACACTGTACACCATCCAAACCTGCCAGAATCTGCGACATCATCCTCTGGAATGCACTTGGCGCCGACGCGAGACCGAAGGGGACCTTAGTGAACCTAAACAGTCCATCATGAGTGATAAAACCAGTAAGGTCTCGGCTCTCGGGGTGCAAAGGTACCTGATGATATGCGTTTTGCAGGTCAATAGATGAGAATATTTGTGCTCCTCGTAGCTCATGAAACACCTCCTCAATGTGTGGCAGTGGATGGCTGTCCACAACCACAGCCTTGTTGGGCTCACGCAGATCTGGACATATCCTGAGCCGACCCGACTTGCGGTGCACCACCACTATGGGTGAAACCCATGGTGAGGAGTCGATGCGTTCAATGACACCGTCGTTTTCTAGTCTCTGCAGCTCCTGAGACACTGCATCACGAATGGCAAAAGGCAGACGACGTAACTTTTGCTGCACAGGCTGTATTCCAGGTCGTACAGTGACTTTGTGAACAAATCCAGTAACTGTTCCAGTCTTTGAAGCATCAGTTTCAGCAGCTGTGTACTGTACAGGGACAGCAGGGGATGTGTTAGTAGTGACATGACCCTCTTTGATCTCAAGGTGCAGGGCATTGAAGAGATCCATGCCTAATATGGGCGTACCTGCTGGGACAATATGAATGTACTGGGACGTGCATTTTGTCATGTATGTCACCGTCAGTTCCAGACAACCTAGCACAGGTATTTGTTTCTTTGTGTACGTGGTCAGTGTTTTTCTGGGCTTCAGGAGCGGGGTGTGGCTGAAGTAACTCTTGTACATGTGCTCTGGGAGAATAGAGACACCAGACCCAGTATCCACCATCAGATCAGCAGTAACTGTAGGGCCACCTGAAGCTTTCATGGAGACATTGCACATTAATTTACTGCTCAGTGTACTTGCATCATCTTCATCAACTAATAGCACTGTGACGGAATCACTGGAAACTTCTCCCACATTGCATGAAGCAGTCCTGCTCCTGCACACTCTGGCAAAATGTCCAGGCTTATTACAATGTCTGCATGTGACTGATTTGGCTGGACACTTGGGGTAATTTGCAACGTGTGTTGTAGAGCCACATCTGTAGCACGTCTTACCAGCAGCTGTTGTATGGAATTATATTTGTGCCACTATCCTGAGCGAGCAAGGAGAGATTTTGAGCGAGCAAAGATAGATTCTGAGCACACAAGGAGAGATTTTGAGCACAGAAAAACATATTTTGCAAGCACATCAATTATATTTGAAAAAGAAATTACACTTGAGCAAACAAAAACATATTCTGTGTGCACAAACAGGCCGCTGCGCTCGCTCGCTCCCCCCGTCCTGCTCGCTCAACATCTCTCGCTCTGCGCGTACAGGTTTGGTCTCTCCGCTCGCCCAGCTTGGCCCCCACACACGTTACAAATGTGCCACAAAACCAACCAATCAGAGACCTGGCAGAAGTACGTCCTGATTGGCTGTTTGCTCTCCAATGGGATCGCTGGTTACTGTAACCCGGAAAAAACAAAGGAGATCGCATCAGATGGGCTCGGACTGGATGAAGAGGACGTGTTTTAAAACAATTTTCGGTCAGTATTTATTATTATTATGATTATTGTCTGATGTTACAGAACTACCTTGTTAGTTTTTGTACTATAGTGTTGTAACGTTCTGTAACATCAGACAATAATCATAATAATAATAAATACTGACCGAAAATTGTTTTAAAACACGTCCTCTTCATCCAGTCCGAGCCGAGTAGGTTCACTACGATCGTTAAGTTGTTTTGACAGTTAATTAATATACGATGTTACACTGAAAACGAGTTAGTCCGAACCTGTAGAGCTTGAATCACAATGGAAAATAAATCATAATTAACTGTATTTTGTGCGTTTTAATGAGAACTGAGTGTTAAACATGACAGATGACCCCAGAACAGCTCAGATAATGTTATCATGGCTTCTTACCTTTTTATACTGAAGTCTTCAATATAAAAGAAGTTGATGTTATCATAAAATCACACATTACATGGTTTGTTTTTATCAGCCACACTGATCTCTTTTGAAAATGTCTTACTGGTTGTGTTTATAGTTTCATCAAGCCTTGAGGTGGATAAAACTCTTTGTTATACAGTTTAGCATTACATTATGTCCACAACACGCAGAATGTCAGTGTCCACTGCTGTTACAGTAGGCTATTATAATGCCCCAGACCGGTTGTAGATGTTGGATGGAGAAGAAGAAAGAAGTCACAAGCATGTTTGTTTGTTTTTTCCAAACAATTTAATAATATGATTATATGAGTTTAAGTGATAATTTAGCAATGCATATGCTGACACTGAACACACACTGATGAGATGAGGAGGAGGAGGACGTCGTCCAGGACGGTTCTTCCTCCCGGTCCCGGTGGAAGACGGCCGGGGAGCAGCTGCACCGTCAGGCCACACGACACACACCGACACACACCGACCATGGAGGAGTCTGGAGAAGTCTCGGTTTACATTTTACCAGCATAGCATTAATTAAACCGTAAAATAAATTAACGTGGACGTTGTGAACGGAGCAACAGGTGTTGAATATCAGCCGCGATGAGACACTGTTGACACACACAGACACACATACAGCATAAATGATCAAGCTAAAACTACTACTATGAGTTTTACAGGGGTAGTAATGTAAAACAGTCCGGTTTCACGTCAGTAAATCCAGTCAATGAGGCGATCTCATCAATTAAACGTTACGTTTAAAAACAAAAGCTGACAAGAGACTAATAACAGACATTAACTATCATAAAGTTAAACTAACTCGATGTGACTAAACAAAAACTCACCTTTGAGCCGTGTTTTCCACTTTCCTGAGTGATTTTTCCACCGGACAGCGTCTCATTAGTTTCAACCATCCTCGGTCCCGAGACTCACACGACCGCGCTTTGGGAGTGCACGGACACAGCCGTGACGTCACGCCCAGAAAGAGACTTTTCTTTGGCTTTTCTGGCCGTTAGAAAACATTTTTGGCGGATATAAAGTCCATGACTTAAAAATATAGAATACAAAGATTAGTAATTAGCGGAGGTTACAGCTGCAGGTGTCCTGTGAACAGTAGACCCCGGGGACTAGCCCATCTGATGCGATCTCCTTTGTTTTTTCCGGGTTACAGTAACCAGCGATCCCATTGGAGAGCAAACAGCCAATCAGGACGTACTTCTGCCAGGTCTCTGATTGGTTGGTTTTGTGGCACATTTGTAACATGTGTGGGGGCCAAGCTGGGCGAGCGGAGAGACCAAACCTGTATGCGCAGAGCGAGAGATGTTGAGCGAGCAGGACGGGGGGAGCGAGCGAGCGCAGCGGCCTGTTTGTGCACACAGAATATGTTTTTGTTTGCTCAAGTGTAATTTCTTTTTCAAATATAATTGATGTGCTTGCAAAATATGTTTTTCTGTGCTCAAAATCTCTCCTTGTGTGCTCAGAATCTATCTTTGCTCGCTCAAAATCTCTCCTTGCTCGCTCAGGATAGTGGCACAAATATAATTCCATACTGTTGAGCCATTCAAGCCAGCAGTCTTTGGGGTTGGTCTGGGCGAGTTGAAGGGTTTGAGCTGCTTATGCTTCCCGCCACGAAAAGTAGTCCCACGAACCATGCCGACAACAGCCTCAGCTGCTCCTCTTGACGAAGCTATCGTCTTAGCTTCAGCAACTGCATTTTCAATCTGAGCAGCAATTGTCAAAGTCTTGTCAAGTGTAAGTTTATCCTCAAGCAGCAAGCGCTCTCTGATCCGAGCATTGGACGTTTTCTCCACAATTTGGTCCCTTATCATGTCCTCAGATAGTGTTCCAAACTCACATGTTACAATTAGCTCCCGCAGGGCCGCTGCATACTGAGCTGTGGACTCACCAGCTCGTTGAGCTCTCTGGCGAAACTTATTCCTCTCCGCGACGACATTCAATTTGGGTACAAAAAATGTCTTTAAAGCCTTTAGTGCATCGTCGTAGGAATCACCGATCCCTGGCAGCGTGTAGAAGATCCGCTGAGCCTCTGCGCCGACCGTGTGTATTAGCAAAGCACGCTTCCTCTTATCCTCCACATTGTCGGCCAGAGCTAGCACGTAGTTATCAAACATGCGAATCCATGCTTCAAAAGGCACCGTAGGCTCACCTGGGCTCTGCAAAAATGCCGGAGGTGGCGAAATCCCAAGCAGAGCCATCCTCGTCGCCAATATGTTGTGTAGTGTCAATGAAAAGAAAGCTAGCAGGCAAGCTACTTCAGAGGAACGGTGTTTACTTCACGGAGTCAGGAGGACAACTGCGCACATTCAGAATGTATGAGTTACATGTAGTGACACTGCCACCTACTGGCATGATATATGTATGCAGGCACACACGTATATACCACACCATTGCCATAATCCCTATAGTCATAGCAGTAGGTTTGTTACCTTTAATTGTCGGTGCAAGCTATTTTTAGAACAGCGGAGCAGAGCTACGCTGTGGAGGCTAATAGGATTTCTTGGTTTTCCTTATTAAATACACAATCCAACAACTCCAAAACGCCTTTGTAGACAAGTTGTGACCTGCAGATTCACCACGCTATGAGATAATAACAGGTAAATTCATGTCTCGTCTCGCAACGTTCCATTATTATCTCATAGCGTGGTGAAAGAGCGTTGTGGAGTTGTTGGATTGTCTATTTGAGGGAAACCAAGGAATTCCATGAGCCTCCGTAGCGTAGCTCTGAGCAGCTCACGGCTCTGCTCCGCCGTTCTAAAAACAGCTTGCATTGACAATTAAAGGTAACAAACCTATGACTATAGGGATTATGGCAATGGGCCAATTTGCCAAAATGTTGAACTATCCCTTTAAAGTTCAAACAAGACTGACAAACATACAAGCTGTGCTTTGAGGTAAATGTTAACACCAACATGGCAACACAAACTGTTGTTAACATTCTCATGTGTAGCAGCTGTTTTTATACAGGCTTTGACATTCCCATTGGAGACCAATATAACATGTGTATGGAGCGATGTGAGGTTTAGCAGGGATCATCTTTGCATGAGTGTCTTATCATGCCAACATTTGCTTATCAGCATGTCACAGCCTTCATCAGTTTTGCATGAATGTGTGCGACAAAATAAAAAGCTTCATGTAAAGACGGAAGATCACTAAAATAATTCTAGCTACCTATTCTACAGTACATCGCTGTGGAGATTTGTATTAAATGTCATGATAATTCATCCAATACATGTCACTAAATAATTCACTAAAAACAAAGACGGAGGTGCTGGAGGAAAGTCAGAGGACCACCAAAGGTAATAGGACTCATTAGCAGGGGAACAGGGTTGTCTGTACAAAATGTTGTGTTGATGCATTTTTGAAAGGTTTCATTTTGCAGCTGTAAAAGACAACATGCTGCAGTGGGCATATAGTGGAAAGTATATAAGTATATAGGATTCAAATGATGCACTCACATACAGGTGCAATTTTTAGGAACTCTTACATAAAACACAAATATCTCTAACTGCTAATTTATTCTTTTTCCTTGACAAATATTCCATTTTTACTCCACTACATTAAGTTAGGATAGGATCTACCAGCTTCATCATGGAAATACAGAATCTATGAATCCAGTGGAGACGGTCTCCTCGCTGTGTGTGGGTGCAGTTTGTCCACTAGGTGTCAGTGACACTCAGCACATCAGCTGGACTCCTGCTTCACACGCTCATCTGATCCTGAGCCACTCTCTCATCTTCTCTCAGTAATGGTGGTGATTTCAGCTTGGCTGCTGGACTCACCTGGAACTAAGAAACTAATAAAACCTACACAATAGAAAACAACCTGTGAACACAAAGAGGTTTGCTGACAGTCTGTTTATTTCTTCTGGTGAAAAAGTGGCACAGCAGCTTGTCTGGTCTTACCTACAGGTCCACTGAGGAATGTCTGCCAGTTAATGAGTAATGACTTTCTGAAGGAGAGGCTCCACATGTGAACACAGGTTCATCATGGATGAAATAATACCAGTCTGTGTCAGCACGGCATGGGAGCGTATCTTTGTTCCCCGGGTTCTACTGGATGTTCCCTGCTCACCTGGAAAAGGTTCTATGTTCCCTGCTTACTAAAAAAAGGTTCTATGTTCCCTGCTCACTAAAAAAAGGTTCTATGTCCCCTGCTTACTAAAAAAAGGTTCTATGTTCCCTGCTTACTAAAAAAAGGTTCTATGTTCCCTGCTTACTAAAAAAAAGGTTCTATGTTCCCTGCTTACTAAAAAAAGGTTCTATGTTCCCTGCTTACTAAAAAAAAGGTTCTATGTCCCCTGCTTACTAAAAAAAGGTTCTATGTCCCCTGCTTACTAAAAAAAGGTTCTATGTTCCCTGCTTACTAAAAAAAAGGTTCTATGTTCCCTGCTTACTAAAAAAAGGTTCTATGTTCCCTGCTTACTAAAAAAAAGGTTCTATGTTCCCTGCTTACTAAAAAAAAGGTTCTATGTTCCCTGCTTACTAAAAAAAAGGTTCTATGTTCCCTGCTTACTAAAAAAAAGGTTCTATGTTCCCTGCTTACTAAAAAAAAGGTTCTATGTTCCCTGCTTACTAAAAAAAGGTTCTATGTTCCCTGCTTACTAAAAAAAAGGTTCTATGTTCCCTGCTTACTAAAAAAAAGGTTCTATGTTCCCTGCTTACTAAAAAAAAGGTTCTGTGTTCCCTGCTTACTAAAAAAAAGGTTCTGTGTTCCCTGCTTACTAAAAAAAGGTTCTATGTTCCCTGCTTACTAAAAAAAAAGGTTCTATGTCCCCTGCTTACTAAAAAAAGGTTCTATGTCCCCTGCTTACTAAAAAAAGGTTCTATGTTCCCTGCTTACTAAAAAAAAGGTTCTATATTCCCTGCTTACTAAAAAAAAAGGTTCTATGTTCCCTGCTTACTAAAAAAAAAGGTTCTATGTTCCCTGCTTACTAAAAAAAAAAGGTTCTATGTTCCCTGCTTACTAAAAAAAAGGTTCTATGTTCCCTGCTTACTAAAAAAAAAGGTTCCATGTTCCCTGCTTATCCAGAAATGGCAGGAAATGTAGCAGTAACCAACTTACTAACACTAACCCTGACCCCCAAACATAGAACCTTTTTCTTAGTAAGTGGGGAAAATAGAACCTTTTTCGGGTGAATGGAGAACATAGAACCTGGAGAACAAAGGGATGACCCAGTGGATTGGGGTCATCCCTGTGTCTTTGCAGGGGTAAAAGGGGAACAGAGCTCTTTCTTTGCTGTAGGCCTACTCGTCAGGATATCAGAAAACACAACGGCAAAACAGAAAACTTTTGCTGTTGTGTTGTGTTTTCTCGTTTGTGTTGTGTTTCCTCTTGCTGTTGTGTTTTCTCTTTTTGTGTTGTGTTTTCTCTTTTGTGTTTTCTCTTGCTGTTGTGTTGTGATTTGTGATTTGCACCTCAGGGCCACAGTATTAAATACAGCACTGTGTGTATCAGCCTACTGACTCACTGTAAAGATGAATTGTGGTGTTCAAACATTCAAACATCCAAACGGTCTGTGGTCAGTGATCTGTCTGTTGTCTACTGCTAAACACTGAAGGGTAAGAAGTCAATTCATCTCCAGTGGCAGGATTTCACTTCAACTTCAACAGAGATGTTACCTCTCTCTCTCTCTCTCTCTCTCTCTCTCTCTCTCTCTCTCTCTCTCTCTCTCTCTCTCTCTCTCACACACACAGGTTTATGATAATGAGGACCCTCCAGGAACGGGGGGGGGGAGCAAGGAGCCATTTTTTTTGTTGCCATTCAAGCGGAGCTGCTCGGACGGAGCGGAGGTGTTGCTGCTGCTGCTGCTGCTGCTGTTGTTGTTGTAGCCGCCGGCGTGTGTGAGTGTGTGTGAGTGTGTGAGGAGCTCCAGCCAAGGTGACTGCGGATCCCCCTCCGGAGACAGAGCCAGAGCCAGAGAGGTGCGTTCAGAGCATGGCTCCGCTGCAACAAAGAGAAAGTCACAGGCGGAAAGTTTAGCTGAACAGCAGCAGAGATTCCCGGCGGGAGAACACACACAGGAGGAGCGATGCACTTCGTTCAATGGGATTTGTTGTTTATTTTCTGCTGGTGCTCACTGGTTTCGCCGGCGTGCGGGTTCAACGTCCACATCAGTGAGGATGCGGGTGCGGGTCCGGGTCCAGGGACCCGGGTGGCCGGCGTGGAGCGCGGCGCGCGGTGCGCTCTGGATCAGGTACTGGCTCCTAGATTCACGGAGCGCTTTCTGGAGACTGACCCGGCCGCGGGCATTGTGTTCGTCTCGGGCTCCATAAAGTGCCCCCTGCTGCGCTCGAACCCCTTCACCGTGTACACCGTGGCGGACTGCGCGGACTCCGGCTACAGGCACCTCCTCACCAGCCGCTACGAGGTGCATGTTCACGGTAGGAACTGTTCAAACAAGCGTAAAAGGAAACCTGAGTGGGACATGGAGGTGCTGACTTTGTTCAGCGGCCACCGCCGCTCAGAGTGCACAGAAGCAGGCTCGGCTTTATTCCCAGTGGGGGGTCTGCTACCTGGCTCCCCAGTCCGCTGCAAAGTCACCAACAGTCGGGATTTTTTCTTCTCAGAGGGCTACTTGTTTGTGTTTGAGACTGTGTGCTGGAGGCAGGACACCCTCCTGGAGCTGGACCTGCTCTGTGATGTGCTGTTAGGAAATACTGAAGTCAGCCTCGCCATCCACTGGCGTGTGGGGCAGGGCTCCTTCAGGCAGGGCCACCTGGGAAAGCTGCTGGAGCAGGCGGCCCAGTCTGAGTCAGGTATTGTGAGCAGGAGGAGGAGAAGCATCAACAGCAGCCCCCAGTTTCAGCCCCCCATGTACCAAGTGTCTGTGGCAGAGAATATGCCAGCTGGGACTCCTGTTGTAGTTTTAAAGGCAGTGGATGTGGATGAGGGGGAGGCAGGCAGGCTGGAGTATTTCATAGAGGCTCTCTTTGATAGCCGCTCCAACAACCTCTTTGCTGTGGACCCGGCCACCGGTGCCGTGTCCACAGTGGAGGTGCTGGACCGGGAGACAAAAGACACCCACGTGTTTCGCGTGACAGCGGTTGACCACGGCACACCTCGACGCACAGCCATGGCCACCCTCACTGTCACCGTCCGTGACACAAATGACCACGACCCGGTGTTTGAGCAGCAGGACTATAAGGAAAGCATCAGAGAGAATTTAGAAATAGGCTACGAGGTGTTAACTGTGAGGGCCACTGATGGAGACGCACCTGTCAACGGGAACATCCTGTACCACATCCTCAACAACAACGGCTCCAATGACGTGTTTGAGATCGACTCGAGGTCTGGTGTGATCCGCACCAAGGGCCTGGTGGACAGGGAGGAGGTAGAAGCTTACATGCTGTTAGTTCAGGCCAACGACCAAGGTCGTGACCCCGGGCCCCGCAGCGCCACGGCCACCGTTAACATAGTGGTAGAGGACGATAATGATAACGCTCCCCAGTTTAGTGAGAAACGTTATGTGGTTCAGGTTCCTGAGGACATGGCCCCCAACACAGAGATCCTGCAGGTCACCGCCACAGATCAGGACAGGGGGGGCAACGCTGTCGTCCACTTCAGTATCATGAGTGGAAACACCAGGGGACAGTTTTACATTGATGCTCAGACAGGTAAAATGGACCTGGTGAGTCACCTTGATTATGAGGCAAACAAAGAATACACTCTGAGAATCAGAGCTCAGGATGGGGGGCGCCCTCCGCTGTCCAATATCAGTGGTCTGGTGACGGTGCAGGTGTTGGACGTTAATGATAACGCCCCCATTTTTGTCAGCACGCCGTTCCAGGCCACCGTGCTGGAGAACGTGCCCCTGGGCTACTCCATCATCCACATCCAAGCTGTGGATGCAGACTCTGGAGACAACTCCAGGCTGGAGTACCGCCTCACCGAAACCACACCCAACTTCCCCTTCAGCATCAACAACAGCACGGGCTGGATTGTGGTGGCAGCAGAGCTGGACAGGGAGAGTGTCGATTTTTACAACTTTGGAGTGGAGGCCCGAGATCACGGCTACCCCGTCATGTCGTCTTCAGCCAGCATCAGCATGACCATTCTGGACGTCAATGACAACAACCCCGAGTTCACCCAGAGGGCCTACTACATGCGACTGAACGAGGATGCGGCCGTGGGGACCAGCGTGGTGACGGTGTCGGCCGTGGACCAGGACATTAACAGCGTGGTGACCTATCAGATATCCAGCGGAAACACTCGCAACAGATTCTCCATCACCAGTCAGAGCGGAGGGGGGCTCATCACGCTGGCTCTGCCTCTGGACTACAAGCTGGAGCGACAATACGTCCTCACCGTCACCGCTAGCGACGGCACCCGCCTCGACACCGCCAAAGTGTTTGTTAACGTCACCGATGCCAACACGCACCGGCCCGTGTTCCAGAGCTCACATTACACCGTCAACATCAACGAGGACCGACCGGTGGGCACCACCGTCGTCGTGATAAGCGCCACGGATGAAGACACGGGCGAGAACGCACGCATCACCTACTTCATGGACGACAGCATCCCTCAGTTTGACATCGACCCGGACACGGGAGCCGTCACCACGCAGATGGAGCTGGATTACGAGGACCAGGTCTCCTACACTCTGGCCATCACAGCTCGGGATAACGGCATCCCGCAGAAGTCTGACACCACCTACCTGGAGATCCTGGTGAACGACGTGAACGACAACTCCCCCCGTTTCCTCAGAGACCACTATGTGGGGTCTGTGATGGAGGACGTGCCGGTGTTCACCAGCGTGGTCCAGGTTTCCGCCACCGATCGAGACTCCGGACTCAACGGCCGGGTCTTCTACACCTTCCAAGGCGGGGAGGACGGCGATGGAGACTTCATAATTGAATCCACCTCCGGCATTGTTCGCACACTGCGCAGATTAGACCGAGAAAACGTGCCTGTTTACAGCCTGCAGGCCTTTGCTGTGGATAAAGGTGTTCCTGCTCTGAAAACACCAGTCAACATTCAAGTAACTATCCTAGATGTGAATGACAACCCCCCAGTGTTTGAGAAAGATGAGTTTGACATCATGGTGGAGGAAAACAGCCCCATAGGCCTGGTTGTTGCTTACATATCAGCCACGGATCCAGATGAAGGCAGTAACGCACAGATCATGTATCAGATAGTGGAGGGGAACATCCCGGAGGTTTTCCAGCTGGACATCTTCTCTGGAGAGCTGACTGCGCTGATAGACCTGGACTATGAGACACGGGCCGAGTACGTCATCGTGGTCCAGGCCACCTCCGCCCCCCTGGTGAGCCGCGCCACCGTCCACATTAAACTGGTTGACAAGAACGACAACGTGCCCGTGCTCAAGAACTTCCAGATCATCTTCAACAACTACGTGACGGACAAATCCAGCAGCTTCCCCACAGGGGTGATCGGACGCATCCCCGCCCACGACCCCGACGTCTCGGACCGCCTCCACTACAGCTTTGAACTGGGAAACGAGCTGAACCTCGTCCTCCTGAACCAAAGCACAGGAGAGATCCAGCTGAGCCAGGCTCTGGATAACAACCGGCCCCTGGAGGCTTCCATGAGGATCTCAGTGTCAGGTGAGATGGATGATAACTCCACCCAATTCACTTCCCATTAACATCCCCTGTCTTTTCACTCGTATGTCTTTTCAATTCAGTGGGTAATGGAAGTGGTTATGACTAAAATATGACTTTCTCTGCTTTAGTATTCCATAGTGATTTTCCTGAAATAGAAATATTCATGAGGAAAGATTAACACTACAGGATATTTGTAAGCCACTCTACCTTTAAAAAAAAACCCCACCCCACACTGCCAAGAGACAAAGATGTGTTTAAGCCTTTATATTCTGTGCGGTAAATTGTTTCCTCTGTTTCATTTAGAGGGGCTTTTGTTATTTAGTTGGACCCCTCATTATGGAATTGTCTTGTTTACCCAAGTCTGGTTTAGTTTTACCTATTATTTCAATGTACATAGACGTTTGTGTGTGTGTGTGTGGCTCCTGTGTATCCTGTGGGAACTAAATTCCCAGTGGTCAGACTGATCATACCCCATAACTACCCATCAGACCACCTCTCCCACCACATAATGAAAGACCGTTCAATTATGGTCTGTTTCTGTAGCTGATACTTGTTGTTGAGGTGTTGTGTTGTGTGACTGGGGTTCCAGTAGCTGTCGGTGCTCCAGCTCCAGACTGCTTTAGGCTGATGGTTCTGGTTTGAGTGCACTTTTAAAGACAAGAGACAACAAGAGCTGGTGAGGATGTCAGCCTTGTTTGCTGTACTGTTTCAGAGCTTTCATGTTTGTCTAAAACAAACCACTTCTCCTGAACATCTTAAACTGTCTGTGTTCCCTTCACCTTCAATTTAGCATGCCAGCACAAATTACAGTTTTGTATCTTTCCATTATGTGACTGAACTTGTGTTGGGCGTGTATTCCGATTATCCTCAATTTCAGCTTTTTTTGATGCAGAGTAACTGCAGCTCTGCCTTCTCTCTGACCTTGGAAGGATCTGAGAGACGGGGGGACAGAACCACATAGGGTATAACATTGGACTTCAAGGTTAAGATTTAATCACATACTAATAATAATATAAAGAGCAGTGAGGATTAGGGCTGGTAGGAACCTTGGGGTTTCTTTTATTGTAGTGAATGTGATGGATGAGACGGTGCAGAGTGCCTTCCTAGCTGTTGATGAGGTGACACTGAGGGGCAGATACTGTATGGGTAGCGTGGGTAGTCGTTAGGATTGGATCTGTGTTTTTCCTCTCCTGAGAACAATAGTTAGCTGTCCGTCGAGGGGCGAGTGCTGGAGCTCATACCAAGCTGTGATTGGGGGCAACAGCTGGGACTCCACTAAGAACCAATTAGAGGCCGTGTCTCCCCCAGCGCGTCCTGCACCTGCTGGGGTTTATGAGTCAGCACCCCTACAGGAGACAGAGGGAGAGGGAGGGGGGCAGGAGGCCAGTGGGGGAGGGGGGGGTGTTAAGTTGGGTTAATGTAAACTGAGATATGCTGAAAAATAGAGTGGTACTGTACGAGCAGGGAAGTCATTAGACGGTTGGAGGAAGAGATGGGGAAGGAAACTGAGCTCCTCCTATAGATACTACTGACCCCAATTTTCAAAGGCTTCTCCCTCAAGGGACCTCCCAAGTCCTCCCATTATCCCCCCCCTTTATGCTGCCGTTTAAGAGGCCCCTTATGATGGACGATTTTTGATGGGTTCTTTTGTATGTTGTTGGACTGTGATTAACACTGTTTCTTAGTTCTGCTCTTCATGCTGAAATGGATGTGATGCTTTGAACATAGCTGCACCGCTAAGGTTGAGGTGTGGGCTGTTCCCAATGCTTTGGGAAGGTCATCTTTAAAAAAAAAATCCACAGATTATAAGAGTCATCTTGAGGCAACACAGTAGATACTGATTTCACACTATGCAAATTATCAGAATTAAAGGGATAGTTCATCCAAAATTCAAATTTCACTCATTATCTACTCACCCTCATGTCGACTAAGAGCTGTGAGAATTTTCAGAGTCCTCCGTTCCTTCTCTGAGTTATGGGGGGTCCACGCAGCAGGATTTGTCCATATAATGGTTGTGAGTGGTGCTCACTTTTCTTGGTCCAAAAAAACATCCAAATACCTCCATACTGCTCGTCTGTAATGTCCCTCTTGTATTGAAGCCCTGACATGAGAAATTTTTCCGAAAAAATTCAATAAGTCTATATTTTAAGCAGAAGCTCCCAGTGTCTCAGTTCACTGCTCTTCCTGTGTCAGTTGCACTGACCGGCGGAACAATTTCTCATGTCAGGGCTTCAATACAAGAGGGACATTACAGACGAGCAGTATGGAGGTATTTGGATGTTTTTTGGTGTGTCTTTTTGGACCAAGAAAAGTGGTGTCCATTCACAACCATTATATGGGCAAATATTGCTGCGCGGACCCCCCCGTAACTCAGAGAAGGAACGGAGGACTTTTCTCACAGCTCTTAGTCGACATGAGGGTGAGTAGATAATGAGTGAAATTTGAATTTTGGGTGAACTATCCCTTTAAAAAAAAATCCACAGATCATAAGAGTCCTCTTGAGGCAACAGTAGATACTGATTTCACACTATGCAAATGATCAGAATTAACTGGATCTCACTTTGGCTGAATTTTTAAAAAAATCATGAAGATAATAAACTTCAGTTACACTAGCGTTGTTCACCACATGAAGAATCACTTTACATAATTAAATAATATGTACTCTGTTAATCCTCTGTTCTGTATTATCACCATGCTCATTATGAGTGATTATTCCTGATGCTGTTTATCCTGCAGCCGATAGATAGATAGATAGATAGATAGATAGATAGATAGATAGATAGATAGATAGATAGATAGATCATTTACTTCTATCAGGATGGATTCATCGGCATCTGATTTCAGATTGATTGAATTCTAACTTGTACTTGTGTCGTGTGGAGATAAAACACAGCCTATCTGATACTCATCACCATGTGTGACATTTCTATTATTAAGAGAAGTGTGGTCACACTGCTGTGTGAGAGGTAGGTGGTCGTTTGTGAGATTAGATTTGCTGCATCTGTATCCTGGATTCTGTCAGAGCAGTGTTGACATACTCAGGGTCTGATCCACAGCTCCCAGGCAAGCGTGAGCCTGCATAAATAGGTGTTTGCATTTGATGGCAAAGATTTTTTCCCTCTGCTTCTCTTTTATCCTGAAGGCGCTGTTAATTTGCCCATGGAAAGTATAGCTAATCCTTCATTATGCTTCACTTCTGAACATGTCATCAAGCTTACATATGAAGTCAGTCTTTTAAAGTTGTGCCATTAGAATTTTGACATGTCAGTTCCCGTACGTTTCTCGCCCATGTCCGACCCCAGTCAAGTCATAGTGGCATCGGAGCTCCCTGTTTAGCAAATAAGCAATGTGTACATTATCATGGATACACCATGAGGACACGTTGTCCTTGTTTTAATCAGATTCTGTGTCGAAGCCAATATGCTCACTTTGAAAACGCCAATGCAGAGATTTGTCAGACAAACACGGCTCCATAAGTAATGATGGTGCTTTGATTCAGCTCACATCACACTGCAGGTTCTATAGATGCTTAAATCACATAGTGGACACTCTCTGGTCAGTATCTGGAGGGAAAGAGCCTTTCAAGTTTCAGTATGATGTGCTTGTGGATGCTCCAAGGTCAAACCACTTTGCTGTTGAAGTTATCTGAGCCAAACGTGCTGGCACTTGGCCCGGCTCCACGAGGCAAACAACCATCACGCTCATATCAATCAAACTTCATATTGGATTCCTGTCAAAGTTAGAAGAAGAGATTATATTCTTTCTTTTTTTTACACTCAGATACAGAAGAAGGCTTCTATGTGTTTCAGTGTGTTTGAAGATGTCTTGCCCCTTCACCATCCTTGCATAAGATAAAGCTACAAGACTGGAATTTTAATAGAGGGGGCTCTGTGCTCCACTACATGTGAGAGCCAAGATATTCACAGGCGGCGTGATCTCACTGTAATCTACCGAACTTTACAACTGTCAGTGCAGAGACTTTCTCACAAATGTGGAATATGTGTGAACCTCTCTGATTGCTGTTCTTTGCTCCATCATAATCATTTCTCTGGGCAGAGCGTGGCCCGTGGCCCGTGGCCCGGGTTAGCGCTGCTCTTGACGGCCGATGAATTCCTGTTTGCTTCGTACGATCCAAAGTCACCGCTCGCAAAGGCTCACCCATGTTTTGTGTAATGGGAGTCAACCCCCCCTCCCCCACCCCCCACCCCAGCGTTAGTCACACTTGCAGGCTTGCTTGGAATGTTTGTAGCACAGTTTCTCTTCTTTTTATCCCAATAACATCACCTCTCACCTTGATCCTGTTTCTCTTTTCCCTCTTTTTGTCGGCCTGTCACCATTGCCCATTTTTCTCCTATCTAGCCAGGTCTATGGCTCTCACCCCTGCAACCTCCACTGTTCCCTCCCATCATTTCAAGCTCCTCCGCCCTCTCTCTTCACCCCCCCACCCACACCCCCCGCCCTCCCTCTCGCTCTCTCCTTTGACTGTTGTCCCCCCCTCTCTCTCCCTTGTGAAAGGAAGAATGCCTAAGAGAAATGCTTTGTTAAGCACCCAGTTGTCATGGTGAACCCAGCAATGCCTGAGAAATTCCTTGTGGGTGGGGACGAGGGGTAAGGTCCCTTTTGTGGAGCGAAGACGGAGGGGGGTGGGGGGTCGGGGAGGGGAGGCTCATAAAGTTCTAAAGAGCAACTGTCCCCCTCTCCCTCTCCTCCATCGAAGCATTAAGGCTTTCTCCTGCTCCGTCCTGTCAGCTACTTTCACTCTGCAGCGTTTTTACACTCAACTGACACCTGACCACAGATAGAAACTTTCCATTTGCTGTGGTTTTAAAGGGTTAAGCCCAGTCTTACATGGGAAGGCTTCAGAGGCCTCCTGTTTTGAAAGTAGTGAGCAGTCGGAGGCTCGGTGATATGATAGTGTGCTCTCTGCTCTAAGCTCTTTGAGTTGTGACACAGATGCACTCGGAGGGTATCTGATTTCTTGTTGCTGGCTCGTTTCATAGCAGCACAGTTCTTCTGCAGGGCGAGCTCCTGTACACTTGGTTGCATCGAAGGGCCGTAGGAAATTGAGGGTGAGGGGGGGTATGACATCATCTGTGTTAGGAGGGGAAGTGGTGTTTAGGATTAGGGCCGGTGCATCGCTGGGGTGAGGCCTTGTGGTGCTTGAATAAATCTAAGCATTGCCCTACATTGTCCTTGCTATCCCAGCAGACAATGGGAGTGGGCTCTGTCTGGGGGCTGCCCCCCTCCCCACCCGTCATTGTGTCCACTTGTTTGCACCAGTGCTGCTGCCTTCAGAAGAGTCTCACCAGCCTGTTATTCAACCATGAATGACCTGTCTACTGTACAGTCTGATGCAGACACTGGAACACTGACTGAGCACATACACTGATACATAGACGCTGCTACAGAGCTGGTGTGGAGCTACAGAGCTGGAGTACAGACCACATGGTTGAACCAGCCAAAATAGCCAAAAGTGGAAAAGGTTGGAACACCGAACCACTTTTATGTAATCAATATATTTTTAATTTATTTTCTATAGAACTAATCTCCTTGTTGTTTACACCTACTTCCGGGTAGAAAACCAGCATGAGAACAATAGTGACGGATGAGAGTTTCGCTATATAGTAGCCTAGTATATAATTTTTCAAGTCACTATATCGCTGTTTAGACTAATCTGATGTTTGTAAAGTCTATATAACCAATGGTTAGACAAACATTACTATTTATGTGTGCACATTTTTTAGTCGTGGTTATCATAGATTAATCGGGCTAACGGTTAGCTGTTTAACTTTATTAACGCAGTGACTCAATAAACGGTCCATGAAAAAATATTTTTTCCAGCAGATCTGAGTTCCAACATGACTGAGCTACTGGACTAGTTTCATGTCATGTTTGACAACGAGAGGGTTTTAACAGCTGACGTCCTGATGTTAGCTTAGCTGCCGCCGTTAGCTTAGCTACTACTGTTAGCTTAGCTACTACTGTTAGCTTAGCTGCCGCCGTTAGCTTAGCTACTACTGTTAGCTTAGCTGCCGCCGTTAGCTTAGCTACCGCCATCCCTGACAGCTGTAGCCACTGATGCTTTCTAGACACTGTGATTCCCCCAAACGGAATAAATACCACACATAGCAACACAAAACACACACACAGAAATAGTAATGTTTCTTCACTCATTTCAGATTTGTCTAAACGGTGATAGTGACATAAAAAATATGACATAGCCTAGCTAAACTCTCGTTCGTTACTGTTCTCATTCAAATTATGTGCTGGTTTTCTACCCGGAGGTAGTTTGTAAACAACAAGGTGCTTCTGTCTGTTATTCCCTATAGTTTTATCCTCCGTCTGCTAACTTTTATGCAATGTTGAATTTTTCAATTTTTCCATCAGGAGTTTGTTTGCCATAGAATTAAATACGGGTAGCCTACCAATAACGTTATTCTGATTCTGAGTTGAGTACCATCTGTCTGAATATGAGTCTGTGATGGTTTACATCAGTCAGGAGAGTGGAGCTGCATCAGGTTTAGAGCTGTTGACCTCGGAGGAGAAATGAAGTAGGCTATTTGTCCTCTTTTAGGCGTAATAATTCTCCACCAGAGTAGAGCAATCAATCACAGTACATGCTCCTCACTGAGAACAAGACACATCATGCTCATTTCACAGGCCGTTACCTTTACACTACATTGCTTTCATTTAGTATTGAACCAGATTGAGATTTCACAGTGACCTGGTTTCATATGCAAGCTGTCAACATGAGGGTAAGAGGATGTGAGACATGAGGGTAAGATGTGTGACTGGTAGAGGAGTAAGGCTCAGTGAGCAGCAGCAACATGTTTCATCTAACAGCCTACACCTAAAGCAGGCCGTCAGGCTAACTAAACACATGGCCTCCTCTTCAGCTACTACAGCACTGCCATTGTGTTGTCACGGTGAGCTGCAGCTGAGTGATGATGAAGATGAAGATGATAGTTCAACATTTTGGCAAATTGCCATAATCCTTATAGTCTTAAAAGAATAGTTCACCCCAGAATGACATTTCACTCATTATCACCCTCATGTCGACTAAGGGCTGGGAGAAGTTTCAGAGTCCTCCGTTCCTTCTCTGAGTTGGGAGAAGTTTCACAAAAAGACACACTAAAAAACATCCAAATACCTCCATGCTGCTCATATGTAATGTCCCTCTTTATTGAAGCCCTGAAAGAAAAAAAATTAAAAAGTCCATATTTCAAGCGGGGTCTTCCTGGTCTGTCCAAGTAGCAATGTCCAGAAAATGGAGGTATTTGGATGAAACGGACAAAGACCGCTGGTGTCCGTTTGCAACCGTTTTATGGACATGCACTGCTACGCTGAGACCCCCTGTAACTCAGTGAAGCCACGGAGGACTCTGAGGGCTCTCCCAGTCCTTAGTCGACGTGAGGATGAGTAGATAACGAGTGAAATATCATTCTGGGGTGAACTATCCCTTTAAGAGTAGGTTCGTTACCTTTATTTATCAGTGCAAACTGTTTTTAGACCAGCGGAGCAGAGCCGTGAGCTGCTCAGGAGGCTCATGGGATTTCTTGGTTTCCCCCATCAAACTCATCAAATACACAATCCAACAACTAATGTTCTGGTGGACAAGTTGTGACCTGCACATTCACCACGCTATGAGATAATAACACAACGTTACGTTGTCTTGTTATTATTTCATAGTGTGGTGAATGTCACTGGTGGACATGTGTCACAACTTGTCCACCAGAGCGTTGTGGAGTTGTTGGATTGTGTATTGAATGAGTTTGATGAAGGAAACCAAGAAATTCCATGAGCCTCCGTAGCGTAGCTCTGAGCAGCTCACGGCTCTGCTCCGGCAGTTTAAAAATAGCTTGCACCGACAATTAAAGGTAACAAACCTACTCTTAAGACTATAAGGATTATGACAACTTGCTAAAATGTTGAACTATCCCTTTAAGGACCTTTTTTTTGAATATTTTCCAAAAAACAATGTGTCTGTGACAACTGACAACCATCGTCTGTCAGAGTAAATGTACAGTATATTAGCTTTAATATTTTCAGGTTAGGTAAAGCAGGACTGCAGCTTTGGGTCCTTCTCAGTGAACAACCAAATCCTTATTGTGCTGCTGGTTGGTCAGTATCCAACATCTATTATAATATCTATCAGTGAATAAGGGCCTCATGCTTGGTCAAGTCTTTGCATGTTAATGTGTCTTTACCATTACGCTGACAGCAGTTTTGCTTTGATATGCAAATGTTGTGATTGGGAGAGTTGAGCTCCGTTTCTGTGGCTCCAAAGCTGCTTCACTATGGAGGAAGAATTTGCGGAATGTCCTCTCCTCGTGGTTTTCAGATACAGCAGAAAAGTATCATCAGGGGATGCTGTGGCAGGGCTTGCAAATGAGTACGAATGGTCTCTCAGCTTTTCTCCTGCACCGAGGAGTCAGGAGAGGGATTGCAGCCTCGCTCTGACTCTTCAGGATTGAAACCTTGGGTGACATTGAGCCACACAAGCAGTTTCCAGTATGAACTGTGTCGGGGCTGCAGGAAGCAGGTGATTGTGCTTATTGTTCCAGCTGATCTCTGCTCCCTCCTCAACTCATTAGGCCTAATTGCTCTGCAAAACATACAACAATCAATCAAATAATTATTTTAACAAAAAGACATGAATATTAATTTAAGCTGTGGAGGCTACTTTAATGTTCTGAATCAAAAGAACAGACATTTGCACATCATGATATTGAGTGTGTATATCTGCGTGGCTTGATGCAACATGGCTCAGATACAGATAACAGAAAATCTGCTGCGTAGGAGTGTGAACATGCTGTTCACTCCCTCCTTTTGAGAGAGATCTGCAAGTATGTTTTTTTCTCATTACATGAGCTGTTGATGTTTGATTATCATAGTTCAGCTGTTCCCCAATAGTGGAATGAGCAAATCAGTTGTCGACCTTCGGGAGGTCAAGAGCTTTTATCCCAAATCGACCACAAATCCGCAGCAGCCTGCTGTCATTGTGCTCTGACAACTCCCACAGCCACAAATGTGTTAAGAATATTTAGGGTGATGAGAGGAGCTTTAAACTGCACCAGCCCTCACGGCGTGTTTTACCCTCCAGGCAACTCACTTCTCAGCTGCTGTGACTTGTGATTGATTCATTTAATATCAAAATCTATCTGCAGATCTTCATGGAAAACATTTATTACCGACAAACTTATGTTTAATTTAAAGGGATAGTTCACCCAAAATTCAAATTTCACTCATTATCTCCTCACCCTCATGTCGACTAAGAGCTGGGAGAATTTTCAGAGTCCTCCGTTCCTTCTCTGAGTTACGGGGGGGTCCACGCAGCAGGATTTGTCCATATAATGGTTGTGAATACCTCCATACTGCTTGTCTTGTCCCTCTTGTATTGAAGCCCCGACATGAGAAATTGTTCTGTCAGGATAAGGGAAGAGCAGTGAACTGAGACACCGGGATCTTCCGCTACAAACAAGCTTCAAATATAGACTTATTTCATTTTTTTTCGGAACAATTTCTCATGTCAGGGCTTCAATACCAGAGGGACATTACAGATGAGCAGTATGGAGGTATTTGGATGTTTTTTGGTGTGCCTTCTCCTACGAAGAAAAGTGGTATCCATTCACAACCATTATATGGACAAATACTGCTGCGTGGACCCCCCGTAACTCAGAGAAGGAACGGAGGACTCTGAAAATTCTCACAGCTCTTAGTCAACATGAGGGTGAGTAGATAATGAGTGAAATTTGAATTTTGGGTGAACTATCCCTTTAAGAGAGTAACCACAATGTATCAATGTATCTCATCAAATGTGATTTGGGAGAACTCACTAACTCACTATCATTTACATCATACTCTTTTTCTTCTTAGCTGTTGGGTTGTAGCAGTCGGCAGAGCGGCTGCAGCGCTCGCTGTTTGTCCAGAGAGTCGTTCTAATTATGGGAAATATGCTTCATTGATTTCCAGTGATGGGGATAACAGCGCTACTACCGTTACTGACACTTAAGTTGATATATTAGTCCCAGTTTCCTGACTGAAGAAGTCCCGGCAGGAAACCAGTTTAAATGTACGTTTTATCCACTTTTCTTTCTGTCCATCAACTAGTCAGAAAAAAGACGTTTAATTCCAGATGAACGGGAGGTTAGAGGGTTAGGGTGGTGAGGCTAAGTAATTGGACATATTTGAGCATTTTATTTAAAAAAACACATTAGTTACCTTTCCTGGTAATTACTTTCTTTTATAATGTAGTAATTCAGTTCCTAACTCAGTAACCTTTTGGGACTATAACTATTTACCTTTTTAAAGCCCAAAAACTGTTGATTTCTGGCAGAAGAGTGATGCTACTCACACAATGAAGCCCTTACAAGGAGACAATTAGCTTAGCTTAGCATAAGTGAGGGGGCGGGGTGGGGGTGCACAGCTAGCCTGCTGCACAGCTCCCTGGTGAGCTGCTATAGGTGGATGTGGATTGAGGTCTTCCAGGAGTCAGTAGATTTACAGGCAGCAGGAGCTGGTGGTGGGGCCGGGCCGTCAGCTTCGGCCGTTGCTTGTCTAGTGGGGGGTCAGGAAGAGGGGAGAGGGGGGAGGTGGGAGGGGGGGTTAGGGTAATGGGATGAAAAACCTGTCCTTTCCTTTGAATGCATGGCCTCCACCCCCCAACCAGCCATCATTCAGGCAGCAGTTGAATGTGTTTCACCTCTCAGCCCTGTTTAATTCAAGCAGGCCGCTCCCCAGCACATTTTACTGCCTCCCTTTTGATCAGCAGGACCCAGATTCCATTCAATTAAATGGACACCAACCAGAGTGCACTTAGTTTAAAGAGACATCGGAGAAGCTTGATGGAACACATTTGAGACCATGTTAAAGACTATCAGAGCATATAGCTACAGCTGCAGCATCATGACACTTAGACTTCCTTGGTCTTTAACCCACATTAATGCTCATTAGTGTCTGTCCAGCCCACACTTGTTTTTCTCTCTTTTTTTCAGTGGAGAGTTAATTGAGCCTCAGGTTGTAGGCTGGTGTCTGGTCCGGCTGTGTGCTCGCTGTCCTTGTATGTCCACCTGAGGTCCAATCACATGAAAGGACAAAGATCACAAAGAAACAGGCTAAAATGAAAAATAATAATAACATTTTAGTATTTTCCTCTGTGAATGTCTTAACCATCTGTATTCCTAGACAACTGCACATGCTGCACCTCTCCTTTGTATGAGCTACATTTTCTATTGGTTTGGATTTTGTATCTACATTCGTTGTTAAGATTATTTCATTACAATCCAGTAAAGTAAAACTCAAAACAGTTTAATGAAACAACTGAGTTTGAGTGAAATGTCATAGATGAATCATTATCTTACGCACACAGCAGCAGCAGAGTCTGAGCAATCAATGGATAGAATGGTGGGCGTCTACAAGGGCAGAATACTTCATTCTAATGAAATGAAACTCTTGTTGGTCCCAGGGGCCGTGCTCTCTGCTCATGACTGATTGGTGTGTGGTGCACTTGTGTTGTTTCTCTGTCACCTTGTGTGCACTCACCACCATGGTGTTTGTCAGCAGTCTGCAAACATGACACTTGTGACAATAGTTGAACCATCTTTGAGTACCTGAGAAAAGCTCTATTTATGATTTATTAGTAGTAGTAGTTCCACACCATGGCAGTGCATCAACACTGTTTGTAACTGTTTGTAACAGCTGCACAGCCTGCTAGAGACAGCTGTTTTGGCCACATCAAAGAGCCAAACATGAGCAGACTGTGCAGGTGGAGCTGAAGCCGTGTGGTAGCTGCTTCACCATCACTGCTTTTTAAACCCAGACAGACTGCTGGACGGCTGGTTCTGACACTTTAACTCATGTTGCATAGTGTGGATAACCCAGCAGCCGCTAAAAGTCTCTCAGAGAAAACATCTTAACAAAGGTTAGCTGTGATCTCAGCTCCCAACTTCCTCCTGATGTCAGTGAAACACTGATTTAAAGGAATAGTTCACCCAAATTCAAATTTCACTCATTATCTACTCACCCTCATGTGGACTAAGAGCTGTGAGAATTTTCAGAGTCCTCTGTTCCTTCTCTGAGTTACGGGGGGGTCCACGCAGCAGTATTTGTCCATATAATGGTTGTGAATGGACACTACTTTTCTTCGTAGGAAAAGACACAAAAAACATCCAAATACCTCCATACTGCTCGTCTGTAATGTCCCTCTGGTACCGAAGCCCCCCCAAAATTTGAATTTTGGGTGAACTATTCTTTTAATGAGATTTGATTGGTTACCATCATATAGGACCTGTTTGATTGGCTGAACCACTGACACTGAAGGACATCCCAACCAGGAGAAGCTTACAGTAATGCTGGTGAAAACAACAACTTCCAGGATCCCACAGTATTCCATGCTGTCCTCCAGGTCCGTCTTGTGATGTTGTTGTGACTGAAGTGGCTGTAAGTTCTCCTGAACTGGTGTAAATCTACTAGTGTATTTAACCCAGGCCCAGGTCTCACTGGGTAAGCCTTTAACAAACAGCCAAACAGGAAGTAAAACTAGGGATGCTTATTTTCAAATGATAAACTCATTAAAAAACGTGTTGGTTTGCCGAGTGGCCTCCTGCATGGAGCTCTAAAGGCATCCACAGGCCTTCTCCCTCCAAAGTGATTTTTAATTTATGATCTCCCTATTGATCTTGGAAAGAGCCGCGCGGCTCCACACTCTTTGATGTAGTGAATACTCCGTGGCTGCTGCTCTGCATACTGTAGCGTACTGATGCTCAACCACTACGACAGGCTCTGCTGAACCTCATTACCTCCTTACCCGGAGGTCCCCCCCCCCCCCCACCCCCCCCCAACATGACACACTTCTGCAACACACAGTTGCCTTTGAGGGAGTATCGGCCCCTGCACATCCCACAGTTTACGTGGTTGTGTTTGAGCGTGGCGTTCTTAACGCAGCACCATTAGACGTGTAATGAATGGCTGCTTGAGAGAGCTGTTTGAGTGTGATTATATATCAGCTATCTACTGTCAGGATGATAAATGGTACATTTATACTGGCTCTGCTCTGCTGTGAGTGCCCCCTCCACAATAAGTAGACGCTGCTTACACTGGCTTGGTGCTGAATGTCTTCATTCAGAGGTGGAGAAGCCGCCATGTTGCTCTGAGCTGTCCTGATGCATATGCTATATACTACGTATATACGTATGTCCATCCATCCATCCATCCATCCACCCATCCATCCATCCATTCATCATCCATCCATCCATCCATCCATCCACCCATCCATCCATCCATTCATCATCCATCCATCCATCCATCCATCCACCCATCCATCCATCCATCCATCCATCCATTCATCATCCATCCATCCATCCATCCATCCACCCATCCATCCATCCATTCATCATCCATCCATCCATCCTTCCATCATCCATCCTTCCATGCATCCACCCATCCATCCGTCCATCCATCCCTCCATCATCCATCCATCCATCCATCCATGCATCCACCCATCCATCCATCCATTCATCATCCATCCATCCATCCATCCCTCCATCCTTCCATCATCCATCCTTCCATGCATCCACCCATCCATCCCTCCATCATCCATCCATCCATCCATCCATGCATCCACCCATCCATCCATCCATTCATCATCCATCCATCCATCCATGCATCCACCCATCCATCCATCCATCCATCCCTCCATCATCCATCCATCCATCATCCACCCATCCATCCATCCATTCATCATCCATCCATCCATCCATGATGTACTTGAACTAGGTGTGACATGAATGGACAGGATGGACATCAGATGTGACCAATCAGACCACACGGAGACGGTCTCTAGGACACTTGTGCGTAGTCTTTGAGGCGTGTAAACACCACTGTGTCCTGGGCCACACTGAAGGACCGCCTACTTCTCACATCCTCACAGTCTAATTAATCCCAAGAACCAAACATGAATATTTTACTGTTTCTAATGGCCAAAGCTTCACTTCTTTGTAGAGCTGTGCACAGTGCAATGATTAGCTCAGCCCTTCTGTGCCTCTCTCACATACTCCCACACTTACACACACAGTTTCACACACACACACACACACACACACAACCTTCTATCGCTGAAGATGCATGTTAATACCAGGTCTGAAAAGCAGTGCAGTTCCAGCTAATGTTTTAATCTAACCTGGATGTCATTTCTGTGTTTTAAGTTTTCAGAACATGAGCTTTGTGTTTATCATCCAAAGGCTGCTTCTGATTGGTCCACAGTGCTGCCTGGTGGGAGCTGGAGTTTTAACAGTTTTTATTTTTTTATGGCAACCATTGATAATCGGATTGACTTTTTCCAAAATAGTGTGCAGAATAAATTCCCCTTCGGCGTCCTGTTATTGAAATGTTAGACTTGACACTCAACAGGTTTGTTATTCAACATGGCTAACCTGTGGTAAGACAACCGCTGCAGTTGGTAAAGTCAAATAGACCAGAGGGATAGGAGGAACTGGATGTCTTATGTAGCACTGTCTTGACTGTGAGGACTTCATATGCATACAGAATGTTTTACTGAGCCATTGTTGATTGTCCATCACAAGCTCATGTGAAATGTCACCAATCATGTGCTGGGTGTCACCTGTCACTGTCCTGTGTTTATTCCCTCTGAGCCTGGGAGGTCCTGGCAATAATAATGTAATAATGTAACTAGTTTTTTAATTTGCATAACCCCACCTCTGGTAGCAGTAGAAGGGGCGGGGCAAGTAGTGGTTCATTAGCATTTAAAGGGACAGACACTGAAAGCAGCCGTTGTGAACAGGACTGTTTAGAGAGGATGAAAAGAGCTGGGATGTTTGATCCTTGGGGGATTTTGACCAAAGCATGTCACAGACATGTCTTTAAGACACCTGGGGACTAGTTTAATTTGTGGAAAAGGGGCAGAATATGTCTCCTTTCATATTGCTCTCTCTTAATTTTGAGGCCGGCAGCTGGATCCTGCACCAGCACTCCAGTAAGAATGGTGCAGGTTCAGCCCACGGGCCAAGGTCACTCCTACATTTGCCCTGTGTCCTGTGTCCTTTCCTTTACTGAAGGCAGCTCCTGGACTGAGACACAGGGTGGTTCAGTGATGATGGTATAAGTAACCATGCTTGCAGCTTGTTGTGTGTCGGTGCAGCTGTGTGAGTTTAGAGGAGACCATGTATGTGCTATAGGCTCCATAGCAGCTTCACTGCACAACTTCATCTTCTTCCTTTTCCTTCCTCACTCTCCGTAGACAGACAAAGCAGAATGCAACACCAAAATGTAATCATTAAACATGAAGCGACCAGTGTAAATAATTGATAAACTGCCATTTGACCAGCGATTGGGAATCACCCTGCAGGGAGACGAGCAGGGCTACTTTCATGCTGCTCTGACTGATGTCTCTGTCTCCGGTCGTTTGGTCACACAGTCTTTCTGATTTTTATCCACCAGGACTTTTCTTGACATTTTCTGGGATTCAGCTGAGAGATCTGATGGCAACTTTGTTGACTAATTAGACCAGTCTCACTGATTTGTTCTCTCTCTCCTCGTCTCTCTTTCTCCCTCTGCAATCAAGTTATTCTGACCCACTGCAGGCTTCACACACAAATCCATATATTAAGCTGTGATTATGCATTTCTTTAAACACACAAACACACAGCCCTAAAGGCTGATTGTGTTCATACAGAGAGTATCAGTGGAGCATTTTGTTGTTCATAATTCTGATGAAGGTGGGCTTCATTAATATTCCATGATAAGAAGCAGAACAAGCCTGGTTTTCTGCTGTGTGGAAGCTTCAGCTTCCGGCCAAACGTTTTCTTAAGATGTCTCTGAGAGACTTCCTGTAAATTCTAATGAGCCGGCTTGTTTACATGCTTTATTCTCTTGATCTGCCTGCTTTTAAAGGAATGTTTATATTTTGTTTACGCTCTAGATGATTTGAGGTTTTAAAAGAGTGCTACCACTTTGTGCTAAAAAACAACAACAACCTTCTGTACAATCTGGAATTCTGGGTGCAGCCTGTAAAACAGCAAAGGGCTGTGAGTTTTGAGTTGCTGCGTCCTCTGATTGGAAGGCGTGAGGTGTGAGTGTGAGGCTGAGTCATGGTAAAATGACAGCACTGATCACACACTCACTGTTTTAATGATTTGATGGAGCGCTGCAGTTTTCCTCCACTCCAGAGACTCACCTGTCCTCCTTCGATGTGTACTCTCTGCTCTGCTTGTATCGACGTATGGATCCTCACTACCACCCACACATACATGCACACACACAAACACCCACAATTCTTATACAACCTTGGCAGTCCTAAAGCCGGTGTGTGTTTAATCTTTTCCCTGGCGCCACTTCCTAGCTGAGAGCATTCCTGGCACCCAGAGGCCCCAGAGAGGGTCGAGCTCCGGGCTCAAAGCAGTGTCACACTTCAGAACTGGCACCTTGTCTTGTTACCAACTAAACATCCCTCTTTTCCTCCTTTTTGGCCCAAAGCGCTCTGCTTACCCTCCGCTCTGCAGAGAATAACCTCTTTGAAGGATGGTCTGGTCTCTTTCAGGAGAGATTCTCCTCGCACTCAGTTTCCCAGCGCTGCATCTATGCCTGAAGCTCTGCCTGAACTTCCTACCAGGAATGTGAATTGGCAGAGGACGTTACCAAGGCCATGTCTGTCCTTCTGCACGGCCGGACCTTCAGGAGCCTCTGCTCCCTCAGATCACCAGTGGTTCTATGAACAGAAACAGAGAGGAGAGGAAGAGGCAGGGAGCTGATAGTCACCTCTGAGCCACCACACTCTAAACATTTCATTCTCTGGTTGTGTCCAAAGTACAAACTAAGTTGCTACAGACAGCTTTGATTTGTGATGGACACACATTAGTCAGTAATGGCAGTTTTGACATTCAATAAATCATTTAAATGAAGCCTCCATGGAAATGTTTTGGCTGCTTCCAGTCTCCTCCCATACATGATTTACTGCATTTTAAATAGATGATCTGTGGGCTTTAAACAGTTCAATATAAATCATTTAAATGATTTATAGCATTTGAACTGGATTATCTTTGGGTTTTATACAGTTCAACAAAAACAACCCACTCTTAGAAATAAGGGTTCCAAAAGTGTTCTTCTACAAGGGCCAACCAAAGAAATGGTTTTTCAAGGGTTCTTGGTAACACTAAGGGTTCCAGTAAAAGGGTTCTTGGTTGAACTCCCTGTGTGGGTTCTAGATGAAACCGTAAGAAGTGGGATATTTTCTGGATGAAACCCCCAGTAAGGCTTCTGGGTGAAACCAATACGCCATAAAAGGGATTTTTGTAGAACCTCTCATTGGGGGTTCTAGGTGTAACCTTTCACAGATGGTTCTAGGTAGAACCCTTTATGTTGGGTTCTAGATCCTTTCAGTAGAACCTTTAAAGCTTCTACCTGGGGCCAAAAATGGTTCTCCTATGAGGACAAGCTGAAGAACCTTATATGGTTCTACATAGCACTTTTATTTCTAAGAGTGTATGTGAAAACGTCTTTTAAAATTGTGCTGCAACAAATTTTCACAACTTTACTGTTTCATTTGATAGTGTAAAAGTGTCTCCTGGTGCTCTCACAGCCAACATGGGAATAGTTCAACTGAGGTGAAGGCAGGAGATTTTTGAATTAACTCTTAAATTTTATTTTATGGGGGAAAAAATTGTCCCAGTTTTTGGGACCTTGGCCATCACTGACTGTGGTGACAACCAATGCTTTTGCTGTGTCTCCATCCATTTGAATGTTATTGTCAAAACTTAAGTGGTCCAACTGCACATCATAGCCCTGAGGCAACGAATGAATAACTGTTTAAGTATAAATATAAACATAAAGTGTCTTTACTCAATTAAATGTGCTTCTTCACACACACATGTATGTACATTCACAATGGTTCTACATTGTTCTTCAAATTTAAACATGGTCAGAAGTGATACGTATCTCACCGTTAGCTGGTAAATGGTACTGTGACCATGTAGAACGGCTCAGACACCAGAGAAACAGTCCAACCCACTTCAGCCCCGTGCACATTTCTTTGCTCACAGACTCATGCTACTTGTTTTTAATGTAAAGAGACAATGTGTTTTGTCACCAGAGCACACAACTATCAGAAAAAAGCCCCAAAGTAAATTCAAGTCAAGAAAGATTTTATTACAGCGTTTTCTTCTTAATCATCTTGAGACCCCACCCCCGGTCCCTCCCCTCCATGTGAATGCTGTTCTTGTGTACACAGGTGACTGTGTGTGTGTTGATGGTAAAGTGTGAACTGCTGGAGCGACCCTGCTTGTGTCTCTTTGATTTTGTCTCCCACTTCCTCCACTAAGGCTCTGTATTATTACTGTCCTGGAAGCGCTTGACTGAAAGCAGGAGGATTAAAGCTGTGTCAGACATGCTTCTCTGTCTCACTTCCTCTGTGACCCCTCCCTCTGCCCCCTCCCCTCCTTTGGCATTCTGTCTTTAAACTCACTCTGTGCCAAACAGGGATATGGTAACTTCAGGCTGTGCTGTTTGTTTGTGTGAGTTCTGCTGGCAGGTTCTGGCCAGCATCCAGACGGGCCGACACAAAGCAGCCCATTGATGATGTTGGTGGGAGAGGGGCTTGTTTTCATCACACATTTGATTTGATTGAGCCTGTTCTGCGTTTCCTCCTCAGCGTTCAGATAGACACAACCATAGCAGCCTCTTTTTGTGAGCTTACAGTCAAATGATGGAACTTTTTAGACTGAACGACCTTCATTTGACATGAATGAACAGTTGAATTGTGTCTGAAGGATGGTGCGCTGCAAAAAAAGACAACACAGCAAAAAACAAACAAACAAAAAACAATCATTCTCTCAGGATGCCGCGTTGCCGATCGCCATAAGTCTTGTCACATTTATTTCTGTTAATGGTTATTAATCGACTTCATGTTATCAGTTTAAAAAATGATTAAGAATGTGCATCCTTAACAGTGACAGGTGCGTCCTCTCCAGCATCTGATAAATATTTTCTACCAACCAGATATCAAGGAGGCAGCGTGTCTATCTGTGCCCCATGTTGACCCCATAGACTGTAACAAATATGTAGTGATGCACGATATATCGGCATTAATATCGATATCGGCCGATATTTGTCATTTTTTAACATATCGTATCCGTCCGATGTTTAAAATTGGGCTGATATATATCGGCCCATATATATTCGTATGCAAAACCTGCAAAGTTGAGGTAATGGAGGAGGATGGTAGCCTGTAACCTTGTTATTTAGAAGTGAAATACATTCTGAAAATAAAGGAAGATATTCAAAAATTCAGTTTGCATGATTTTCAGTCTGTACAAAAATGTATCATCTCAGAAACTTTAAAAAACCCAACACATATCGATATCGGTAAATATCGGTTATCGGCCACAACAGAAAAATTCATATCGGATATCGGTATCGGCCAAAATTTTCATATCGGTGCATCCCTACAAATATGGACGTAGCATCCGTGACGGGAGTCGTTTTTGTGACTCAAATATGGCGGCCTGAACAGCGCCATGTTGGATTTACCGGCTGAGAACCCGCCCACTGGCCTCGGAGCAGCTGTCTCCAGACCGCTCCCAACCTGTCACTCAATCTTTCTGCGCCCTAATTGGCAAGAATTGTAACCTAATAATAGTAACACAGTAGAGTTTAAAAAAAAATCCCCCCACCCCTCAGAGTGTGGGGGTAGAAACTATCGATTGAGACCAAAAAACGTGCTGACACCAGGCTTTGATCATGTTTATTGAGGATGTAAAGTCGGTGATTTTAACATGGGGGTCTATGGAGACACCAGCCCCCACAGGAAGAAGAGGGGATTGCAGTTTGTTGAACGCGGAAGTGAGCTTCACTTCTCAGACCGACAACTGCCCCCTTGTTTGACCCCACGATCATTGTTGATCATTTTCACATTTTCTGACAACAATGGAAGCCTGTTGAATCCAAAAAGGCGCTTGGATTTTGTATTTTTTTGTATTTTATTTTTTTGGTATTTCAGTTTGCATTCACTCCGTACACGAATCGCACCAGGGTTCGTTGTGGACTCTGGTGCGATTCGACCAAACAAGTGAACCGAGTCCCAGCTGCAGAGGTGGTCTCGGTTCACTTGTTTGACCCGCACCAGAGTCCGGTAGTTTGTATTCACACCTCCCCAAAAGGTCTGCACCAGAGGAGACAAGTCTAGATAGGAAACGTAAGTGAACAACTGCTGTCAGCACTGAGTCGGTTACTGACTCCTCACTGCTTTGTGTTACTGTTACACAACATTGTAGCTTTTCAAATCAGCTAATGAAGGACGTCTTTAGAGGAGAATCATGGCTAAATAAAGATAATTACACTTTTTGCCTGCTCTCCTCTAATTACCAGTTCAGCGGAAATTGCTTGGATGAACACAAACATCTGACTCAGTAAGGCAGATCCATAGGTTTTGTGCTTGTTAGCTACACACTGAACGTCCCCGTGTGTTCTTTTTGCTCTTTGTGACTGGATGGTTTTGGATGGAGGCTGTTTTCATTATAATTTTACCCCTCGGTGAGCAGAGTCCTCTGACTGCTCCTGTCAGTGACATTTAGCTGGAACTGGATGAGAAGCAGTTTGCATTTTTTTGCAAATATCATTATCGTAGAAAAACTCCAAAAGAAATGAGCTCAGTGAAGTCATGAGGCCGTGGAGATGGAGCACATGGTCTGACATGATGTAGCAAGATACGGAGAATAGAAATCATTCTGTCTACATTCAGAATTTTAAAGTCGTACTTTGTTATTAAAGTGCTAATGAGCTGTACACTCTTAGAAATAAGGGTTCCAAAAGTGTTCTTCTACAACGGCTGAGGTTCTACCTGGAACCATTTGCTTCTGAAAAGGGTTCTTAAGGGTTGCAGTAAGAACCATTTTGATCCAGAGAACCCTTAAAAACCCTTTCCCCAAAGAAATGGTTTTTCAAGGGTTCTTGGTAACACTAAGGGTTCCAGTAAAAGGGTTCTTGGTGGAACTCCCTCCCTTTAGGTGTAACCTTTCACAGATGGTTCTAGGTAGAACCCTTTATGTGTTGGGTTCTAGATATAACCCTTTATGTTGGGTTCTAGATATAAACCTTTAAGTTGGGTTCTAGGTAGAACCCTCCAAAAGGGTTCCAGGTAGAAGCTTTAAATGTTCTACCTGGAGCCAAAAAGGTTCTCCTATGAGGACTAGCACTAGCAGACTGGAAATCACTCATCTGGTTTCAAAGGAAGGAATTTCCAAGGAAGATCAAAACATGAACAGGATCTGGTATGAAAACAGGGAGACAATAGATGAGCTCTGCTGGGCTGAGAAACCTTTAACGTGCTGCGCGTAGACCGGAGCCTTCCAGCTTGTGTGTATAATGAAGTAGCATCTCTTCTTCCCAACAAAGAAAGGAAAGAGAGAGGTGTGAAATTGCTGATTAGAAACTTGGAAGGCACTGAAAGAAAACATACATACACTTGTTCTTTCTTGCTCTTGGCAAACATGTGTCATCTGTTCTGGCACATGAGAAGCCCAGAAACTCTGGTCCCAGCCAAGAATACCACTTCAGAAAAAAAGTGTCAGTTTCTACACAGTGTGTGGTGTTTTTAGTCGTCAGTCCTTCATCCTCAGCTCTACGTCTGTTTACACAAGTGGCTCTACTGCAAATCCATGAGCCTGGTGTTACAGGAGCAGCTGCTGCAGATCCTCCACCATGCAAGTACCTGCATCGCTCCTGTTGTCGCAGCTGCTCTGTGTGGTGATGGCACGCTCACTATCATTAACGTTACATGTATCTGCACAATTTTAATACACTATTGGATGAGGATTTATGTGCATTTTCAGGTGATATTTGATATTGAATCCAACGAAAAGACCAAAAACAAAAAAAGTGTTTACTTTACTAACAGGGATGTCACCATTACTTGTTTTCACAATTAATCGTGGTATTAAACGCCACAATTAATTAATCGTAAAGGTTCCTAAATATTGTTACTTTCAGAAAAAGATGATATTGGAACCATATCGCAGATCTGTGCCAAAATAAAAGTAAATGCACAGATACTGGTCCATTTAACATAACATGGAATTGGTGGGAATTTAAATGTTAGCGTGTTATTTGTAATTTAAAAAAACCCCAAAACAAAACAAATAACGATTAAAATAAACGCAAACATTTGGTACAGATGACAATTTATGACCTGTATATTTCAAACACTTATTAATCGATACTTGAGATATTTTGTGTAAACAAGTAATTTAATTATATTTTGACTATATTTGATTTTACACATTCATTGTGTTGTGAAATTAATTAATGCATAATAGTTGTGATAATCGTAACACCGTGATTATTTCTCTGTCAATAATCATACCAACAAAATGTATAATCGTGACATCCCTAATCCACCATCACGTGCAGTCTGTGAAGTGGAGCCTGATAGAACTGAACCGTAGATCTCCACTGTTGAAACCACTGCAGTCAACCAGGCCAGAAAATATAGTTCCCAACACACTCACTCTGACTCCAGTGACGTTTCCTAAAAACTCCAGTGCTCAGATGTCGGTAACATATTTACATACAGTATAAACTGATATTACAGCAGGAACCAGTGGGGCCTGGACTCACAACAACAAATAAGTGTTTTGGTTTTCATTGTGTTGATATGAACAAAAATCTAGATGATCACCAGCCTTTCTCTTCCTCTTCCTCTTCTTCTTCTAAGCGTGCTCTGGTTGGTAGAAAGCTGGAGCTGCTCTCTGCTGTCAGCCTCTGTTGCTGTCGTGTCTCAGCTGAGCTCAGGGCTGTTCCACTTCAAGACCTTTCAACAGGTTGACAGTTTTTCTTTCTGTCATAAAAATAGTTGTCATTTTATTTGCTGTAATCATTCCACTCAACATGAGTCCATCTCCACTGGATGATCCAACCTTTTATTTGCTGTAATCATTCCACTCAACATGAGTCCATCTCCACTGGATGATCCAACCTGTGTGCGCTTCCTGTGCGCCGTCAGCCGTCTGCTTTAAAGAGGACGTCGTCCATCGTTAGTGTTTGTAGGTCAAAGCTCAGACTCAGGCGTGTCTTTGTGTCATCTCATGTTAACTCTTCCTCCTGCTCTGTGCCTTTTTCAGACGGCGTCCACGCGGTGTCGGCCCAGTGTCTTCTCCAGGTCACCATCATCACAGATGAGATGTTGTCCAACAGCATCACGCTGCGGCTGGCCAACACCTCCCAGGAGCATTTCCTCTCCCTGCTGCTGGCACAGTTTCTGGACGGCGTGGCCCGCGTCCTGTCCGCCGCCCCCGAGGACGTGGTCATCTTTAACATCCAGGACGACACGGACGTCAGCGCTCGCATCCTCAACGTCAGCCTGTCTGTGGCCGTGCCGGTGTTCGGGGAGGGACAGGCGCGGGCCGAGGGGCCGGGCCTCGGAGGCCAGCGGCCCGGGAGGGGGGCCGAGAGCGGAGGGGGAGAGTTCCTGGGCTCGGAGGAGCTCCAGGAGAGGTTGTACTTGAACCGCAGCCTTCTGGCCCAGATCTCCTCCCAGGAGGTTCTTCCCTTCGACGACAACATCTGCCTGCGCGAGCCGTGTGAGAACTACATGAAGTGCGTGTCTGTGCTGAAGTTCGACAGCCTGGCTCCCTTCGTCGCGTCCGACACCATCTTGTTCAGACCCATCCATCCCATCGCCGGGCTGCGCTGCCGCTGTCCCGCCGGCTTCACAGGAGACTACTGTGAGACGGAGATCGACCTCTGCTACTCCAAACCCTGTGGAGCTCATGGAGTGTGTCGAAGCAGAGAAGGAGGCTACACCTGCGAGTGCCACGAGGACTACACAGGTGAGAGCTGCAGGTTTCTATGGGCTCTTTGATTGGCTGTATGAATACATTTAACCCTCCCCCTGCAGTTACTGTGTGCCACCAAGCTCTCTGTTCTCACACACCAATATCAACTTTACACTTACAGAGTGACAGATTTATCACTCTATCTGTTTTATTAAAGGGATAGTTCAGCCAAAATTCAAATTTCACTCATTATCTACTCACCCTCATGTCGACTAAGAGCTGTGAGAATTTTCAGAGTCCTCCGTTCCTTCTCTGAGTTACGGGGGGGTCCACGCAGCAGTATTTGTCCATATAATGGTTGTGAATGGATACCACTTTTCTTGGTCCAAAAAGACACACCAAAAAACATCCAAATACCTCCATACTGCTCGTCTGTAATGTCCCTCTTGTATTGAAGCCCCCACATGAGAAATTGTTCAGAGCAGTGAACTGAGACACTGGGAGCTTCCGCTACAAACAAGCTTAAAATATAGACTTATTAAAATGTTGTATTGAAGCCCCAACATGAGAAATTGTTGAAAAGTCTATATTTGAAGCTTGTTTGTAGCGGAAGTTCCCAGTGTCTCAGTTCACTGCTCTTCCTGTGACCAGCGGAACAATTTCTCATGTGGGGGCTTCAATACAAGAGGGACATTACAGATGAGCAGTATGGAGGTATTTGGATGTTTTTTGGTGTCTTTTTTTTGGACCAAGAAAAGTGGTGTCCATTCACAACTATTATATGGACAAATACTGCTGCGTGGACCCCCCTGTAACTCAGAGAAGGAACGGAGGACTCTGAAAAGTCTCACAGCTCTTAGTCGACATGAGGGTGAGTAGATAATGAGTGAAATTTGAATTTGGGTGAACTAACCCTTTAAGGGGTTTGGATTCAACTGTCAACAGATGTGTTGTGTGATATAATGAACACAGAAGCTGTGGTTCATTATCAGTCTCACAGACACAATAAACTCACTGTATGTGACGTCTGTTCAAAATCACAGGAAGTAACTGAACCTTAAAAAAGGGTTATTACGTTCTAATTTGTAAAGTGAATCAGAACATCAGAGATATCAGAGGATATCAGAAAAACACTTAAAGAGACATTTCTAAGACAGTTTGTCTCTTTGGTCCTTTTTCATTGTCTGTGTTGACAAACAAAAATCTAGCAGCCTTCTCCTTGTCTCCTACGATGACCTCATGTAGCCTTTAAGTGTTGACGTCTCAAAGATTCCCAGGGAGCTGTAAAGTCTGTCCTCAGCAGCTCTGTACTGAACCCTGGGCCACATACAGGCTGAGTGATGACTTATTGATCTGAAGTCCAGCCGCTCTGGATTATTATTTAGTTTGTTCTCAAAACCAATTCTTAGATGTGTCTGAACCATTTAGGAAATTATACTAATTGCGATTTTTTTTTTTTTTTTAACCAATATTGCTATATGCTATTATTTTTTAGGTTCCTTATTGTCCATGTTATTCAACAGACACAAGCAATGTTCTATATTATGACCAGCACAATTTTTGATTAATTAAACACACATTGCTCTTTCCTGATGGATTTGTTGAACTTCCAGGCTTGTTAATGAGCCGTTAGGCCTGAAACAACAGGCAAATGAGGCCAATGTGGTGTTGTTGCCTCTTTTTACCCATAGAGTGTAACTAGAGCATGATCGCAGCCTGTGCAGTTACAAATTTGCGTTTAATCATCTTATGGTATAACTGCAAATGCAATTAATTATTCAGTGACAATTTTAAATACAAAAAAACAACATTTGTATGTTTCATTTTCAAACATGTTTAGTCAAAATCTGTTATTGTTTGTGTGTGGTGCAGCCACTGAATAAGCAGTATGCCTACATACTTACTTTACACCTACACTGGAAACATCCTGAGCTGCAGGCGTTAGCGTCCAGAGGACAGGGAGAGAAGCTCCATGAAACAAGCTCTGTTTCCTCACTGATGCTTATTTTGGAGAGCAGGGATCCTCAGAGAGAGCTTTACTCAGTGTTGAGTGTTTTGCAGTGAGGAGAACAAGAAACAGCAGTTTCTCTGTCCAGAGCAGTATCGTTGAGTGGAGTGAAGGAAGGAAATTATTAATTATAGATGGCTACAGCACAGATGGAGAGTGTCCCCTGGCTGTGAAATGCCCTGTGGTAAAAATACCTAAGATTAAAAAAAAAACCTATATCACAAAGCACACAGCATGTGGAGACGGAGAAGACAGAGGCCCAAGTCTTTAGAGATAATGAAGGAGTAATTTATGACTGTTGGCAGCAGAATTGCAAACTGGTTGCAGGAATAATTCAGTCTGTGATCCAAAAATTATTCACATCCTCAAAGGGTTAAAGATGTCTGCTGGTTAAGAGAAATAGAAAAAGGGTTTCAAGGAGAGAAAAAGAATTAAAAATGCTAATTTATACAATATGAATATTATTAATATTATAAGAAACCTAGCCCATCTTGTTGTTGAGAGGTTAAGTGGGTCAAGTTGTGACTTTTTAATGGGATAGAGTTTCATCTCCTCTTTGAAGTTCAACATCCCCTGCTTTACTGTGATCAGCTACATACACACACTTTGTAACATAGCTGTGTGTATGATTTATCAACAACATTTATCAACCTCATATATTAAAGGGATAGTACACCCAAAATTGAAATTTCACTCATTATCTCCTCCTCCTCATGTGGACTAAGAGCTGTGAGAAGTTTCAGATCCTCCGTGGCTTCTCTGAGTTACAGGGGGTCTCGGCGTAGCAGTGCATGTCCATATAACGGCTGCAAATGGACACCAACTGTCTTCGTAACAAAAAGACACACCAAAAAACATCCAAAACATAAAAAGACACACCGAAAAAAAAAACATCCAAATACCCATCTTTATTAGCTTGGTGGTTGGTTATTTATTTATTTATTTATTTATTTATTTATTTATTTATTTATTTATTTATTTATTTATTTATTTATTTATTTATTTATTTTTATTATACACAAAACAGCCAGTCACATCAACAGGACAAAAATGAGAGAAAAGAGAGAGAGAGAAAAAAATGAGAAATTGTACAAACAAAAAAAAAAGTCCTTATATTTCATAGTTCTATCACAAAATCACACAACAGGGACAGCACAAACAAGGACAAGTCCATATTTCAAGCTTGTTTTGCAGCAGAAGCTTCTTGAAGCTTCCTGGACAAACCAGGAAGAGAAGCTTCAGCTACAAAACAAGTAAATAGTTCAATAGTTATGTTGAGGTTTCATTTATTTTCTTATTTATACGTTAGTTCAACCAAATCCACTGAAGCCAGTTGGTTGCCTGCAGCCCAGGAACTGGTTTCTCTCAGTAATGGCATCGGCACATTTATTCCTCGTCCAACATGTAAAAGGCTTTTTCACCTGTTGGTGTGGCTGTTTATGAAGCCTGAAATAGAGTGGAGTGTGTGGGCTCAGTCACACAGAGTCCAGGCTGAGTGGCACTTAGATATTCTTATTCACAGCCGTGGGTGTCGGAGCTGAACTGTAGGTGCTTTTAATGTGAATCGGCAGAGAGCGAGAGGGAATATGTGAGTGGGTGAGGTGGGAATATTTACTTTCAGTTCCACTCAGCGCATGGCTGAACACATGGAGCTCCATTAGTCTCCATGGCCGTGGGGTCCGGACCCAGGTAGAGTCAGTGCTTGGAGGGTGAAGTCACACATTCAATCAGTTTGATCACATCTTCATCTGATGGTCGACAACTCCCACTTTGCTGTTTGTTTTATGTGTGTGTGTGTGTTCAGGTGGGTGCTATGTGTGTAAGAAAGTTGGATGAACAATATGTGACATTTATATGTGTTAATGAATGTGTGTGTGTGTGTGTGTGTTTGGGAACTGTTGGACTGTAGGCGCAGCCAGATGGTAGAGGGAAAGAAAATGAGAAAGTCTAACATTGATTCCTCAGAGTAAAGGATTGTGATTGGCTGAGTCATTCTGTAGACGCAGGCTCTGCTCTGTACAGTAGGAAAATGACTGAAACATGTGGAACTGCCCTTTTCCACCTCCACTCAGTTCACTCAGTAATTGTGAGTGCATTTGTGGGGTTTTAATGTGCAGAGAAGCTTTTGGAACAAAAAGTGGTGAATGTTCACACTCCAATTTACAACTGATCTGACGTCAGTGTGAGAAATGAACACCTGCCAGCTTCTAAAAGCCCAGAGTTAGTCTCTGACAGACAGAAAACAATGGTGCCAGACACACAGGCTGTGATGAAACCAAGTGACAGCTATGAACAGGATACTCTGAGCTTGAAAACTGAATTCTGCAGCTCTGTAATCATTGGATGGATGTGCTTGGTTTGTTTTTTGTCGCAAGATTGCGACATTCTCTAAAGCATGTATAAGGCTACGAAAACCAAACAAATTTTATTTTACAGCGATTTTACACTTAAACATGGCTAGTATATTCAAATTTTGCCAATAAACCTTGGCAATTATTACACACTGGACCTTTAAAGGGACATTGTGTAACTTCTCCTGTCATCTATTCATGAAAATCGATTATTTCATTCAAAAGTCTGTTTTTCATTCATCAGTAATCCCCCTCATCAACAAAGTGAAGTGTTCCTTTCAGTTCATATCATTCATATCTCCATGGAGACGGTCAGCTGGCTGCTGGCTGCCATGTCCTGTCTCCATGTTTTTACCTTCAGTGGCAGCGTGACGGTAGGAAACCACGGAAACTCAGCAGAGACACCGGAGCTGTCGGCTCAGGTCCAGGTGGCGTCTGGGAAAAGTCACCGCGGTAACGCAGTGAGGAGGAATGGAGCGTTACTCTGATGCTGCATTCAGGTGCAGTCGGGCAGACGGCCGTCGGTAACAAACCAGATGTCATTTTAGTCACAGAAGTCCAGAGAAAGACGGTAAAACATGGGTCAGGTCAACAATACCACATCGCCATGACAACATATTGTCAGGTGTATTGTTTTGCCTCGTGCTGATGGAACACTTGTTTACATCGAGGCTTGTTTATGCTACTACCTGCAGCGACTGTTGTCTGCCCAATTTCACCTGAATGCAGCATGAAAAATACGATTGAGTTGCTTGAGATCTACAACCACAACACTAGATGGAGGAATTCCTACACAATGGACCTTTAAGGACGTATTTATAAGTTTTGTTTTATAGCTAATGCTAACATTTCTAGCTGACAACAGTCTGAGCCTTAGTACTGACTTGGTAGGAAAATGAGATGATAGAAATATGAAAAAGAGCTGCTTTATCAAACAGCTGTTTGCAGTGGCAACACTCACAAAGAGCTCACGCTGACTGAAGCTGCTACAGATCATGAGTGTCTCATGACCATGTATTGATTCTAATGGTTACTGAGTTATTTTAGCATCAGAATGAAGATGGCCGACCAACCAGCGCTGCTACTGCATGTTGCAAAGTGTGGTGGAAAAGGGTCGTTGTTGTTCATTCTGGTGTTTTGTATTATTATTAGCAGGTGATATTGTTCTAGTGTTCAGTTTTTGTGTGCTGTTGGTGGTGGGGGGGGGGGGGGTCCCTGAGCTGGGTGCTGTTGGTGTGTCTGGAGGGATCCACCTGCTCCGACAAGGCTCCTCTGTTTCCTAGCAGCCCAGACACACCTGTTCAGGTTTAAGATCTCTGAGGAACGCTGTCACACACACATTGCAGCCTTTAAATAAGGTTAGGGTTCTATTGCTTTTGCCCATGTACTGGTCTTGAATAAATAAGAGCTGGTAGTACTTTTAATGTCATTATCTGCCGTAGTATTGCTTGAATTTGAGGAAGCTGATCAATTATTTGTCACATTTTGTTTATTCTCTTAAGAATGTGAAGAGAAATTCAGTAAATTCTCATTTTTTTTATCTTGTAGCCCAGGTAGTTTTGACATTTTTGACAATGTTCCATCATATTATTTTCAGTGTCTTCTGACCTCACCTTTACAGGCAAAGTGATGTTTTAATCATAGACTGTAAAAAGAATGGACGTAGCATCCGTGACGTCACCCATTGGTTTTGTGCAGTCGTTTTTGTGCCTCAAATATGGCGGTTTGAACAGCGCCATGTTAGATTGGCCGACCGAGAACCCGCCCACTAGCCTCGAAGCAGCCTGTCTCTGTGCCGCTCCGGACCTGTAGCTGAACGTTTCCGCGCCCTGATTGGCCAGAATCTTATCTGAATAACAACAAAACGGTAGCGGTTAAAAAAAATTCACCCCCCTCAGAGTGTGTACGGGGGTAGAAACTATCGATTGAGACCAAAAAAATAAGATGTACCAGGCTGTAAATATGTTTTTTTAAGCTGTAAAGTCGGCGATTTTAACATGGGTGTCTATGGGGAGTTGCTCCCTTCCGGTACCAGCCCCCACAGGAATCGGTGGGGATTGCAGTTTTTTGAACGCGGAAGTGAGCTTCACTTCTCAGACCGACAACTGCCCCCTTGGTTTTAATTCTACTTCTCTACAGTGAGTAGGTATATGATCTGTGTGTTCAGTCAGAAACTAGGAGCAGCCACTAAAGAGCACAGATAAAAGCAGACCGACAGGAGTGAGGCCACTGGGATGGACTTATAGAGGTACATAAATAGAGCGAAGGAGATGTGTTTGAATTATTGATCAGGATATTTAGTGGAGTTGTGACTGTGAGCCTGTAGCCACCCTGCTGTGCTGCTACCTGCTCTGCAGGAGCGTCTTGGGTGGAGACATCCCACAGGAATCAGCTCAGCAGTGACAGACTCCTCATCAGGTATCAACAGTCTGACTCTTAGCCAAGATTAACCCTTAAATGTCTGAGACCGCGTGAGGATGTCTCTGTAACACAGCTGTGTTTGCTGATCCAATGTTTGACAATGCGACAGCTTTAAGTTACACAAGTAGTTTATTTCCTACAGCAAGTTGCTGAATTAATAACAAGGCAGAGAGCACTGTGACAGAAGGCAGGCTGTGTATCATCAGGAAGAACATGACGGGCTGTTCTGCTCCTTTTTGTTATTTTCTAGAACAGAGTGACACAGACACAGCACCCTGACATATCACTACCTTCTACGCCACAATAAGGTGTTCTCACTGATTATTACTGATTATTGATGGTTAGGAAGCCATTGACTGCTCCCTTACAGGTCACTGATGATCCATTATGAAGCTTTCATGTAGATAGAAAGACTTCTTGGGGTGTCCTGGTGTGGACAAGTCAAAGACGCCTTCATTCATAAAACCTTCAGGAAGTAAAAGGTTAAAGGGATAGTTCACCCAAAATTCAAATTTCACTCATTATCTACTCACCCTCATGTCGACTAAGTGCTGTGATAATTTTCAGAGTCCTCTGTTCCTTCTCTGAGTTACGGGGGGGTCCATGCATTATATGGACAAATACTGCTGCGTGGTAAGGCACGGAGGACTCTTAGTCGACATGAGGGTGAGTAGATAATGAGTGAAATTTGAATTTTGGGTGAACTATCCCTTTAACAACTGAACAATGTGTCCTCACGCCTGCAGTAATGTCAGTAAATCATTAACAAAAGATGTTGCCTTGGTGCTGTACCGCCTTGTTCTGAGTGTGAGGTCAGGAGTTGGTCAGAGCAGCTCTGAACCCAGAGGATAGACACCAGCTCAACATGGCAACAAACTCACTAAACTGAAAAACATGGATCAATTATTCATTTTAAATTGGCATCTGAGTGAAGTTTCTTGGTCTCAGCGGTCCAGAATATCTACCCATGCAAAATCAATGAATGTTTAGAGTCATTAAGGACCACTTTAATGTCTCATCCAGCAGCGCTCGGATTGACATGGACTGAAGAGACGTAACTAGACAACAGCACTAAAACAAAGACGCTGGCTTTCAGTGGGCTGTGAATGGGTTGATTAATAGACACAGAGTCAATAAAAGGCCTGTGTATCAGAAGTGTTGGATGAAGATGTGTGGCCTGTGTGTGTGTGTGTGTGTGCCAGTGTTACAGTAGAGCTGCACTCAGCACAGCTCTTCCACACTGCTGGCTCTGTGGCTCTGACACACATTCCAGCTCACGCATGGGAGAGCAGGCAGTCCAGTCTGAGCAACTGCTGCAGCCTCCCACCCCCAAGACCCAGACACAGGCCACATGTGAGCCGGACTGAGGACCAAGGACAGAGCGGCTGTCTGCCTCTCACTAAACCAGCTCACTGTTCACTTCTTGTGTTGTTGGCCTGAAGCTCAGCCGACTGGGACTTTTGTCATCAATAGTCATTTTTCTTATAAAAGCAAACAAAATTACTTGATCAAACTTAAAACTGATCAAAATAGTATTGTGCTATGTCTTCAAGACACATCTCTGGTTCAGTTGAGCATGGTGTTTGTTTGCTGTATCTCAGCTGTCACTGTCCAATGAAAGGAAAATGCCAAAAAGATCAGCTTAGAAAACACTGTCATGTAATTCTGAACCCACCAAGGGACTGTGAGGCATGAAAACACTGAAAGTGGCCAACCACAGTCTGCACAAATCACTGTTATTTCCTGGGTGGCTTGAGTCTGATGTATAAACACTTCCAGCTCACTGCTCTGAGCCATCAACTGCAGCACAAACTGCAGTCATGTCCCCGAGGGGGGGGGGAGGAATCCTGCTGGCTTTCACACTGAAGAGAGAGAAAAGATTGAAACTGATTGAAAGAGTAAACAGTGTTCATGAAAGTCTTAAACATCCTCAATGTCTACAATAGATGATTCATCCAGCCCTGGACAGTGGCTTTGCAGCGCTGCAGCTGTATATTTGACTGATGGTGGTGGAGGAAGCTCCATTCTATAACAACCTTGGGGTCTGGACCCCACGTAGGGTCGCCTGGAATTCAAATGGGATAAAAATGACTAGACATTTATTATTTCTGACTACTGAAAATGATGATGCAAATATATATTTTGAACTAATTATTATTAGGATCTTGTTTTATTCTTTTCTTTTCATTTTCTACTTTATTTGAATTTTGCTTATTCATTTTCTCCCCCAGCTCAGACCTTTATATGCTTAGTTGAGCATCGTCAGCATTGTTCATATGTAAATTCAGAAAATAAAATGAAATCTGATTATTAAAAGAAAAACCTACGGAGCCTGCAATTTACAGATTTTTTGTCAGTTCTCACATTTTGGGCCCTGAGGGCAAGACAAACACCTAAATACATGTTAAAGAGCCTTCCAAAAGTGATGTTTCCATAATATGTTCTCTTTAAATTTATGATTAAAAACACCACACACAATCTTAAACAACTGTATTCTGTACTCTAACTTTCTGGAATATAAATCAAGTTCAAATGCAGCTCAGAAAATCTGAGCTGGCGCATCTTGATTGACGTGGCGTCGGGGGCGTCGACGCGCGTCAGAGCGTCGAGAGCATCGAGAGGGACAAAATAGAAGTTGAGACAAGTTCAACTTTATCCAGTTGCAGACCGGGAGTCTCACAGCGGGAGAAATTGAGAGCACCTGAGTGGACACATCTTCCCCGCTGCGTGAAAGTCCCGCCCCTTTAGCCACCGGCCACTGGAGCTGCAGGCTGTGAACAGAGCGTGGAGAGCGTCTGCTGCCTATGCCTCTGACGCTCCTGACACTTTTGGTGTGAACACACCATGAGACTATAAGGATTATGGCAATGGGCCAATTTGCCAAAATGTTGAACTATCCCTTTAATGGCTGCAGGGATGGAGGACAGGACAGGACAGGACAGCATGTAGTTCCTGGGGTGGATGCCCTGGGGAGGACTGATGCTGATGCTGCCTGTCATGAGCTATATTAACCCCCCTCCCTCTCTGTGTCCAGGTGAACACTGTGGGCTGTCGTCCCGCTCCGGCCGCTGTGCCCCCGGCGTCTGCAAGAACGGAGGCTCCTGTGTCAACCTGCTGGTGGGCGGCTTCAAGTGCGAGTGTCCGGCGGGCGGCTACGAGAAGCCCTACTGTGAGATGACCACGCGCAACTTCCCCCCCCACTCCTTCCTGACCTTCAAGGGCCTCCGCCAGCGCTTCCACTTCACCCTCTCTCTCACGTAAGCACCTCTGCCTCCGTCCGACAAGCTGCAGCTCACCTGCACCACCACCACCCCCCCACGCCTTTCACAAACCTGTTTCATCCACCCCCACATCCTGCCTCTGCATGCACACTCTCTCTGCTGAAGTGCTCTCCCCCTCCTTACATTTATGTAACCATAATGGTGTTTAATAGCAGTAATGGGCTCAGTGAACAACAGCCATTTTCTGTAGAGCCACTCTGCATCAGGTTACTGCATCTGTGCTAAAAATACACAACCACTGCTGAAACTGAATGATCATCAAAGGTGTGTGTCTGTGCGTGTGTAGCCAAGTGCAGCTTGTGTGCTAAGTGTTGGAAAGGTGAGCTGGAGGAGCTGTGTTTTTGCAGAGGAGATATGCATAAAATGAGGACGCTAATCCCTCAGCCAAGAGCGAGTGTGATCTTGTTGGGTCAGTAGCTGGTCTGTGTCAGCAGCACAGTCTCCTTCAATAAGGTGGAGACCAGGGTGTCAAACTCATTTTGGTCAGAGCCACAAACAGCACAATTTGATCTCAATTGAGTCAGAGCAGTAAAATAATCTCATGAAAACCTAGAAATAAAAAGAACTTGAAGTTTTCCCTTTGTTTTAGAACATTATGAAGATGTTTACAGTTAAAGCAGATATCAGTGGAATGTTTTTGTTAATATAAGTCCTAAATAGTCCTATTTTCCGTCAGCAATCACTTACATGGAGTGTTTCAGCCGTAACACGAGTCTCTCCGTCACTCTGCTCTGCTGTAAACCAGGAGAAAACTTTCCTTGTAGGATACAAGTGTTATCCAATGAGGAGAGAGAACGGCATGAAGGGCTGTGTGTGCAGCCAAGGGGTGCGCGTGAATGTGGTGACGTAGGGACGAGGACCAGTAGATCCATGACGAGGGCGGGGGCTGCTAACTCATGGTGCGTTCCAGGAAACTCGTACTTTGTGTTTTTCCTTCCTGTGAAGTCATACCAGTTTGATCTGGTACGAGTTCACGGGTCAGAAGTTACGAGAGGCCGTTATAGTGACTTTCACAGGCAACAGGACGGTAAAAACACCAGTTACGGGTTACCTGGAACGTTACAAAGTCGTAGTTGTGACTTGAAGCTGTAACTTACGGTTTCAAAAGCCTGCCTTGAACGCAGCATTAGCCGAAACGGCCGAACCGCTGATATCTGCTTTAATGAACTATTCTTTCACAAAGCATATTATGAACAACACGAAGTCTCTTGATAAAAATATGTGCCATTTCAGTAATATTATGCCTCTTCTGTCTGCGATGTAATTTTCACACTTGGCAGATTGATCCTGAGGGCCAGATTGGACCCTCTGCTGGGCTGGTTTTGGCCTGCAGGCCACACGTTTGACACCCCTGGTGTAGACTGTCTGTAGATGAGACTGTCAATGTGGCCACACACAATAGTTTGGGAGTCCTTTTAGTTATTTTTTAAGTTAACTAGTTAATAATGTCAGTTTCAGTTTAGTTTGGTAGTTTTATTAGATTGAATTTGTTTGTTTGGTGGCTGAATTATAAAGTCTAGTTAAAGGGATAGTAGCATTTTTTTTAAAGTGGGGTTGTATGATCTACAAATAGCCCCTCAGTACTTTAATTGCAGTAGAAGACTCTCTGCACTCCTCCCGTTAGCAACGCCAGCCCATAGTCCTGCCCAGAGATTTACAACATACATTGTTGTGAATGGACCCAAAGAAACGGTCTATTTTCACGGCCTAAAAGAGGTTTTACCTGAAAAAAAAAACACAGTTCCATTGTTCGCTATAATCAATAAAATTTCAGCCCTTCAAAGTGCAGGAAAAACACAGTTTTTATTTGGACCTCATGTATCCCGATCAGCAGTTGGTTTGGTCCGAATAAAAACTGCATTTTTCCTGCACTTTGAAGGGCTGAAATTTTATTGATGGAAAAAATGGCTTTTATGGCTGGAAAAAATTATATTATAGCGAACAATGGAACTGTGTATTTTTTTCAGGTAAAACCTCTTTTAGGCCGCGAAAATAGACCGTCTCATTGGGTCCATTCACAACAATGTATGTTGTAAATCTCTGGGCAGGGCTATGGGCTGGCGTTGCTAACGGGAGGAGTGCAGAGAGTCTTCTACTGCAATTAAAGCACTGAGGGGCTATTTGTAGATCATACAACCACACTTTAAAAAATTGCTACTATCACTTATCACAATATCCAAATGAGTGTTGGAGAGCTTCAGCTTGTCTGGTAACCTCCAGCGCTTGTTACACTCAGACCCACGATTCTAAAAAAGGAGGAACCCCACTAAACTAACAAGCTTTGGCAGAACATGTAACATAAGATGTGTTGAGTAGTGAGCTTTAGAGGCGCTGGTGGGCAGAATTTAATGTCTTTGGACAGAACCAGGTTAGACGTTCCCTCAAGTTTGGAGTCCTGATACTAAACGAAGTAGCCTTTGCTTCATATCTACCACCCAGGAATCTCATTCATCTTCTCTGATTTGAAGAAAGTGAATAAGTGTATGTGTCAAAATGTCCAGCTGTTGCTGTGAATCAGGAGGTGGAGCGGGTTGTTCACTCAGACAGACACATGTCCTGTATGAATATGTGTGTGAATGGGTGAATGTGACTAGTAGTGTAAAGCATAGAGTGCCGTAGAAATGCATGTTTATTTTCCATTGACAGAAGGGCCAAACAGACTGCAGACCAGTTAACTTCATCTTGTCCTCAGTGAAAACACAGGAAATCTCAGTTCAGACTATTTTTGGACTGAACTATGTATGACATATGAAGTGTGAACAGAGATGTCATTGCTTAGCTGGCTCTTTCTCTGAGAGCTGCAGGTGCTACCACACACCATAATTAGCATGGAGCAAAAATAGCAGATCTGAGCCCACGGTTCCTTCATTCTACGCACAGCACAAACTGGCAAAAAGCCTCTCATGCAAATTTCATCACATTATTTTTCAAAGCAGACAAGACTGTTTCAGGGCTGTTTTTCATTTTTGCAAAATTTCTTTTTTTTTCTAGCTTTTATGCCTTTGCATCAGGACAGCTGCACTCTTAGAAATAAGGCTTCCAAAAGTGTTCTTCTACAAGGGCTGAGGTTCTACCTGGAACCATTTGCTTCTGAAAAACCCTTTCCTGAAGAAATGTTTTTTCAAGGGTTCTTGGTAACACTAAGGGTTCCAGTAAAAGGGTTCTTGGTGGAACTCCCTGTGTGGGTTCTAGATGAAACCGTAAGAAGTGGGATATTTTCTGGATGAAACCCCCAGTAAGGCTTCTGGGTGAAACCAATACGCCATAAAAGGGATTTTTGTAGAACCTCTCATTGGGGGTTCTAGGTGTAACCTTTCACAGATGGTTCTAGGTAGAACCCTTTATGTGTTGGGTTCTAGATATAACCCTTTATGTTGGGTTCTAGGTAGAACCCTCCAAAAGGGTTCTCCTATGAGGACAAGCCGAAGAACCTTATATGGTTCTACATAGCACTTTTATTTATTTATTTTATTTCTCACAGTCATGTTGTCTGTCTGGTTTGATGATCTGATCAATCAGAGGGGACATGGAGGGAGGGGTGAAGCAGCACCACAGATCTGTATGAAAGCTCCTTTTGATGAAATGTAATGAAGCACTCAAGCCGTGTGTTATGTTTGATATGTGTCACAACAAGTGACAACAGGTATCACCTCCTCTACGCTATCACAGGGAACATGTTCTGCCATTTTGCTTCACTTATTGTAGTCCATGTCACCTGAGACAGGCCTGGCAGGGGTTGACACGCACAATAGCTGCTGGTGGAAATCATATCCCTGTGAGCTGTAGGGACTCGGCCCTTCTTAAAGCAGGGCTCGGGTGACGGGCTTTTTTGATGGAGAACTGCTCAAACCAGTTTTGAAAGCCGTGTACGTATCAGTGGCGGGAGAGAGAAGCTGTGAAGTAGCTGTTGTGTAAAAGGGGCTGATACAGAGAGCTGGAGGCAGGTGAGGTCAACAAGTGGTTCTGTCATCTGAGCCAGCACGGATCAGCTTTCCCCCCAGAAAGAGCTGCTGTTATGATGAACGCCTCAGCTCATTTTAGATCTCTTTCTTTTACAGCTCTGCAGCTCTGTAATTAAAGCTGAGGTGTCACTCAAAAGAGTGATATCTTTATTTCAACATAGCACTTAACACAAAGCTGCAGCACTGGACAAAGTCAAATCATGATGTGGTGTTGACACCAGGAGCATCAGTCACTCAGAGCTTCATCTGAATTCATCTGGAGGTGGAGAGATTCCTGTCTGGACCACATTCACCAGATAGAAATACATGTTTTAAATCTCAGCATTAAAGGGATAGTTCACCCAAAATTTAAATTTCACTCATCATCTACTCACTCTCATGTCGACTAAGAGCTGTGAGAATTTTCAGCCCCACCCTGAGAAATTGTTCCAAAAAAAAATCAATAAGTCTATATTTTAAGCTTGTTTGTAGCGGAAGCTCCCAGTGTCTCAGTTCACTGCTCTTGGGGCTTCATGTTTTTTGGTTTGTCTTTTTGGACAAGAGTGGATCCATTGACAACATGGACAAAACTCGTGGAGAGAAGAAAGAACGGAGGAATCTGAAAATATTTTGAATGTTGGGTGAACTATCCCTTTAATTCTTCTGCATCCTTTCCAGCACTGCATGTAAAAAATATCATCAGACATAGATTTCTGTATCATCACTTCACACTTACAGGTTGTAGAATTAACCCCTGCCTCCTCCTGCCTCCTCCTGCCCCCCCTGCCCCCCTGCCCCGCTGCCCCCCCTGCCTCCGTCTTACCCACTGTGGCATGTTAGCATAGCGTGACATGGTTCCCTACATAAAGGCAGACTGGTTGTTATTTTTACTGATGGGTGCTTAATGTGACACGCAGTGATGCCAGTTGAGTCAGAGTTTAGTTCCAGCTGATTACTCTCATAGTTCAGAGGGCTGGGGGGGCCATGTGGACAAGCCTTTTAAATCGATACATCAGAGGACCCAGGACAAATGGACTCTGGAGCATAATCATAGTTGGCGTCACGTCAGTGGTTTTTTTTGTCCAAGTCCTCTGTCTGTCTCTGTCTCTGTCTCCGTGGTTACAGTACGATCAGCTGCAGCATCCTCTCGTCCTCTGAGGTTGTGATTATTATGTTTTCCAGTAAGCAGGTCAGCGGTGCTGTGCCCCCTGGCTGCTCCACAGCACGGCACAAATAGAGCTGTATATTATATACGGTCGGGGGGGGGCAGCTGTTCATGTCGTCTGAGGGCATGTATAGATATTTGGAAGTATGAAAGACGTCTGTCTATCTATCTATCTATCTATCTATCCATCTATCTATCTATCTATCTATCTATCTATCTATCTATCTATCTATCTATCTATCCATCTATCCATCTATCTATCCATCTATCTATCTATCTATCTATCTATCTATCTATCTATCTATCTATCTATCTATCTATCTATCTATCTATCTATCTATCTATCTATCTATCCATCTATCCATCTATCTATCTATCTATCTATCCATCTATCTATCTATCTATCTATCTATCTATCTATCTATCTATCTATCTATCTATCTATCTATCTATCTATCTATCTATCTATCTATCTATCTATCTATCTATCCATCTATCCATCTATCCATCTATCCATCTATCCATCTATCTATCTATCTATCTATCTATCTATCTATCTATCTATCCATCTATCCATCTATCCATCTATCCATCTATCCATCTATCCATCTATCTATCTATCTATCTATCTATCTATCTATCTATCTATCTATCTATCTATCTATCTATCCATCTATCTATCTATCTATCTATCTATCTATCTATCTATCTATCTATCCATCTATCCATCTATCCATCTATCCATCTATCCATCTATCTATCTATCTATCTATCTATCTATCTATCTATCTATCTATCTATCCATCTATCTATCTATCTATCTATCTATCTATCTATCTATCCATCTATCCATCTATCCATCTATCCATCTATCCATCTATCTATCTATCTATCTATCTATCTATCTATCTATCTATCTATCTATCCATCTATCCATCTATCCATCTATCCATCCATCTATCCATCTATCCATCTATCCATCTATCCATCTATCCATCTATCCATCTATCCATCTATCCATCTATCCATCTATCCATCCATCTATCCATCTATCTATCTATTCCTACCCGTGCAGGGAAGTGACATAGTCTACATATTTTAAGGCAGAAAAACTCGGCAATGTTAGTTTACTGTAAATGTTTAAATGTGAATATTTCTGGTTTCTTTGTTCCTCTATGACAATAAACTGAGCATCTCTTTGGTTTGTGGATAAAACAAGACGTTTGAGGACGTCGTCTGGTGGTTTGGGAAACACTGATAACATTTTGAAACATTTTATTGACCAAACAACTAACTGATGAAAGGTTTACATAATCGACAGATTAATCGCTAATGAAAATAATTGTTTGTGCAGCCCTAGTTTCAGGTGGATTGTGTCGTGTAGAGGAAAAGCAGAAAGCAGATGTGTACAGGACACTAATTGTTGGCTCCCAGTGCGCTGGATACTGAATACATTAATTAGTTAGTCTTTTTTTTTCTAGCACACTTCCATTTATCCCAGTATCCCACTGACCCATTTCCACTGGTTCAGATTTACGACTGTAGTCCACGGCTGACAGGTACAGCCTGATATTTTTAAACCGTGTGCTCCACCACACAGAGTTTGAAGTGTGTGTGCAGATATATTGAAGTGTGTATCAATAGGTGCAGGATGGTGCAGAGCGAGGGCCCAGGGCGTCTACATGCAAACAGAGTTTAGAGACGGCGCGGTGGCAGCTGTCTGTTCTCTATGTGAAGCTGCTGTTGTTATTAGTCTCAACCATCTCCCAGTGTCTTTCTTCCTTATTCTTCCTTGCTGTAATGTGTTCCTCCACTCTGATGCTTTGACATTGGCCTAGTTTCCTGTGTATGTGTTGTTTAATGTGACCCTGATATCTATTCATGGCATGCAGATTCTCTGTTCCTTGACTGTGTCTGTGCTGCAGCGGTGACTCTTTTATCTGGCCCGACCTCGTGCTCATGGTTAACCTCATTATCTGTCCAGTGATCTCTGAGAAAGCTCCGCGTTGTTAAATCTTGAGCTCATGTTGATGATCGTAAGTTACACGTCACACTGCATTACTGTGTGATAGGAGCACATCAGAGTGAAAGGCAAATAGTTTTAAATAGGCCAGACCCCACGCTGCCCTCCTTCCTCCCTCTCATCTTTTCTCTGTTAACATGGCGTACAGGCTCGGCTGTCAACACGTCTTCACACTACACAGCGTGGTGATTGGATGATTCTACAGGCCCAGTGTTACTATGTACACTGTATGTTGTTTCTCCTGTAAACCACTCGAGGTAGATCCTCTGACATGCATTCATAGGGCTCTGTTTTCTACCAATGACTAATACATATTTAGTGCTATGAGTATTTGCAGCAGCCGGGTGATGAATAGATTAATGCATTCAGGGCAATGAAAAAACATGTCAGTGGAACAATGAGGTCGATCCAATACAAATTTATTTATAAAGCACTTTAAAAAACAACAGCGTTGACCAAAGTGCTGTACAACAATAATGATAAAAGATACAGACAATTAGCACAGATTTAAACACAAAAATTTAAAACCAATAAAAAAATGTTTAAAAAGCAACCCACAATCATGAGACAGAGAAGCCCAAGGAGCACAAGTGGATTTTTAAAAGAAATGTAAAGGTCTCATATTCTGAAAAGCAGGTTTTTTCTGGTCTCTCCATAAAGTGATCCTCCCTGAGCCGACCAACGGGTCCTGCATGGACTGGACAGTCAGCCCAGCGACTGGTAAAACGCTGCTCATACAGGCTGTTCAGACTCAGCTCCTGTGGTGATGGTGATGTCACCACGCCGCTTTGCCGTTGTGGGACATCGGCGGCAAACGTAAACAGAGTGGGAAAAACGGAGGAAAACCTAAAAGCGGACAAAAAAAGAAAACAAAAAAGAAACGGAGAAGAGGAAGGGAAAGGAAGGAGGAACGTATCATGATAAATTCAAATTTATTTCTATTGGCTTATCCAGACATTGTGTGACCAGCAACAAACTGATGAAACAGCCACCAATCTGAAGTCATGAAGTGGTAATAATCTTTGCCATGTCCAGTAAAGGTGCATTGCACAGAAACAGTTTGTTCTCAGTAGAGCTCATTGGAGCCACTTTTAGACAGCCCACTGACCACAGATCAGTTTGGGGCAATACTTTACAATACAGTTTAGTTGGACATCTGACAGCTGAGTGAAATGGAGTAAAAAGAGTAGAATATGGGAGTGTAGGGGTCAGTCTAATCTGGAGGGGCAGCTTGTTCCAGAGCAGGAGCCTCAACGGCTTTAGCCTGGTTAGCCAGGAGCCATCTATTGGCAGACCTCAAGGATGGTGAGGAAACACAGGGTGCAGGAGACTAGACAGATAAGAGGGGGCCAATCCATTAAGAGCCTCAAAAGTAAAGAGTGACATCTTCAAATCAATCCTAAAAGGAACTGGGAGCAGCACCCGGGTCCTTTAACAGAGCTGAGGGGTTTTTGCAGCATTGACTGGCGTTAAGACACATGTAGAACATCAGCTGTCTTATTTCAAGTACTGGGTGAAAATAGATTTGGAGCTTACTGTGTTGAATATGTTTTCTCAGATTCGCCACCAAAGAGCCCAACGGTTTGTTGATCTACAACGGTCGCTTCAACGAGAAACACGACTTCATCGCCATGGAGATCATCAACGAGCAGATCCAGCTCACCTTCTCTGCAGGTACGACTGTTACTGGCTTCTTCTTTTTTTCTTTTGCAAGTGCTCTTCCCCCAATGTCTGACCCGAGTACCCTTCAGTCGTTTGACCTGGTGATCTGATTGGTTCCCAGGTGAGACCAAGACCACGGTTTCCCCGTTCATCCTGGGAGGCGTGAGCGACGGCCTGTGGCACGTGGTGGAGGTTCACTACTACAACAAGGTAGGGATGGAAATGAATCAACACAACAGCTCTGATGCACCATGTGCTCATTCATACAAAGAATAATACAAATGCTGAAGATTCTCAGTTACCAATCATATTTCCTTTTTTTCAATGAACATTTAAAGCAGATATCAGTGGAAATTAAAATTTCCTAATTATCTATTTTCCCTCAGCAATCACTAATGGAGTGTTTGAGAATTTTCAGAGTCCTCCGTTCCTCTGCTCTGACTGTAAACCAGGAGAAAACTTTCCTTGTGGGATGGACAAGTGTTATCAATCCAAAAAAGACACACCAAAAAACATCCAAATACCTCCATACTGCTGTGTGCAGTAAGGGTCCCTCTTGAATTGAAGTGGTGACAGGAGAAATTGATGCCTGACAAAATTAAATAAGTCTACTATTTTAAGCTTGTTTCAAGTGGAAGCTCCCAGTGTCTTGGTTTTTCTCTTCCTGTGAAGTCATTCCAGTTCGATCTGGAACAATTTCTCATGTCGGGGCTTCAGAGGTCGTACAAGAGGGATTACAGGCAACAGGATGGAGGTATTTGAAACATGTGTCTTTTTTACAGGAACCTGTGTCCATTGACAAGAGTTGACAAATTGTGACTTGACCCCCTGTAACTGTAGGAACGGAGGTTTGAAAAGCTCACAGCCTTGAACGCATGCATTAGCCATAAAGGAAATTTGAATTTTGGGTGAACTATCTGCTTTAAGCACACATT
>CM064896.1:32190842-32225842 GCA_030347415.2 Decapterus maruadsi | reverse complement strand
TAAAAGTCAGTCTCTGTTTCCTTTAACTTCACATTTCACCGACTTCCTGTGGGAACCGTGCTCAATAACAGGCTCTGTTGTTCTGGTTGGACGTCTCAGATACCTGGGTCGGCCTGAGACCAGCAGCGCACTCAGCTCCTCGAAGACAATAGCTGTGCTTTCAGGAAGAGCAAAGCAGTGGCTTTAGAGTGCAGTCAGCAGTCAGTCCTGGAGAAACAGCTTCAAACTCTGATTCACAGAGTTTCAACCTGACATGAACTGCACACGGAGAAACCGCAGGCATCCAGATCCAGATCCAGATCCTGTCTCAGTCTGAGCTCTGGTTCCAACTAGAAGCAACCAAAAGTTTTGTCTTTTTTTTCCAAACTTTTTTATCAGGCTTTGCAGATCTATACTATTGTAGTACAACATTTACAAAGAGTTAAAGCAGATATCAGTGGAATGTTTTTGTTAATATAAGTCCTAAATAGTCCTATTTTCCGTCAGCAATCACTTACATGGAGTGTTTCATCCAGTCACTCTGCTCTGCTGTAAACCAGGAGAAAACTTTCCTTGTGGGATACAGTGTTATCCAATGAAGCTGAAGGGCTGTGTTGCAGCCAACGCGTGAATGTGGTGACGGAGGGACGAGGACCAACTCAAAGTTGTGTAACTTGTTTTTTCCTTCCTGTGAAGTCACCAGTTCGATCTTTTCACGGGTAGTTCAGCCGTTATAGTGACTTTCACAGGCAACAGGACGGTAAAAACAGAGTTACAGGTTACCTGGAACGTTACAAAGTTGTAGTTGTACAACAAAAGCCTGCCTTGAACGCAGCATTACAAAGACTGATATCTGCTTTAAGTATACACTTTTTCTTTTTAGAAAAACAACAGACAACAAAGTGGTGAATGGACGTATATGACTTTTTTATATTATAGCACATACTTGTCACTTGGACCACTCACTCCACGTGTACACATTCACCCTTTCACACACACATCCATCTCTGTGCACCGACAGGCTTGGAGACGATTCATTCACACACGTTCACATCCGGCAAGTGTGGGTTCAGTGTCTTGTACTTGGACTTGCTGACTGGGGGAGGGTCAAACCTCTGACCCTCTGGTTGGTGGACGACCCACTCATAGCTGCATACCCAAACAGCTTCAATAAAACTAGAACAGCCACAATGAAAATAATTAAATAAATGAATGAATGAAGTAGGACTAGAACAGAAATAGAAAATTTAAGGGATAGTTCATCCAAAATTCAAATTTCACTCATTATCTACTCACCCTCATGTCGACTAAGAGCTGTGAGAATTTTCAGAGTCCTCCGTTCCTTCTCTGAGTTACGGGGGGGTCCACGCAGCAGTATTGTTAAATTGTTCCACCACGTGATCTGCACTGACACAGGAAGAGCAGTGAACTGAGACACTGGGAGCTTCCGCTACAAACAAGCTTCAAATATAGACTCATTGAATTTTTTTAGGAACAATTTCTCATGTGGGGGCTTCAATACAAGAGGGACATTACAGATGAGCAGTATGGAGGTATTTGGATGTTTTTTGGTGTGTCTTTTTGGACAAAGAAAAGTGGTATCCATTCACAACCATTATATGGACAAATACTGCTGCGTGGACCCCCCCGTAACTCAGAGAAGGAACGGAGGACTCTGAAAATTCTCACAGCCCTTAGCTAATTTTAATTTATTTTAAAAAGACAGGAGAAAAGAGAAACACAGGCACATCAGTCAGGTACAGTAATATAGAGATCAACTTTTACTTAAGTTATAATGTTTCATTTCTTTAGCTTGAAGTATTTTATTTGTTGTGTGGGTCATAATAACAGGGACTGATACAGTAGCTCCCCACTTTATTTAGACTCAGATTTCTTGAAAACTAACAGATAGAGACGTTCCATCTATACAGACATTCATAGTCACCTGAGGATGAATCTCAACAGTCGTCCCACCAGGTTTAGAAGGTTAATACTGGGCTCCTCTTATTTAAATCACTGTAATCAGAGTGAGACTGACTGACTGACAGAGATTTAATCTAATATCCTCAATTAGACAATCATGAGCGAGAAATGAGTCTTTACTGCTTGATGAAGTGTGTTTTAATGACTGTGACAGAGCTGCTGAAGATGCCGCACCAGCCGGTTGAATCTGGAGCGGACAGTCTCCTCTGCTGGTGTTTTTTTTTAATGAAGGGATCAGACAGGACAGACAAAGGCAATCAGAGCAGAGCAATTAGGAAAAGCCTGGAGCTGATTGAGACGCTGCTCTATTTTAGTTGAATACCCCGACTGTAAAAACAGAGAGCTTATGTGATGTTTTCAGCCCAACAATGAGCCAGGTCTTCATATCATCTCTGTACACACTCTTAGAAATAAAAGTGCTATATAGAACCATATAAGGGTCTTCACCTTGTCCTCATAGGACCCCTTTAAGGCTCCTTTTTGGAGGGTTTGGAGGGTTCTACCTAGAACCCAACATAGAGGGTTACATCTAGAACCCAACACATAAAGGGTTCTACCTAGAACCATCTGTGAAAGGTTACACCTAGAACCCCCAATGAGAGGTTCTGCAAAAATCCCTTTTATGGCGTATTGGTTTCACCCAGAAGCCTTACTGGGGGTTTCATCCAGAAAATATCCCACTTCTTATGGTTTCATCTAGAACCCACACAGGGAGTTCCACCAAGAACCCTTTTACTGGAACCCTTAGTGTTACCAAGAACCCTTGAAAAACCATTTCTTCAGGAAAGGGTTTTTCAGAAGCAAATGGTTCCAGGTAGAACCTCAGCCCTTGTAGAAGAACACTTTTGGAACCCTTATTTCTAAGAGTGCATGAGACCAGCTAATTCCTGCTAAGTCCCAGTGTCCAGCTGAGAGCTGAGTCGTCCTCAGCAGCAGGCGGCCTGGCTCGGAGCTGCTCTCTGGGTTAACATGAGCTGGACGTGACCTCAGACAAACTGGCCGCTTTGAAAAGAGGTCGCAACCTTTTATTGACGGATCATCATTCTCTCCCCCGCAGGCCCCGCCTCCTTTTGTTGCCCCCCCCTCCTATTGATTTCTCAGACAATGAAGAAGATCTTTTGTTGACAGGGATGATACCCTGCCGAGAGCAAGCCCCTCTCCAGTGTGTGTGTGTGTGTGTGTGTGTGTGTGTGTGTGTGTGTGTGTGTGTGTGTGCTCACCAGTCTCTGCCTTAAGCTTGAGCTGTTATGATGTGAATTATTAAAATGCACAACAGCAGGGAGCTGGAGATGAACCAGGACTGAACCAAGGATGATGCAAAAAAAAAAATAGAAGTATTTATTTAATCATTTATTCATGCTTGTTTTTCACTTCCAGAGTTTTCCATTCTCTTTAACTGCCGCGTTAAGATGTGAACAGATGATCACTGTCTCTGTCTGAGATTCCCAGACATTACTTTACTTGGATTTGTTGTGTATTATGTGGCAGGACAAGGATATTTTCATCACAGCCTGTTTCAGGATGCTATTTATAAACACAGACAGACCAAAATAATTCAGCATTTTAAAAATAGAAGCATGGCAACACTCCCAGACATGTTTTGAAAGACTATGATGCGATAAGCCAGGATGAAACCTTGTATTATCTGTCACTCTAAATCAAACTATTTTTACCATTCTTGTGTTGTACTGAGTTACACTAAAGCAGATGTGTGTGTGTGTGTGTGTGTGTGTGTGTGTGTGTGTGTGTGTGTGTGTGTGTGTGTGTGTGTGTGTGTGTGTGTCGGCTCCTTAGAATCATATTAGTCTGTGATACAGTATATTCTCTGGATGAAAAGGTCAAAAGCACAAAAGTCGACATAGTGCTGTTAGAAAGAGAAAACAAACCCAGGGCATTTTGAAGCATTTCAAAGTTCTCAACACTCTAATGTGTACACAAAAACCTGAAGTGGCCATAACACAGTGGAGGTAACAGACCATAATGTATTCCTCATCCTCACTCATTGTCTGGACCAGAGTCTCCACAGAAACATCAGGCAGGCGCTGAAGAATTTATCTTGATATTCATGAGTTTGTGTCCCTCTCTCTCCACAGCCCATCTTCAACCAGGCCGGCCTGCCTCAGGGCCCCTCCGACCAGAAGGTTGTCGTAGTGACGGTGGACAACTGTGACACCTCAGTGGCCCTGAGGTTCGGTCACATGATAGGAAACTACACCTGCTCCGCTCAAGGCAGCCAATCAGGTTCCAAAAAGTGAGTGCATCGCCAGAGGTTTAAAGGGATAGTTCAATATTTTGGCAAACTGGTCCATTGTCATAATCCCTATAGTCACAGCAGTAGGTTCCTTACCTTAACTTGTCGGTGCAAGCTATTTTTAGAACGGCGGAGCAGAGCCGTGAGCTGCTCAGAGCTACAGTACACTACTGAGGCTTTCTTGGTTTCCCTCATCAAACTCATCAAATACACAACCCAACAACTCCACAACGCTCTGGTGGACAAGTTGTGACCTGCACATTCACCACGCTATGAGATAATAACACAACGTTACCACACAGAGTTGTTTTAGAGGGAAATTCATGCAAAACCGTTGATGCGTGTTGCCTTCAGGGAAAGTTTTTCATCAAGCAGTCTCTGTATTTCCCTCTAAAACAACTCTGTGTGGTAACGTTGTGTTATTATCTCATAGCGTGGTGAATGTGCAGGTCACAACTTGTCCACCAGAGCGTTGTGGAGTTGTTGGATTGTGTATTTGATGAGTTTGATGAGGGAAACCAAGAAATCCCTTCAGCCTCCGTAGCGGAGCTCTGAACAGCTCACGGCTCTGCTCCGCCATTCTAAAAATAGCTTGCACCGACAATTACAAAAAGGTAACGAACCTACTGCTATGACTATAGGGGTTATGGCAATGGGCCAATTTGCCAAAATGTTGAACTATCCCTTTAAACTCTTCATTAAGAAATGAAAGAAAATTCCCATTTCTTGCTGCAGGATTGAATAAACCCTTTTCCTTGCTTTACAGATCCTCTAGTTATTTTCTGTATTGACTCCAGTAATGAAGTGAAAGAAAGAGTAAAGTTGTTTTGAAAGGATGCTGCCTGTCTCCAGGGCGTTAGCTGAGCTTGGCTTTTTTCCCTCTTTATTGGGATGTTTCTCTTTTTTCTATTTTCATCTTCTCAGGGCGTGTAGTGAAGTAACTACCACTGTGATTAATCTTTCATGTTTTCCTCTCCCATTAGTGTTGATGATGTTCATTTGTTAAGACAGGACAAACATCAGGATGTGTAACCAAACCACTGCTGGTTTGTGTGTTGTCAGATCTCTGGACCTGACCGGCCCGCTGCTCCTCGGAGGAGTTCCTAAACTCCCAGAAGATTTCCCTGTTCGTAACCGTCAGTTTGTGGGCTGCATGAAGAACCTGAGGATTGACAACCAGCACGTGGACATGGCCAGCTTCATCGCTAACAACGGCACTCTGCCAGGTATGCAGCATTTCTGACCTGCACAGTTTATCCTCTGTTTTATCTCTGAGACCTGCCAGTGTTCTGCACTCAGTGTGTGTGATAGAGAGGGAAGATTGAATAACACTGACTCTAATGAGCACAGTAGGGAAGTAGGATCAGTGGGAGTTGTTCATTATACCTGCTATGAATAGTTAATTACCATCTAACTTTTCTCCTTTGATGAAATAACAAGGTGTGATCGCTCAGCACCTCTCCTTCTCTCTGCTAACAGGATGCTCTGCCAAAAGACATTTCTGCAACAACACCCCGTGTCTGAACGGAGGGACCTGCGTCAACCTGTGGGGCTCCTTCAGCTGTAACTGCCCACTCGGATTCGGAGGACAGAACTGTGAGAGAGGTAAATGCGCCAGTCAGAAGAGTGCTGGTGGGAGAAGTCAAACATGAGACCAGAGCTGACGCGGGTTTGTCTGAGACTTTCTTTGTGACCTGGGACTGAACTTGCTGCTGGCTTCCAGCAGGTGGAAAGGAGCAGAGCTCCAGCTGTAGCAGATTTTAAAATCACGGGTGGAGAATGAACCGACTCCACTGAGGTTCATGTTTGACCAATCAGTGCTTTGTGAGGACACCTGAGAAAGTAACACTGTCTGATTTCTGACAGAATCAATTGCTGTACACTCTTAGAAATAAAAGTGCTATTTAGAAGCATATAAGATTCCTTGGCTTGTCCTCATAGGAGAACCCTTTTTGGCCCTTTAAAGGTTCTACCTGGAACCCTTTTGGAGGGTTCTACCTAGAACTCAACTTAAAGGGTTATACCAATTTGTGAAAGGTTACACCTAGAAGGTGTAATGAGGAGTTCTACAAAAATCCCTTTTATGGCGTATTGGTTTCACCCAGAAGCCTTACTGGGGGTTTCCACCAAGTTCCACCAAGAACCCTTTTACTGGAACCCTTAGTGTTACCAAGAACCCTTGAAAAACCATTTCTGCTTTTTTCAAAAGCAAATGGTTCCAGGTAGAACCTCAGCCCTTGTAGAAGAACGCTTTTGGAACCCTTATTTCTAAGAGTGTAACCTGCTGGATGTCAGGTTTTATGATGAGTATTTTGGTTTAATGAAGTGGAATCAGAGAAGGACGACCAGCTTCTTGACTCTTGAAGTCATAAAGTACACAGCATGTGTACCACTGTCCATGTTTTTCCACCTGATCTACTGCAGCTCTTTTCTCTGCTGATTTCTGGTTTTCAGCAGTTTAAGAAGAGACAGAGGAAGTGAAATGAGCCTTTCACTTCAGTCATGCAAGAAAAACAATGTGAGGTAGCGCAAGCAAAAGATGTGTGTTGCAGTGAGTATTTCTTCATGTAGACTGTGTCAACGGGGATGAGCAGGTGCTGGTGGTGCTGGTGTTTCACTAAGAACAGGTGTGTTGCACACACACTGCATCAGTCTAAGGAAAACGTGAGGATTACAGTGTGGAAGTGGGACAGAGAAGCAGAATGCAGTGTGATCGTCTACAAAGATGATTTAATGAGCTTTGATAACTTGAATAAATTATAACCAACAACAGTCTTGAGTAATCAGCATCAACATCAGAGGTGCCTCTCAGAATGCAGCTGTTTATGCACATACATATGTTCATGATAATAGAGCCTATGTTTTACATACAGGAACTGGCCGGACGGTTGCATGTTGACAGGTTAAACTAATATTGTTTATAAAGGAGATTTCAGGTTCATATTTATATATTATTATTTATTATAAATGGAGTAGTTTTGTCTTATTCAGTCACAAACAAGTTTCACAATAGAAATACAGTTATTATGATTGAAAGGAAGGGGAATACAAATTCAACATACATGTGTCTGTTATAAATAGAAACATAATGCAACATGGGAAACATGACACCAGGTGAAAGTTTTCCTACATTTCCAACATTTCCTACCAAGCTGCATCATCAGCTTGTCTCTGTGAGCCACACCACAGAGCATCAGCTTCATTTCCCGTCACAAATCAATCACTTCGACCGGTCTGTTGGAGGTGTTTGTCTCCACTCTGCACAAGGACGAGGGGGGGGGGGCTGAGTGCACAAACTTCCATCTGATTCATGATGTCTTAACTACATCTGAGATGATGTGACAGAAGGTTCAGTGTTGCACTAAAAGATTTAGAGAAGTCACTGGAGGGTTTTTCTCTGCAGATAAGAAGCTTCACATTTCCACAACACAAGTTTCCATGTGGATCAGGACTCAGTCGTCCCACACTAGACCAAATCCTGCTCTACGTTCACATCTTAACTCAGATTTAGCGTGAGCACAGAGACTTTCCCACCCTCAGCAGGTGAATGTCAAACAGCCAGACAACTCTCTGTTCTTATGTTCACTCTGCTTTTGTCATCATTCTGCTGTAGTCATGACCAGCCCGCAGCGTTTCCTGGGCAACAGCCTGTTGCAGTGGACCAACCTGGCGGCGGCGGCAGCCCCCGTCCCCTGGCATGTAGAGCTGATGCTGCGTACACGCCAGGCCAGCGCCACACTGCTGCACATCTCATCAGGCCTGCAGCACAACCTCACACTGCAGGTGACAGACACACACACACACACACACACATGCCTTCTGCTTCAGGCCAAGTTTCATCATGCACCATTTCCCTCCACAGGCAGTTTTACATCCACTTATTTTAGTTGACTTCACTGAAATGTTGCAAGACACAGTAATGTCAGTGTGAATGAGGATGTGTTAGCACTCTGGTCACAAGGGAAACCTGTAGGTTGTTGGTTCTTTATTAGTCAGGTGCATTTATGAAAAAAAAAGCACCTAATTGTAAAAAAATTCTAACAAAAGGTTTCTCAACTGTTTTTTTATAGTATTAGCTGTCTTTAATAACATACTAAAAGTTGACCAAAGTTTGACCACTGGAAACACACAGAAACCCCAGGTGAACACACACAGGTATCACCCATTCTGCTTCAGGCCTAATTAAAAGTTTCAGAACTTTTCACTTCAGCAGCACTTACACACACCAAACCTTCCAGTTTTCCTCCACATTGTTGCAGTTTTGAAAACATCCATTTATTTTTTAGGGTTGACAGTATTTTCTCATTTACTGATATCCAAAAATGTTGTTCTAAGACAAAATAAAACAAGACTTTTAATGTCAGTGTGAATGAGGATTTGTATTTTAACATTTGACAAAACTTGTAATACAAAAAATATTTGTCTTGGTCTGTTAGTTAAAATTTTTACCCTATTCAAGGGAAACCTGTAGGTTGTTGGTTCTTTATGGTCACTTGATCTGATCCAATGGGATGGGGGTCAGGTCCAGAGGGAGCAGGACACCAGTCTGCAGCTAAAGGTGGATTTGAAGACTGAGACTCAGCCTGTAGCAGCGCTGACACTGATAATCACACACTAGATCGATGTTACAGAAGTGTGTGATGATCCATTTCCAGCTGATGAGCAGCTGTCAAAGGTTTCCACAGGAAGCCTCTCTCTTTCTATTCATCATGTAACACCGAGCTGATTGGGCTGCTGCTCTCTCCTCCTCCCTCCTCTTCTGTTATTGAACGTTGGTTCAATCTCCCCCCTGCTGTTCCTGCTCCGCCTGCTGCCGTAGCTGCGCGGGGGGAGGGTGTTGATGGGGCTGCACCGAGGGGAAGACTCCACTCTGTCCCGCTTGGAGGAGGCGCTGGTCAACGATGGAGACTGGCATCATCTGCAGCTGGACATCAGCAGCGTGGGAGGAGCAGCCGGTCACCATAAAGCCGTGTTGTCTCTGGACCACGGGCTCTACCTGGTCAGTCAGCTCCACTGCTACTACGTCTAGATGAACGCAGCTCCTCGCTCTTTGCAGTCTGACAATCAGTGAACGTCTCTTTCAGGCCAGTATGCAGGTGGACGGGAAGCTGCGGGACTCCAAGCTGAAGACCGTGAGCGTTGGTGGGTTAGCAAGGCCTGATGGGAAAATTCTTCATGGTTTCCGTGGCTGTATACAGGTTTGTCCCTTCTCAGGCTCCAGTCAGGTCTGATATGTGATCATGTTGGAGAGGCATCTAGACACAAGGTCACTGAAAGTCAATGAAACATTAGTCAGGTGTAAAGTGGAAATTAGAAAAACAATTGACCTAATAACAATCCAATAGATTAACATGGAATTTATATGAAACTGTGTTTGCACCAAATCTCAGCATTTCAGTCTAGACCTGCATGGAGGAATGTCTGAGAAACTGTTTGTATGTTTGTCCATGTGTTTGTAGCGTATTTGTCCTTCATGTCACACTTCACCAATATAAAAAAAAAGAAATATCCCTTTAAAAAAAAAGTCCAATTATTCTTATTTATCAAATTTTTTAAAAGAATGTCTGCAATGTCTGTCCTTTGTGAAACATGATGCAGCTCTGTGTGGCATGGTGAACATGGCTCTTTGTTTGCTGTGCTGCAGGGTCTACGTGTTGGGGGGGCTCTGAGTCTGTCTCAGGCCAGGAAGGTGAACGTGGAGGCCGGCTGCAGCCTGCCCGACCCCTGCAGCTCCAGCCCCTGTCCTGTCAACAGCTACTGCAGCGACGACTGGGACAGCTTCTCCTGCACCTGCCTCAACGGTCAGTCCACAAACAACCTCAACACCTGACTCTAAGAATTCACATCCCTTCAGCTTCTGCTATGGAGGAATTCCTACACAATGCACCTTTAATTGCTCAGTTGAAATACAGAACATTCAAGTTCAAGTTCACTTTTCTTTATATAGCCCAGTTAAAAGACCTGACAGTCGTCCAAAGTGCTTCACAGAGCAGAGACAGAAACAAAAACAACGCATGTGCAAGAAACAAGATGACATGCAAACCATCACACATTCTCACACACAAATGTATACACATGTACATATTACGAACATATGTGCATACATACACATACGCAAACGTGCACACCTACAGTAGTCATAAACAACAGTGCATATAGATATTTAAACAACAGCCAGGATTAGAAGTCCTTGTAGATCCAAAGGCCAAGGAGAAAAGGTGCGTTTTTAAAGCGCACTTAAACCTCTCCATGGATCCACATGTCTAACATGTGATGGCAGACTGTTCCATAGTAGAGAAGGCGCCATCGCCCTTGGTTTTTCATTTTGATCTGGGTACATCCAGCAACAACTCACTGGATGGCTGTAGATCTCTGGCTGGATTTGGTATTTGTAGAAGTTCTTCCAGATATAGAGGAGCCAGACCAGTTCAAATCTTAAAAACAATTAATAACACTTTAAAATCAATCCTAAAGCAGATGGGAGGCCAGAACAGGGCTGATGTGTTGATGTTTTTTAGTGCCGGTCAAAAGGCGGGCAGCCGTCCTGATGCACCCACTGCAAAGTAGGTGCAGCAGCAATAGTGAAACAGCTGCGCTTTTACAGCCGATTCTGGTCATAATGAATTCCATAAATCAAGCCTACATGATACAAAGGCATGGATGACTCCATCCAAGTCGTTAAAAGATAAATAAGGCTTGACTTTTGATTTTTTTTAAAAACGAATTTGGTGAAAAGACCCTTTTACCACTCAGTTGATTTGTTTCCTAAAATCAAGGTTACAATCAAAAGTTACTCCAAGGCTTTTTATAAAAGGAGTGGTGTTAACTCTAAACCGGTCATCCCAGTAACCCAGTTAACACATATTTGCAACATTTACTAGTGCATCACATTTGCCACAACCACCTTCATACCACAGTTACTCATTGTCCTGTGCTTTGCTTTTTTTTTCCTCTAACAGGCTACTATGGAACCAACTGCAGTGACGTGTGCTCCCTGAATCCCTGTGAACACGAGTCTACGTGCTCCAGGAGGCTGAGCTCCTCCCGTGGTTACACCTGTGACTGTCCCAGCAACTACTTTGGCCACTGGATGGCTGTAGATCTCTAGAGTTGTCCACCTTTGTCTTGTTTAGTTCTGCCAGATATCGTTAGTCACAGTTTCAAGAACTTCAAAATAACAGATAATGTTTCAAATCAATCCTAAAGCAGATGGGACTTGCCGTGTCCAAGAGGCTGGTGGGGTTACAAGACCTGTGGTCCATGTGACTGTGAGACAGACAAAGGCTTCGACTCTGACTGCAACAAGACCAGTGGAGAGTGTCGCTGTAAGGTGAGTTCACTGACCTGCAGCCCCCACCCAGAGACCTGCAGCCCCACCTATCACTCTGTATGGACCAGAGTGAGTGTCTATAATGTCAGCGTTGGATTCTAAACCCACAGTTGGAAACATACAATATAGTCCAGTCATTTTATCAAAAAAGGTTGAACAAATTGCTACAGGAGCAAACTCAACTGATTGTATCCTCAACATGACCTGAGTGAGGGGAAAAAGTCCAGAAGAATCCCATTAGGGGAAAGTTTAGAAAAAGACCCAAATATAGTCCATTCATACACCTACAGTAGTCATTATTGTTCTCACCTGAATAGGGTAACATTTTTAACCTTTAGATATCTCCATGAAAATTACTGAGTTGATTACTGACATTAAAGGCTAGGGAGGCAGCTTTTTTTGACAGTATTAGGCAAAAACTTACACACTAACCTTGGGGATAATGTAAAAGAAGTGATGTGAAAAAAGATCAGACGTCTGACTGCAACAAGACCAGTGGAGAGGCTCTGTTTTCAGACCTGCAAAGAATCTACCCGTGACGGCCCCCAGATTTTGACCAATCACAGAGCAGCAGCTCTTATTCGTATTATTTGGACGTTGGAAACGTAAGAAAGTCCAGTTTTTTCTAAAAAAGGCTCTGGCTGAGGGGATGAGAACCGTGTGGACTCAACTCAAAGCTTTTTTCTAGATTTCTGCCTCCCTTGCCTTTAAGACAAACAAAAATTTATTACAAGTTTTTTGAAATTCTGTACATGTATACATAAGGGTGTTGTGGTGGTACCAGCATGAAAACTGGAATGAGTCGACTCCAGAGGTTCATAAAGGGACCTGGGTTTACTTTTACTTTTGTCAACTTACCAACTGTATCTTTAATGAGCTAGGGCGCTAGGCTACCATGGAAAATGAGTGCTTCAAATTCAAATCCATTCAAATCCAGTCCATGTCCTTTGCTGCAAGAGCTTCCATCTCTCCCCCCTTTCACAAATATCTCTATGGAGAAAATGCCAAGTATTTGTTTTAAAATAACTGTTCGATAAAAACAACCATGAAAAGATAATTGTCCTTCTCCTTAAGTTAGGGAGCATGTCATACCCTCTGGAGTCAACTCATTCCAGTTTTCATGCTGGTTCCATCACAGCACCTTTATGTACATGTGCTGTCAAAACGGTGGAATTTATGCAAATTCATGCAAATTTGCTCATGTTCACAAAGAATTTCAAAAAACTTGTAATACATTTTTTGTTTGTCTTAATGTCAGTAATCAACTCAGTAATTTTCATGGAGATATCTAAAGGTTAAAAATTTGACCCTATTCACGTGAGAAAAATATAGGTGTATGAATGGGCTATATTTGGGTCTTTTTCTAAACTTTCCCATAATGGGATTATTCTGGGGGTTTTTTTCCCTCATTCAGGACATGTTGAGGATACACAATCAGTTGAGTTTGATTCTGTTGCAATTTGTTCAACGTTGACCCCTTTTTGTCTTAAAATGAATAGGCACTCTATAGTAGGATGTGTAACACTGTGTCTGAACAGAATACTATACCAGATGTTTGAACAGCTTTAAACAGTGACACATCTAAAAAGAAAATATCTAAACTTATGTACAGGTGAACTGAAAAGTGAATGTTAATAATGGTTAATGGTTAATAACTGTGTCTCCAGGACAACCATTACCGTCCTGATGGCAGCGACACCTGCCTGCTGTGCGACTGCTACCCGGTGGGCTCCTTCTCCAGAGCTTGTGACAGAGAGAGCGGTCAGTGTCAGTGTAAACCTGGTGTGATCGGCCGCCAGTGTGACCGCTGTGACAACCCCTTCGCTGAGGTTTCTCCCAACGGCTGTGAAGGTCAGATCTCATCAGACTGCTCTCAGATCATTGAAATGCTTCATTTATAATCCCTCTTTTCATTAGAGCTACAAATGTATTAAAATATGTTTCCAATTGTATCCTGGTCATCTCCCCCCCTCCTCACCATCCTGCTCCTGTCTCAGTAATCTATGACAGCTGCCCTCAGGCCATCGAGGCTGGGATCTGGTGGCCCAGGACTAAGTTTGGTCTCCCTGCAGCGGTTCCCTGTCCCAAGGGAACTCTCGGTATGATGGTTTTTTAGCAGCTCATCAAATTACCATATAATAATGGCAATATTCTGAAAGTTGCCTGGAGCCCTCTCTCAGCTGCAGTCGACTCCTCCGCTCCGCTCTCATGTGCTGACTGTCTCCCTCCTCCACGGCAGGCACAGCCATCCGACACTGTGACGAGCACCGCGGCTGGCTGCCTCCCAACCTCTTCAACTGCACCTCTGTCACCTTCAGCAAGCTGAAAGCCCTGGTGTGTAGCTCCGTCTCTGTCACTCTCAAATCTCACCATGCAACTTTCACAATCAGCCCCTGGTTCAGCAGGAGTCTGCAGCCCAGTGGTGCTACAGTAACACAATATAACAACAATACCATTCTGATGTCCTGTACCAAACTTTAGTGCGTTTTTATGCCAATATTTGTTGAGCAAACACAAAGCACAGCTGAGACTCATGGGAATATTATTAAGTTTAGTCAATCCATTTATCTGACCAAACAAAGGGATATTTCAACATTTTGGCAAATTCACTTATTACCATAATCCCTACACTCTTAGAAATAAAAGTGCTATGTAGAACCATATAAGGTTCTTCGGCTTGTCCTCATAGGAGAACCCTTTTTGGCTCCAGGTAGAACCTTTAAAAGTTCTACCTGGAACCCTTTTGGAGGGTTCTACCGAGAACCCAACATAAAGGGTTATATCTAGAACCCAACACATAAAGGGTTCTACCTAGAACCATCTGTGAAAGGTTACACCTAGAACCCCCAATGAGAGGTTCTACAAAAATCCCTTTTATGGTGTATTGGTTTCACCCAGAAGCCTTACTGGGGGTTTCATCCAGAAAATATCCCACTTCTTACGGTTTCATCTAGAACCCACACAGGGAGTTCCACCAAGAACCCTTTTACTGGAACCCTTAGTGTTACCAAGAACCCTTGAAAAAGCCTTTCTTCAGGAAAGGGTTTTTCAGAATCAAATGGTTCCAGGTAGAACCTCAGCCCTTGTAGAAGAACACTTTTGGAACCCTTATTTCTAATAGTGTATAGTCTTAGTTGCTATAGTCTAGCTGTCTTAGTAGGTTCATTACCTTTAATTGTCCTTGCAAGCTGTTTTTAGATCAGCGAGGCAGAGATTTTAGCTACATGGTATTTCCACATTTCCCTCATCAAACTAAATACACAATCCAACAACTCTAAATCACTCTGCTGGACAAGTTGTGACCAAATGCGTAGCCGGAACTGTTTTGGAGTTGTTGGATTATGTATGTAGTTTGATGAGGGAAACATGGAAATACCATGCAGCTCACGTCTCTGCCCCACTGATCTAAAAGCAGCTTGCACCGACAATTAAAGGTAATGAAGCTACAGCTAAGACTATAGGGATTAACATCACATGAACACAAAACACAGAAAAACATAGAGACATGTCACTAATAAGTCCTCTGAGAGCCAGGAGGGTTTGATGATTGATGATGAACATGATGTCTACATGTTACTTGATGCTTGTGCTTTTTCCTTTTCTCCCTCCAGTCTGATAAGTTTTCCCGTAACGCGTCCCTGCTGGACTCCGGCCACGTGCAGCAGACAGCTGCCATGTTGGCCAACGCCACCCTGCACACAGAGAGATACTACGGCAGCGATGTGAAAGTGGCCTACCGCCTCACACAGAGTCTGCTGCAGCACGAGTGCAGCCAGCACGGCTTCAACCTCACAGCCACACAGGACGTCCACTTCACCGAGGTGAACGGCCGCCCGCACGCCGTCTGTGCTGATCCCAGAGCAGCAGGAGAGAAAACCCAAGCAGTAGATTGTTGCAGTTCTTCTGGTGTCTAAACAGAAGGACTGTGTTGCTTGGTGGGACATCACAGTCCTCCATGCTGCGTCTGCAGGGAATACATTACACTTGACTTCACTCTCCGCTCTGACATCCTGTCACACTGAACTCTCGCTGTTTCCTCCCAGAATCTGGTCCGTGTGGGCAGCGCCATCCTGTCTCCAGACACCCGGCAGCACTGGGAGCTGATCCAGCATTCAGAGGGCGGAACGGCGGCGCTGCTGCGCCACTATGAGGAATACGCAAACACACTGGCACAGAACATGAGGAAGACTTATCTCAGCCCCTTCACCATCGTCACACCACATATAGGTGAACCTTTTATCAGACATCATCATGTTAATTCATCAAGAGCTGCTTCTATAAGTGAAACTGAAATTTCAAGTCAAGCAGGGATGAGCAGTAGTAGTCAGCTACTTTTACAACATATGATAATGATCATAATGGAACATGACATCTCACTACAACACAGAATGAACCTTCGCTGATAAATAATGTAAGACAAATCAATGACACCCAAACAAAATGAACATGAGCTGACTTTATTTCCAGTTGATTAGTTTTTTGACATAAAATGTTTTTTTTTTGAGTGAAAAATCATGAAAAATGAAGGATTTGAAACCGTTTATAAACATGTTCCAGTGTTAATCAATGTTGCCTAATGTTTTTATATAACTTAAAGTGATTTAGAGAGAATTTTAGACATTTTGAAGCTATAAATAGTGAATATGAGTTGATTTTTCTCAGTTTATGATCTTATCAGAACTTTAGATTAATTAATTTTGGATTCAGTAATTTAGAGATAATTTTAACTAATTTCAAGACATTTTGTACAAAGCTTGAATATGAGTGACTTTATCCATAAAATTATGAGTGAATAATTCAAAATATAAAATCCCAAGAAGTTCTAAAACTTAATAATTTTTGCATTTTATTATGTTTTTCTTATATTTTATACATGAAGATCAATTTTGACCTTCAATTTCTACATGAAAATGAAAAATGTCAAAATTGCAATTAAGTTTGTTTGTTATGTCCTAGAATAACAATCTAAGGTTTTTGAGTGCCCTATAAAGGGGTGAAACTCAAAGTTTTGATAAACAACAATAAGTGTTAATCTGACTTCCTGTCCTGACATAATTAGAGTGTCTCTGCAATTTTGTGAAAAAGAGTGTTTTTTGGGTGAAACTCATTTAGTCATTTGTCTCTGCCTGCGTCCTCTCAGTCATCTCTGTGGACCGGCTGAAGAAGATGAACTTTGCCGGAGCCAGACTCCCGCGGTACCAGTCCCTGAGGGGTCCTCGTCCCACAGACCTGGAGACGGTGGTCACGCTGCCGGACTCCGTCTTCCAACCGCCCGTGGACACCAAGGGCCACAGGCACCTGGACGTCTTCCCAGAGTCCTCGCTGAGGAACCGCTCGGCCAACAGGAAGAGACGTCACCCTGACGACGGCCAGCAGGACGCCATCGCCAGCGTCATCATCTTCCACAGCCTGGCCGCGTTGTTACCAGAGAGCTACGATCCTGACAAGAGGAGTCTGCGGTGAGGAGCACACCTCCATCATGGAGCTGAGACTAACGCTAGATGGAAGCTTTTATCTCCTGGACTGAATTGAATTTTTTTAGACATTTTTATTTAAATATTTAAGTCATTTTACAGAACATTTCTGAATCCTGACATATGGCTTTGTGTTATAAATGTGTTATAAATGAGTGACAGAGATATAGATCTAGAGATATAGAGATATAAGTTACAATTAAAATAAACAATTAGATAAATAAATAACCAAATAAAATAGTAGTAGTAATAATAATAATAATACATTTAAAAATAAATAAATAGCTACCAATAAAAATAAAAACAGAAAAAAATACCAAGAGTAGAAATAAGTAGATAATATAAATAATTGAGTTTGTTGATTAAATAATAAGTAACACACACATGCATACACATACCTTCATGCACATATACACACATACATACGTATATATATATATAAAAAGTAAGTATAAAAACAGAAAAAGTCAAAGTAAATCCTTGTATGACTGGACAATCCCTGTGCTGACACTGAAGCTCCTTCAGGTCTGAGCTGAGTTGTGGTCTTTGTGTGTCTGTGTCTCAGAGTGCCGAAGCGTCCGGTCATCAACACTCCTGTGGTCAGCATCACGGTGCACGACAACGACGAGCTGCTGCAGCACACGCTGGACAAACCCATCACGGTGCAGTTCCGCCTGGTCACCACCGAGGAGCGCTCCAAACCCATCTGTGTCTTCTGGAACCACACCATACTGTGAGTGCAACAACACACACACAAAGCGCTGATGGAGACACGCTGCAACATGTTGACTGACGTCTCATTCTGTGTGTGTGTGTGTGTGGTAGCAGGGCTGGGAACGGCGGCTGGTCGGCTAAAGGCTGCGAGGTGGTTTTCAGAAACAGCACCCACATCAGCTGTCAGTGTTACCACATGACCAGCTTTGCTGTGCTCATGGACGTCTCCAGGAGAGAAGTGAGTCAACCTTTCATCTTCAGCTCATCAACTAGCAGGGTGCCATTTGCCCCCCCCCTCCAGATGTGGGTTACACTGGGTCGGGTCTGTCTCCAGGTTTGAGCAAATGAAAGCTGGTCTCAAGTAGAAGCCGCTCTGTTTTCTACAAGTTCTGCTGAATAAATAAAACCAGTTCTCAAAGACCCCACCCGCTCCGATCTGCTAATGCCACCAGACTCACATGCATTCATTCTCCAGACCGCAACAAAAAAAAAAGAGAGAATGAAAAGACCCAACCCCAGTTATTAAAGGGATAGTTCAGCCAAAATTCAAATTTCACTCATTATCTACTCACCCTCATGTCGACTAAGAACTATGAGAATTTTCAGAGTCCTCCGTTCCTTCTCTGAGTTACGGGGGGGTCCACGCAGCAGTATTTGTCCATATAATGGTTGTGAATGGATACCACTTTTCTTGGTCCAAAAAACATCCAAATACCTCCATACTGCTCGTCTGTAATGTCCCTCTTGTATTGAAGCTCCGACCTGAGAAATTGTTCCGCCGGTCAGTGCAAATCACGTGAGATTTGCACTGACACAGGAAGAGCAGTGAACTGAGACACTGGGAGCTTCTGCTACAAACAAGCTTCAAATATAGACTCATTGAACAATTGAGGGTGAGTAGATAATGAGTGAAATTTGAATTTTGGGTGAACTATCCCTTTACATTTTTTCTGGACCCGGTGTGTCCGGTGGAGTTGAGAATTATACAATGATTGTTTCCCTCCTCTGCTGAGCTGATTTGTTTGAGATTAAATAAAGTTGTCCCATATAGACGCCTGTTTATTCACATATCGTGAGTTGTTGTTTTTCATAAATCGCACCCTGTCAACCAGCACTTCTCACTCTGAAACACTCACCCTCTCTCCTGTGTGTGTGTGTGTGTGTGTGTGTGTGTGTCAGAACGGAGAGATCCTGCCCATCAAAGTGCTGACGTGGAGCACGGCGGGCGTGACGCTGGGCTTCCTCCTCCTCACCACCGTCTTCCTCCTCTGTCTGAGGGCCATGCAGTGCAACAAGACCAGCATCATCAACAACGGAGCCACCGCGCTCTTCCTCTCTGAGTTAACCTTCATCTTGGGGATCAACCAGGCCGACAACCTGGTAAACTATCTGTCTTTCCACTTGCTTCACTTCTGCTCTTCTTTTTTAAATTCAAATCAAACAACAAGACGTTATTCCTGTCCAGCCAAGTCAACTTGTCCTCCCTCCCATCCCCTCTTCCCCTCACTAAATAAGCACAACTCAAATAAAATGTTGAATTTAAAAAAATAAGCCGAAAATAAAGCAAAAAGGAAGAAATCAATCAATCAAGTAATTGTGTTGTAAACTTCTCTCTGTAGTTTCTGTGCACCATCATTGCCATCCTGCTGCACTTCTTCTACCTCTGCACGTTCTCCTGGCTCTTCCTGGAGGGGCTGCACGTCTACCGGATGATCAGTGAAGTGCGAGACATCAACTATGGACCCATGAGATTCTACTACCTGATTGGATGGGGGGTGCCTGCCTTCATCACAGGTCTGTCATTCATAAAATACACTGCAGACTCTCAGATACTGTCACGTCAGCATGTTCAAAAAAATCAACATTGAACCCCAATGTTTAACTGTGATGAACTCAGAGGTCATTTTATTCGTTGGACATACAGTCAGATGTAACTGGATACAGCATGAGATGAGTTTCTGTGTGTTGCTTTTAATATTTACTCAACTTGCATCACTTTGCCAGGGATGAGTTTGGAGCAGGGAAGCTTTTAAGATTCTTTCAGCAGGGAAGCCACTCAATTATAAATGACATCTCTGATCAATTATTATCAAAGATGTTTGCAGTTTTCCAGTGTGATCCTCGTGCTGTTGCTTCATGTAGACGCGTTCACATGAAAATGACTGTCCCTCCGGTGAAATGCTATCTAGTAAACTTTTGGTCAGAGTCAGGGCTTGGTGTTGAAATGACACATGTGAATAGTGAATATGTGAGGGGTGACTGAGTCTCTGTCTCCAGGTCTGGCAGTGGGACTGGACCCTGAAGGCTACGGGAACCCAGACTTCTGCTGGCTGTCCATGTACGACACTCTGATCTGGAGCTTTGCTGGACCCATTGCCCTGGCCGTGTCGGTGAGTTCCTCTGTGACCCGCTGTCCACTCACTCTGCCTTTAAATGGTGACAGCAAGAGGCTGCTAACTCAGTTTAAAGGGATAGTTCAACATTATGGCAAATCCCTATAGTCATAGCAGTAGGTTCGTTACCTTTAATTGTCGGTGCAAGCTATTTTTAGAACAGCAGAGCAGAGCCGTGAGCTGCTCAGAGCTACGCTACAGAGGCTCATGGGATTTCTTGGTTTCCCTCATCAAACTCATCAAATACACAATCCAACAACTCCACAACGCTCTGGTGGACAAGTTGTGACCTGCACATTCACCACGCTATGAGATAATAACACAACGTTACCACACAGAGTTGTTTTAGAGGGAAATTCATGCAAAACAGCTGATGCACGTTGCCTTCAGGGACAGTTTTTCACTCAGCAGTCTCTGTATTTCCCTCTAAAACAACTCTGTAGCTCTGAGCAGCTCACGGCTATGCTCCACCATTCTAAACTCTAATAGCTTGCATCAACAATTAAAGGTAACAAACCTATTGCTATGACTATAGGGATTATAGCAATGGGCCAATTTGCCAAAATGTTGAACTGTTTGACTTTTCTGGCCTTTTGACTCACCGGAAGAAACAGTAGCAGAGACAATGCTTGGCGGGTGCGTTTGATGTCGGCCTCCTGTCGTATTGTGTTTGATGATGCAGCTCCATGTTTGGTCCACAGATGAATATCTTCCTGTACATCCTGTCATCTAAAGCCTCCTGCTCCCTGAGGCACCACAGCATGGAGAAGAAAGAGCCTCGTGTGTGAGTGCAACAACACTTCACTCAAACATCCACACCAACATCTGTCTGTGTTCAGTATCATCTGGTTTTTAACAAATGGAACTCTGCTCTCCAAGCATCCTGTCCTGGTGTCAGCCCCTCAGAGGACATTTCTCTGGGTCAATGAAGGCATGAAGAATCATCCCGACAGCTCCTCACTTCTTCACTCTTGTGTTCTCTGTCATGTGATGTCTGTCCTGCAGCTCCGGCCTGAAGACTGCAGGGGGCGTCCTCCTCCTGGTCTCAGTCACGTGTTTTCTGGCGCTCCTGTCCGTCAACAGCGACATGATCATCTTCCACTACCTGTTCGCTGGCTTCAACTGTGTGCAGGTGAGGCCCCCGCTTCCCCCTGAAGCAGCGCCGAGGGGATGGTTCTGCTTTGTGTCCTGACCCGTCCTCTCCTCTCTTGTCCCACCCCAGGGTCCATTTGTCTTCTTCTTCCGCATCGTCTTCAATAAGGAAGCAAGGAATGCCATGAAATACTGCTGCAGCCGTAAGCGGCCGGATCATATGATGGCATCCAAGAGCTCTGTGAGTCCCTTTACAACTACATTCACACAACATCCAACTCTTCCTGCAAAATGAAATTATTGCATCCAAACAGTTCAGATCAGACCCCGAGTGTAGCAATCTGTTTAGGCACCGCTGGTAAAAAGTTACAAATATTAACAGGAATCACATTATAACTACAAAAGTGCATACAGTATCTGCTGTACAATTATTCATCTAGCGTCATGACAACGTGCTGTCAGGCCACAGTGCATCACAGTGCAAAATGTGTTAGTGTGTGAGAATATGTCTGCAAGTTGTGTCTGACGAGGTGAAAAGTGCTTAAAGGGATAGTTCAACATTTTGGCAAATTGGCCCATTGCCATAACCCCTATACTGTCATAGCAGTAGCTTTGTTACCTTGATTTGTCGCTGCAAGCTTTTTTAGAACGGCGGAGCAGAGCCGTGAGCTGCTCAGAGCTACACTACGGAGGCTCATGGGATTTCTTGGTTTCCCTCATCAAACTCATCAAATACACAATCCAACAACTCCACAACGCTCTGGTGGACAAGTTGTGACCTGCACATTCACCACGCTATGAGATAATAACATCATCAACGTCATTATCTCATATTTGATGAGTTTGATGAGGGAAACCAAGAAATCCCATGAGCCTCCGTAGCGTAGCTCTGAGCAGCTCACCGCTTGTCTCGGCTGTTCTATAAATAGCTCGCACTGACAAGTAAAGGTAACAAACCTACTGCTATGACTATATGGGTTATGACAATTTGCCAAACCACAGATCCCTGAAAGCATCCTGACCCGTGTTCAGCCTCTGATGCTCCACTCCTTCATTCCTGTCCTCGCCTCTGTATTTTCAGGCCTACAAATGCAACACTAACTACATGGACAGCAGGTTGTACCACCTCCCGTTTGGAGACTCCAGTGTGTCTCTGAACGGCACCATGCAGAGCGGCAAGAGCCAGCAGAGCTACGTTCCGTTTGTGCTCCGGTGAGGAAGTAACGCTGAGCTTTAAAACGCGTAGAGAACGTCAGTCAGCAGCAGGTGAACTGATGTCTGCTGTCTTTTCAGGGACGACGGCTTGAGTAACAGTCAAGCCCACATCGCTCAGAACGACCACACGTCGCTGTTCCACGAAACCAAAGAGCACCTGGACGGTACGTCTCTCCTCCTCCATCAGCTGTGACTCTCTGAGCCCGCAGGACAGAGAACACTCCACTGACTCTCGTCTCTCTGTGCAGATCGAGACAGCGACTCAGACAGTGATCTGTCCCTGGAGGACGACCAGAGCGGCTCCTACGCCTCCACACACTCCTCTGACAGCGAGGATGAGGAGGGCCCCCTCCCACCAGAGGAATGCTGGGAAAACCTGGTGTCTAATGGGGCCAAGAGACCCCACCCACATGGTGAGGACACTTATCTATAGCTTAACTTCTCAGGTTGTATTATTAAAGGGATAGTATCATTTTTTTTAAAGTGTGGTTGTATGATCTCCAAATAGCCCCTAAGTACTTTAATTGCAGTAGAAGACTCTCTGCACTCCTCCCGTTAGCAACGCCAGCCCATAGTCCTGCCCAGAGATTTACAACATACAGTGTTGTGAATGGACCCAAAGAAACGTTCTATTTTCGCGGCCTAAAGGAGGTTTTACCTGGGAAAAAAACAGTTCCATTGTTCGCTATAATATAATTTTTCCAGCCCTTCAAAGTGCAGGAAAAACACAGTTTTTATTTGGAGCTAACCAACTGCTGATCGGTGGGCGCTAACCCTGGGCGGAGGGATACGTGAGTTGGTTAGGTCCAAATAAAAACAGTGTTTTTCCTGCACTTTGAAGGGCTGGAAAAATTATATTATAGTGAACAATGGAACTGTGTTTTTTTTTCATGTAAAACCTCTTTTAGGCCGTGAAAATAGGCCGTTTCTTTGGGTCCATTCACAACAATGTATGTTGTAAATCTCTGGGCAGGGCTATGGGCTGGCGTTGCTAACGGGAGGAGTGCAGAGAGTCTTCTACTGCAATTAAAGTACTTAGTGGCTATTTGTAGATAAATACAACCACACTTTAAAAAAAATGATACTATCCCTTTAATACACAAATCATAGACAACATACAAGTGCTTTCTGTACTCACACAGATATCGAAACAGAAAGAAAAACAAACCACCATCCAAATCCAAATGACATAGCTCATGACTGTCCTTATCCCAAAAAGAAAAAAAGACATCAGAAAAGAAAAGAAAAGAAAAAGAAGAAGGAGCCCCCCCGCCCATCAGTCACCTCATACACATACTGAACATACTGAGCCTTCTCTCATCCACGTACACTGACAGTAAAAATAGTACACGAGGCAATAACAGGGTGGATGACGTTGATAAAAATTAAGTTACAAAACAGTAAAATAAAGAAAGTTCAAGTTAAAATACAGCTTCCACTTCCACTGAGACGAGACATGACATGTCCATCCTGATATACAAACAATAAAATCTTGTCTGAGATGTGTGTGTGTGTTCAGACAACAGTGTGTGTTCAGACAACAGTGTGGGTAAGATGTACTGGCCTGGAGACTACACGGCAGCAGGGGACGGTGAGCTGAAGACAGACGGTCAGGCCGTCCCCGAGCCGGGCCGGGGCTGCGACGGCCGGACGCTACAGGACGGGACGCAGGACGCCATGACGATGCTGCTGCCCAGTTTCCCCAACCTCAACGCCCACCCACACAAAGGTGCAGTTGAGCTCAGTGTGTCTAACAGCAGTACACTGACTGTTGTTGTGCATGTTGACAGTAAAACACGGCCTGTTGTTGTCGATTGAACTCAGGGATCCTAAAGAAGAAGCAGCTGTCTCCCATCGTAGAGAGGAACGGTCTCAGTCGCATCCACAACCAGCTGTGTGACTCACCGTCCCCACAGGGACCGTCCTCTGGCTCCAGGCCCAGTCTGCCTGAGCAGCTCAACGGTGTGGCCATGAGCATCAAAGCAGGGACGGTGGACGGAGACTCATCAGGATCAGAGTGAGTATCAGCATAAAAATATATAGATATTATAATATTATATTATTATTATATAGATATTAGATAATAGCTGGAAAAATGATCAACATGCTGTTGTTTTGTGAAGCTCAGTGTGAGTGTGAACGTGTCAGTGTTGTGTCTCCGTCATTCAGTGTGTCCTCCAGCTGTCTGTGTTAGAGACGCTTTGTGTCTCCGTCCTCACTGCTTGTTGTGTCCACGGCCTCTGGTCGGCTCCATCTCCACATAATGATGTTGAACATTCAAGCTCAGTACCTGTCCTGCTGCCATCACATGGAGACATCACTAACACTCACTCAATGCCATTCACTGAAGTGGAATAGACGCGATGTGAATGGTGTTTTATAAACCAGCTGTGCAGCTTTAAGACAGCAGCTGTTGTGACGGCTCATGGAGCACACTGACCTGTGGTCAGTTCAGGTCATGTTCCTCCTTAAGGAAATCATGTTCAAATCCACAGTAAAGCAAAAACAGCGGACTGTCTGTCAGGATGAATAATATACAATACACACAGTATATACAGTATACATGCCCATAACATTTAAAGGGATAGTTCACCCAAAATTCATATTTCACTCATTATCTACTCACCCTCATGTCGACTAAGAGCTGTGAGAATTTTCAGAGTTCTCTGTTCCTTATCTGAGTTACGGGGGGTCCACGCAGCAGTATTTGTCCATATAATGGTTGTGAATGGATACCACTTTTCTTCGTCCAAAAAGACACACCAAAAAACATCCAAATACCTCCATACTGCTCGTCTGTAATGTCCCTCTTGTATTGAAGCCCTGACATGAGAAATTGTTCACTGTGAGCTTCTGCTACAAACAAGCTTAAAATATAGACTTATTAATATTTTTTCAGAACAATTTCTCATGTCAGGGCTTCAATACAAGAGGGACATCACAGACGAGCAGTATGGAGGGATTTGGATGTTTTTTTTGTGTCTTTTTGGACCAAGAAAAGTGGTATCCACTCACAACCATTATATTTTTGGGTGAACTATCCCTTTAAATATACATGGAGTTATCCAGATATGTAAATGCTATTGAAATACTTGATGCTTTACTTCCTGGAACACCTACAGATTGTAGATGTACAGCTGTGGATCAGTAGCACTCAGTCCTCAGCTCTAATGAAACCAAAGCCAGGCTGGTCTGTCTGAGCTGCTGTGTGAGTCAGGACTGAGGAGTTGGTCTGTGCAGGAGCACAATGTGTAGTCTAATCTTCAAGTATGTACTGTAGCTACTCTGAACTTCAGCAGCCGGGTGTGGCTGAGGGATCCTCCTCTGTTGCTCACCCTGAGCTTTCTCCTGGTTTTCCCTGTTAAAGGGTTTTCTATGGAGTTTTTCCTCAGTGGATGTGAGGGTCTAAGGACAGAGGATGTTGTTGTGATGTCATGTGAAGCCCTTTGAGACAAACTGGTGGTAAAATCTGGCTATACAAATAAAATTGCCTTGCCTTGCCTGAGTGTCTAGAAAAAGTAGAGAGTCTGTTAATGCCTGGTTGGGACACGGTCATTTAGTGTCTCATAAAGACTTGAACACAGTAGGAATACTTCACTAACCAACCCTCTCTGCTCCCTTTTCTCTCTCTCCAAAAATCACAGATTTTTATTCTTTAATTTTATCCCATGAAGCTCTGATCCTCATTCAGAGACAATCAGGATCATTTGCTGTGTCTCAGAGAGGGAACTTCTGACTAGCGCTGCAACTAACGCTTATTTTCATGATCCATTCATCTGTTGATTATAAATAGATAGATAAATAGTTGATTAGAAATATTCACATTTAAGAAGCTGGAATCAGAGAATTTTGACTTCCTGACAAACTGATTATTTGATTATCAATATAGTTAACGATTCATTTAATAATCGATTATTGTGCGAGTAATCGATTCCCTGTTGCGGCTCTAGTTCTGAGGAGAGTGTTGTCTCACTGTGAGAGACAACATGTGACCACAACAGTTTCCCCTGTCATGTGACCATGTGATGTGTCGGTGGTAACTCCTCTCCCACGATCCAAGATGGCGGCTGTCAGGGAAGAGAAGAGCCTGCAGTTTCCACCTGTCACTGTCAACAGCCTTTATGTATCATAGAAGTAGAACTGAGACACAGCAACTGTCTTCAGATTGGTGCATCACTTTGGCATCCGTCACCTCTCACCGTCTGTCTGTCTGTGTGTGTGTGTCTGTGTGTGTGTGTGTGTGTGTGTGTGTCTGTGGAAGTGTTTCATGGCCTCATGTTTATTTCTTCTTTTTGTTTTCTTTCTTGTTTTGTGCTCCATTCATCTCCTCCATCCTCCTATTCACCCTCCTCCTCCTCCTCCTCCTCCACCCTGTTTTTCCCAGCAGCCACTGCAACACCACCATGTGACCACGCTGACAGCAGGGGGTGTGTCTTTGCAGGTGAACGAGCGTCCTTCCTCAACACTGGCTGCGCAGGGAGAACCGGACTTTCCCTTTAAAAAAAAAAGAACTATGTGGAAAAAGGAGGAGCTCTGTGTCGTCATCATGATCCTCTGAAGGTGTGTGTGTGCATGTACGTGTGTGTGTGTGTGTGTACATATATGTGTGCCAAACCTCAGGAGACACTGCACTGGCCCAAGCTCATGCACAATGACATGAGTTTCACTGAAATCATTTTGTTTACATACTTGAAGCAATGCACTTTTTGATTTACTGCTCACATTTGTTGGCAGTTGACGTTTTGTAGTGTTTTTTCTTTTATTTGGTTTTTTGAAGACTGTGGAACAATAAAGAGGTCGTGTTGGGTTGTTTTCTCTTGTTTCTGGGTGGATCATTTAGCTGTAGACCTGCAGACATTCAGGGACATTCCTTCTCCGTGCGTATCTCCTCCGTGTTTCTGTTTGTGCCGGAGCCGTTAGTGTTTGTGCCAGTCTGAGGTTTGACGTGTTCAGACGTGCTGAGCTGTTTAAATGCCGGGAAACGTCCAAAGGGACACTGGACGACGGAGGACAGGTCGTTGAGACGCAGAAACTCTTCACGTATAAGCTACCTGCCTCCAGAGGGCGCTCCGCCTGCAGCGTGCTACTACAGAGGACTCCAAGGCCTTTTGATACATCCATGAGTTTGTTTTTGTACATTGATGGGAGGACATTTTTTATGGACATTTCAAGTGCTCTCATTTTTCATCTGAGGGATGAACACCTTCATTCAAAGTCAGTGACTAAACAGCTGTATTTTATAGATTAGTTATGGAGCTTTTGTCTTTTGTAAAATAATGAAATACAAGAAAGTGTGTGCTGTAATACTATTTGAGCTGTAATCCATTCCTTCTGTACAGAGCGGCCTGTAAATGAACCAGAAACTTGCTTCACACGCTCAGAATTCAGTCAAATCAATGTCATGTTTGTGGATGCTTTTTCTTTTTTTCTTTTTTTTTTACAAAACATATGAATTTAATGTATAAAAGTAATGCCATAAGAATCAACACTAGCAGGTCAATCATATCCAACTCTGGAACCTAACAGAGGACTGTCACTTTTACTCTGCCGCTCCTGTTTTTACTGATTAAACTGTTTTCTACCATTTTCATCTTACCTTGTTTTTGTCAAAAGCCATTGGTTTGAACTGATGCTGTTTTCCCCTGTATGAAGTCATCCTTTATTCTGGAGGATTTCCCTCTATTCGTCTGTATCCTGAGCATGCTGTGCTGCTGTAGGCTGTACCTGAGCCTCACCCTGAGCAGTCTTTGCTCAGCTGTCTTTCTGTGTCATGTGAAGAAGACACTTTTTATATGTCTGTATATTCCAGTAGAATACATCCACAGCAGAACTGATGATGCTGGCAATGATGAAGATAAGACTGAGTCTGACTGAGCTGTTTAAAGGGATAGTAGCATTTTTTTTAAGTGTGGTTGTATGATCTCCAAATAGCCCCTAAGTACTTTAATTGCAGTAGAAGACTCTCTGCACTCCTCCCGTTAGCAACGCCAGCCCATAGCCCTGCCCAGAGATTTACAACATACATTGTTGTGAATGGACCCAAAGAAACGGCCTATTTTCACGGCCTAAAAGAGGTTTTACCTGAAAAAGAAATCACAGTTCCATTGACCAGTAACTGATCCAGCCTTGTTGATCATTTCATTGATCCTTTCTTATCATTAATAATCATGCTGCCTCCACCAAAGTAGAGACCAGACCCCCCAATAACAGACATGTACGAGTGTAGTGTTAATGCCAAACAAAATAAAGTCTCAACTCAGTGTGTTGTTCCAGCTTAAATGACTGTACTGGCTCCTCCCACTTTTTCTTTAGAGTACAGGTTCAACTTTTCAACAGCAGTAACAGTAGCCTGGTAAACCAGCCTCCCCCGGAAATGCATTCAATTCATTTCTCAGGGGGAGTCTGGCCTCATCTCCGTTTAAAGTACTTAGGGATGTAGATCATACAACCACACTTAAAAAAATGATACTATCCCTTTAACATGCAGGTCTCTCTTGTAAATGAGACCCTGGGTCTCAATGAGATTTTACCTGTATGAATAAAGGTTAATAAAAAGTAAAAAACTGTGAAACAGAATAAAATATAATGAAGACTTAGGATACAGCTATGTAACACAAAACTACTCCCATGTAACAACACTGTGAAGTGGATGGATGCCACCTGGTTCTCTCCACTGTAACCGCCAGTGAGTCTGGGTATGACCAATAACTGATCCAGCCTTGTTGATCATTTCATTGATCCTTTTTTATCATTAATAATCATGCTGCCTCCACCCAAGTACAGAAACGGACAAGACCCCCCAATAACAGACATGTACGAGTGTAGTGTTAACGCCAAAGTCTCAACTCAGTGTGTTGTTCCAGCTTAAATGACTGTACTGTCTCCTCCCACTTTTTCTTTAGAGTACAGGTTCAACTTTTCAACAGCAGTAACAGGAAAGGCTCAAGGTAAAAAACAAAGAGAAAAAAATAACAAAACATTTTTGAAACCACACATTGTCATATATAATAACTATATAATAACTTGTATAAACATATTTTAAATTCATTTGGTTTCTATCTGGGCAATTAGAAGGCGTTTTATAGCTGAATGTTCCAAGTACAGTACATGTGTCATTACCATCACACCAACTGTTTTAGAGCAATAAAGGTTTTTCAAACTACTGTTCAGTTGTTGCACTGGAATTACCAGACAAGAGCATCATGACTCACTGGTCTCTACAAATGAGAGTAATCTGAGGATTGGTGCATCCTGGTATCGAAGAAAGCTTTGAAAAACAAAAAAAACGGATCAATATACATTTTTAAAGGTCAAAAGTGTCTGCACTAGAATTACCTATATGGAGTTTTGCTATTAAAGAAATAAGATCGACAACACAACTTGGTCATTTTCTTATCAAAAAGACCAAATAAATCCATCCAGTTTTGACTTTGAGATGAATATCTGATGTTGTGTCTGACTAAAGGAACAATCCCAAAACAGAACAAATGGTTCAGATGTTTGGTGACTCTAAAGTCTTCACAACTTCAGCTTCAGGAAATGTGCGTCAGAAGCAGACAGGCCTGGATTTAACATCCCACAGGGCCGCTGTCATTAAAAGGCTTCTGATTGGACAGGAGTCCATAGTGTGAATCCAAAGAGCAGGGAGAACAGGACTCACAGCTGGATCAGCAGGGCTGATCTGGAGGGAGAGGCTGCCCCCAAAACCTACAATCAGCAAGACGTACCCATCACCTTTCTGATCCTATCAGCATGGATACATTCTGCTGCTGAGTAGAACCAGGCCACACGAGGCCCTGACATCATCGTCATCATTTATTATTCTATTCAAACACTGCTCTCACAAAGCAGTTGCCATTTATTACTTTCATTACTGCACTTTCAGAATGCAGGTGTGTTAGTGACATTATCTGTTGCACTTTGTACTTTGGCCTTGGTGTCTCCAGAGCTGCATCTCTCTGCACCAACCACCGCCTGCATCGCCCCCCCTGCACCACAAAGACAACAAACATCTATACAGCACAAAATTAGGTTTATTATTTCTTTTTATTCTAATGTTTTCTTTTTCCACTTGTTTTACCTGCTCAGGCCTCTACACAGGAATGAGTGGCGGCTTCGACCGGTCTCAGCCGGCGGGCAGATGCAGCTTAGTTTTAGAACTGTTGAAACTTCCCCTCACACAATGCAGAAATAACCCAGCAGTAACTTATATCATTTGTTGTAACAGATCATTTTATTTAAAAAAAAAAAAAGATATTGCATAGATGCAGAAATATTCAGTTTAAATACAATCTAAAATCAATCTTTTATATATTTATATTTTTTCATAATACTGGGAATGGACTACTTTTTTAAAACAGTTTGCATCTAGTTACAATTCTATGACCAAGTAGCGATTAGCATGGCAGCATACAACAAATGCGTTGTGTAGAGTTTGTATACAAATACACACAGGACAAACAATAAAACACACCTTTTTGCAAACGTCTGGTCTGTATCGGCTCCTCATAAATAATGTAAATCCAACAAGTGAGCGAGGAGGACACGCCCCATCGGCCGCCTGTCCTTCATAAATACAACAAAAATACTTCTCTGATCACGCTTCCTATCACACAGGTTAGTTTGTCTGGAGTGTTTTCAGTTCGAGTCCTCGAGGCTGCTGCTTTTCTGCTCAGAGCCACAGTTGCAGAGTCGGACCATGATGCTTTGCAGGCTGGGCTCCACGATACCAAGCAGGGGTCTCAGGGAGGGGTCTCCGTTCCAGCAGGCCTCCATCAGCTGCCAGCACTCCTCATCAAAACCGGGCAGCCGCTCCGGTCTGGCACCTGGAGACCACCACATGGACATGTGAGTCTCATTCAAACACACACACATCAAACCTGCTTTGTTTGTTCACTTCATTTTCCCAAATTAGGTTTTACATTTTTTAATTAATTCAAGATGGCCAATCAGAGAGCTGTCAATTTAACTGGGTGTGAGCTGAACAACACTTTTGGTTGCTGGTCTGCCTCAACCAGACGGTAAACAAAGTGCACGCTGGGCTGAGACTCTAATAAGTGCCAACATGTGGCCAGAATATGCTGTCACTCAGAGAGGCCACAGCCTTTTATAGAGAAGTTACAGGGATAGTTTTTGCAAATTCACCTATTGCCATAATCTCTATAATCATAGTAGGTTCATAACCTTTAATTATAGCGGGGCAGAGACGTGAGCTGCTCAGGTAACACAATGGAGGTGAATGTACAGGTCCCCTGACCTGCACATTCACCACGCTATGAGATAATAACCTATAGTTAATAGTTAATATTACGACAGACAAAGCAAATACTAGGAACTACTTGCACTTTTGAAATCACTCCACCCAGCAGCCGTGTCTGGAATGTAGTTCTGGCTGCATCTGCCTCAAATACACCTCTGTCTCGTAATGTTATGTTATTATCTCATAGCGTGGTGAATGTTCAGGTCACAACTTGTCCACCAGAGAGTTGTGGAGTTGTTGGATTGTGTATTTGATGAGTTAGATGAGGGACAGGGGACCTGTACCGTTCACCTCCATGTGTTCACTGAGCAGCTCACGTCTCTGCCCCACTGATCTGAAAACAACATGCACTGATAATTAAAGGTAATGAACCTACTGCTATGACTCCAGGGGTTATGGCAATAAGGAAATTTGCCAAAATGTTGAACTATCCCTTTAAGCCATAATACAGTTTCATTTCAGAAACATTCACTCCTCTTACAGTTACCATGAAGGAGGACACTGGCCACAGAAACCTAAACCATTTTTGTCCTTCCCATTACACAACATTACAGTCTATGGGGACTCGGACTCAGAGCCAGATGTTGAAGAGGCGCAGCTTCTGATACATCCAGGTTTCATTTATCAGTCTCAAGTTGTGCCTTGCTGTGACCATGAACTTGGCCAGCATTAAAGTAAACAATGTACACCCCATGGTCTGGACCAAACTACAGCTGTGAATACGAGCTTACCTTTTTTAACATTGTTCCAAAGCTGGTCCTTACTGGAGCATTTCTCAAAGGCCTCTGGGAGTTTCACCGAACCAGTGCACAGGTACCAGAAAAGGATCCCAAAGGCGTAGACATCTACAGAGTTATCGTACTTTCCTGTAAGGTGAGGGGGAACCCTTGAAAAGTAGGCAGTAAAAAGGTGCCTGTTTTTTCTGACCAATGAACCTGTTTTTCTGTTGTCCCTCAGGAGCTGCTTCATGACGTGATTGTGGACAGTGACTGCTCAGTGTTCCTACCTGTAAACAGCTCTGGAGCCATGTGGATGGGAGTTCCCACAATACTACCAGACATCATGGCCTCTGGCTTACAGAAGCCCAGGTCAGTGATCTTTGCACGGTTCTGTTTGTCCAACTAGAAGAAAACAAAGGAGTGGAGACATTGTTTGGTCAGGTAGACAAATCTGATGGAAGAACTTCATGTACACTCTGCAGATGTATGTTATGAACACATATTTCCAGATTTAACAATTCTGGACAGCTTTGTTGTAAACAAACAATAAACACATGTCCGGGAGGAGGGTTAGCAAAAGGGACCGGACTTGCATAGTTCCTCTTTCAAGTCACTGTCTTCCACATGGCCAGGTATACAGTTTATTACTTAGGCTGATACACTAAGCCCAGCCGGTATCTGCATAGGGACTGAAAAAGCTCCACAGTGACTCTGTAATGTAGCTCCACTGACCTGGAGTCTGCTGTGAACTTACCAGAACATTCTTTAGCTTGATGTCTCTGTGCAGGAGGCCCTGACTGTGCAGGAAGCGGATGCCCTCCACCACATCCAGTGCAATCTGAAGTCTCTCCCTCAGTGATAAACCAGCCTGGCACAGATGAACAGAGTGGAGAGAGAATGATTAAAGGGATAGTTCAACATTTTAGCAAATTGGCCCATTGCCATAATCACTATAGTCATAGTAATAGGTTCGGTACATTTAATTGTCGATGCAAGCTGTTTTTAGAGCGGCGGAGCAGAGCCGTGAGCTGCTCGGGGCTATGCTATGGAGGCTAAGGGAATTTCTTGGTTTCCCTCATCAAACTCATCAAATACACAATGCAACAACTCCAAAACACACTGGTGGACAAGTTGTGAGCTGCACATTCACCACGCTATGAGATAATAACGAAATGTTACCAGACAGAGTTGTTTTAGAGGTAAATTCATGCAAAACCGCTGATGTGCAGGGACAGTTACGTCAAACAGACTCTGTATTTACCCTGTATTTACCTCAAAAACGGCTCTGTTTCGTAACGTTGTGTTATTATCTCATAGCGTGGTGAATGTGCAGGTCACACAGAGTTTTGTTTGGGGATTTTGGGAGGGAATGAAGGAAACCAAGAAATACCTTCTTCATGCAAAATCGCATAGCTCTGAGCAGCTCACGGCTCCGTTCTAAAAATAGCTTACACCGACAATTAAAGGTAACGAAACTACTGCTATGACTATAGTAGGGTTTCTCAACGGGGGCTCTACCGCCCCCCAGGGGGCGTTGTAAACTTTTTGGGGGGCGCTGGGAGCGTGAGGGCTGAGAGGGGGGCGCTCAGGCAGGGACAGGCTTTACAAAGTTCATTTGAGCTCTACTTTATAATATTTAAGTTTCCCAACTTTGTGCATTTACCCTAAATAACCTAATTTACCTCGGACTTAAAAACGCACGCTCTGTTTACCCATACTGAATGAATGGATGTTTAATAAAACAGCCAAACATTAGTGTAGGCTAGGCTTATCTCAGGTGAGTGTCTTTGGTGAATGACTTTACCCGACAGGGTTTTCCTACCGATCTGATTTGATTTTTCCACCTTAGTTACAGCGTGCATGTGGGGTCGTTCCACAAACCGAAATCGGATTGAGTGTGGACAGAGAGCGTTTGGAGTTTAGAAGAGATCACACATTTAATAACCTCTGAAGAGGAGGCGGTCAGGTCAGACACATCTCCTGTGATTTTCACCCTCCTTTCATATTTAACAGGGGAGGAACAACATAGACTGACTGAGTTTGATAACTGAGGAAAATAAATTTTGGGACTCCTTTTGTGCCCCCCCCCCAACACCACGCCCTTAACCATCTGAGGTTGAGTTTGAAAATGCACTCTTAAGGAAACTCAAAAACAATTGCAGATGTAATAAAGAAATACCCCCACAGCCCCCGCACACCATAGAGGCCCACCCCCACCTGTAAAGCTTGGTTTCCACCAAATCAACAATCTTTGTTTGATATGTTGAGAGACTTTTGGTTAACCATGGACAGCGACTTCATCATTACCATCATTTTATGGGCCATTTTTGTTCTAGAGAACTGTAAAAAAAAAAAAAAAATAATAATAATAATATTTTAGGCCAAATGCTGGAAATTTTAAGTCTGCTTTTTGAAAATGTTCAAATACCTTGTGAAAACACACCTTCATCATGAGGAAGAACTGTTTTGGTGTTTGAAATATGTTTACCAGAGTCTTAGCTTCACAAAAGCAGTGAAATATGAATAAGATAACAGATAAGTGTAGAAAACAAGTTTGATATTTTTTTGACTATAGGGATTATGGTCAGGGG